>OZ037863.1:40000-537575 GCA_964035575.1 Rhynchopus sp. YZ270_cl-10
CACTTCCATGGAAACGTGATGAGGACCACACTTTTTTTACAGGTGGTTTTTTTTTGTATGCACCTCACGCACTGGGCAGGTGGTCCGCTATTCGCTTCCCACGGGGCGCTCGCGTGCGCGCTTCGCGCGCCCGCTCGCGGTAACGTGTACAAAAATACTCTATGGTCACTTTTTTGCACTATTGTGTGCTGGGAAGCATGCCACAAGTGTCATGTTTTACAAGGTAAAAATGACCGAAAAAGCTGATTTTTGGCCGAATGCCACATGTCATTTGGCAGTCCATTTTTTGAACAGGACTGTCTTAAATTTTTTTTTTGGGCCTCAATACCCCCAAACAACACGTTAAGCCCAAAAAATTTGGTGACGGGCTAAAAAACCTGTCGTTCTTGTGTGACACTTCCATGGAAACGTGATGAGGACCTCACCTTTTTTTACAGGTGGTTTTTTTTGTAAGGACCTCACACACTGGGCAGGCGGTCAGCTATTCGCTTCCCGCGGGGCGTTCGCGTGCGCGCTTCGCGCGCCCGCTCACGGTAACGTGTACAAAAAAACCTCACTCGTGCCTTCATGAACTGGCCTGTAAAGTGGCCTGTAAAAAGTGGTGTTTTTGTGGTAAACGCCAGATGGTCAAAAGAGTGATCTGAGCATATTCCCCAGGTATAACTGGTACTCAAAAAGTTCATTAACGAAGGAATCTTGCACTTTTGACCATCACATATTAGATGTGTTTTTTCAGGTTTTTCAATGCACTTTCCTGTACTGGGAAGCATGCCACAAGTGTCATGTTTTACAAGGCAAAAATGACCAAAAAAGCTGATTTTTGGCCGAATGCCACATGTCATTTGGCAGTCCAATTTCTGAACACGACTGAAAAAAAATTTTTTTTGGGCCTCAATACCCCCAAACAACACGTTAAGCCCAAAAAATTCACTTTTGGATGAGCAACTATTTATTTAAAAAAATCGATTTTTTGGTCAAATCCCCTCTGGTGGTGAGGGGGTGTGTGTGTGTGTGTGTGGGTGTGTGTGGGTGTGTGTGTGTAGTGTGTGTGGTGTGGGTGGCGCACATCTCTATAGTAAAGACTAAAAAACTAAGGTTTTTTAGGATTTGGTGACGGGCTAAAAAACCTGTCGTTCTTGTGTGACACTTCCATGGAAACATGAGGAGGACCTCACCTTTTTTTACAGGTGGCTTTTTTTGTATGGACCTCACACACTGGGCAGGCGGTCAGCTATTCGCTTCCCGCGGGGCGTTCGCGTGCGCGCTTCGCGCGCCCGCTCACGGTAACGTGTACAAAAAAACCTCACTCGTGCCTGTAAAGTGGCCTGTTAAAAAGTGGTGTTTTTGTGGTACATGACAGATGGTCAAAAGAGTGATCTGACCATATTCCCCAGGTATAACTGGTACTCAAAAAGTTCATTAACGAAGGAATCTTGCACTTTTGACCATCACATATTACATGTGTTTTTTCAGGTTTTTCAATGCACTTTCCTGTACTGGGAAGCATGCCACAAGTGTCATGTTTTACAAGGTAAAAATGACCAAAAAAGCTGATTTTTGGCCGAATGCCACATGTCATTTGGCAGTCCAATTTCTGAACACGACTGAAAAAAAATTTTTTTTTGGGCCTCAATACCCCCAAACAACACGTTAAGCCCAAAAAATTCACTTTTGGATGAGCAACTATTTATTTAAAAAAATCGATTTTTTGGTCAAATCCCCTCTGGTGGTGAGGGGGTGTGTGTGTGTGTGTGTGTGGGTGTGTGTGGGTGTGCTGTGTGTGGGTGTGTAGTGTGTGTGGTGTGGGTGGCGCACATCTCTATAGTAAAGACTAAAAAACTAAGGTTTTTTAGGACCATATTCCCCAGGTATAACTGGTACTCAAAAAGTTCATTAACGAAAGAATCTTGCACTTTTGACCATCACATATTACATGTGTTTTTTCAGGTTTTTCAATGCACTTTCCTGTACTGGGAAGCATGCCACAAGTGTCATGTTTTACAAGGTAAAAATGACCAAAAAAGCTGATTTTTGGCCGAATGCCACATGTCATTTGGCAGTCCAATTTCTGAACACGACTGAAAAAAAATTTTTTTTTGGGCCTCAATACCCCCAAACAACACGTTAAGCCCAAAAAATTCACTTTTGGATGAGCAACTATTTATTTAAAAAAATCGATTTGGTGACGGGCTAAAAAACCTGTCGTTCTTGTGTGACACTTCCATGGAAACGTGATGAGGACCTCACTTTTTTTTACAGGTGGTTTTTTTTGTAAGCACCTCACACACTGGGCAGGCGGTCAGCTATTCGCTTCCCGCGGGGCGTTCGCGTGCGCGCTTCGCGCGCCCGCTCACGGTAACGTGTACAAAAAAACCTCACTTGTGCCTGTAAAGTGGCCTGTTAAAAAGTGGTGTTTTTGTCGTAAACGCAAGATGGTCAAAAGAGTGATCTGACCATATTCCCCAGGTATAACTGGTACTCAAAAGGTTCATTAACGAAGGAATCTTGCACTTTTGACCATCACATATTACATGTGTTTTTTCAGGTTTTTCAATGCACTTTCCTGTGCTGGGAAGCATGCCACAAGTGTCATGTTTTACAAGGTAAAAATGACCAAAAAAGCTGATTTTTGGCCGAATGCCACATGTCATTTGGCAGTCCATTTTCTGAACACGACTGAAAAAAAATTTTTTTTTGGGCCTCAATACCCCCAAACAACACGTTAAGCCCAAAAAATTCACTTTTGGATGAGCAACTATTTATTTAAAAAAATCGATTTTTTGGTCAAATCCCCCTGGTGGTGAGGGGGTGTGTGTGTGTGTGTGTGTGGGTGTGTGTGGGTGTGCTGTGTGTGGGTGTGTAGTGTGTGTGGTGTGGGTGGCGCACATCTCTATAGTAAAGACTAAAAAACTAAGGTTTTTTAGGATTTTTTGGTCAAATCCCCCTGGTGGTGAGGGGGTGTGTGTGTGTGTGTGTGTGGGTGTGTGTGGGTGTGCTGTGTGTGGGTGTGTAGTGTGTGTGGTGTGGGTGGCGCACATCTCTATAGTAAAGACTAAAAAACTAAGGTTTTTTAGGATTTGGTGACGGGCTAAAAAACCTGTCGTTCTGTGTGACACTTCCATGGAAACGTGATGAGGACCTCCCTTTTTTTTCAGGTGGTTTTTTTTGTAAGCACCTCACACACTGGGCAGGCGGTCAGCTATTCGCTTCCCGCGGGGCGTTCGCGTGCGCGCTTCGCGCGCCCGCTCACGGTAACGTGTACAAAAAAACCTCACTCGTGCCTGTAAAGTGGCCTGTTAAAAAGTGGTGTTTTTGTGGTACATGACAGATGGTCAAAAGAGTGATCTGACCATATTCCCCAGGTATAACTGGTACTCAAAAAGTTCATTAACGAAGGAATCTTGCACTTTTGACCATCACATATTACATGTGTTTTTTCAGGTTTTTCAATGCACTTTCCTGTACTGGGAAGCATGCCACAAGTGTCATGTTTTACAAGGTAAAAATGACCAAAAAAGCTGATTTTTGGCCGAATGCCACATGTCATTTGGCAGTCCAATTTCTGAACACGACTGAAAAAAAATTTTTTTTTGGGCCTCAATACCCCCAAACAACACGTTAAGCCCAAAAAATTCACTTTTGGATGAGCAACTATTTATTTAAAAAAATCGATTTTTTGGTCAAATCCCCTCTGGTGGTGAGGGGGTGTGTGTGTGTGTGTGTGGGTGTGTGTGGGTGTGCTGTGTGTGGGTGTGTAGTGTGTGTGGTGTGGGTGGCGCACATCTCTATAGTAAAGACTAAAAAACTAAGGTTTTTTAGGATTTTTGGCCGAATGCCACATGTCATTTGGCAGTCCATTTTTTGAACAGGACTGTCTTAAATTTTTTTTTTGGGCCTCAATGCCCCCAAACAACACGTTAAGCCCAAAAAATTCACTTTTGGATGAGCAACTATTTATTTAAAAAAATCGATTTTTTGGTCAAATCCCCCTGGTGGTGAGGGGGTGTGTGTGTGTGTGTGTGTGGGTGTGTGTGGGTGTGCTGTGTGTGGGTGTGTAGTGTGTGTGGTGTGGGTGGCGCACATCTCTATAGTAAAGACTAAAAAACTAAGGTTTTTTAGGATTTTTTGGTCAAATCCCCCTGGTGGTGAGGGGGTGTGTGTGTGTGTGTGTGTGGGTGTGTGTGGGTGTGCTGTGTGTGGGTGTGTAGTGTGTGTGGTGTGGGTGGCGCACATCTCTATAGTAAAGACTAAAAAACTAAGGTTTTTTAGGATTTGGTGACGGGCTAAAAAACCTGTCGTTCTTGTGTGACACTTCCATGGAAACATGAGGAGGACCTCACCTTTTTTTACAGGTGGCTTTTTTTGTATGGACCTCACACACTGGGCAGGCGGTCAGCTATTCGCTTCCCGCGGGGCGTTCGCGTGCGCGCTTCGCGCGCCCGCTCACGGTAACGTGTACAAAAAAACCTCACTCATGCCTTCATGAACTGCTTTTTTTTTTTTTTTTTTTTTTTTGAAAACTTGGTTGTATTAGTGTAGCCACCCTAGAGTGTGCTCCACTATATTTTTTTTTTCTCTTTTATGTACTTGGTCTTTTTTTGTATGTGAGAATAGAAGAAAGGAAAAAGGAAGAATGGAGTAAACAATAAAGACAATACAATGAACAGGAAAATGGAAAAGGAAAAAGGAAATGAAAAAATGATGACCAAAAAAGGTCGGTGTTTCAAGTTTTAGTATAAAAGGTGGGCGGTAAAGTAAAGTAAGTGGCCACTTCCTCCTAAACAAAACAAGAAACTGCATCGTGTGTTTGTTTTTTATTCTTTTTAATCAATTTGAATACACAGGCGTCACACTTATGGGGCAAAAAAAGGAAAAAAAGAAGACCTAATCCTCCTTACTTAAAAGAAGGGAAGGGAGAATAAAAAACACACGTGCCCATTGTTTCGTTGTCTGCAGGATGTCTTGTTTTAGTGCCTCACCTGGAAAAAGAAAAATGGATTCCACTCAGTAAAAATAGCACACCTGTTGAACACACGTCAGGCCAGGAACAGAAGAAAAGCAAACGCTTCCATGAATGGAAGCAAAAGAAAAGTGTGGTGAAAAAACCCTTTTGGCCAAGGTGGTCTTGACTCTCTGTCTACATACTTTGGGGATGCATGAAAAAATGAAACTAGATGATAGATAACAAGGAGTGTGCGAGAGTGGCCCTTCTCCAAGCTAAACAAAAAGCAAACACCCTCCACCCATCTGATCCCACCCACAAACACAAACAATCACGACAGAAAACAAAACAGGCAGAGGATGACCAGGGTAGGTTTTACTTGGACAGCGAACCTCTGCCTTGATTCCTCTCACGCTCAGCAGGCGAGTTGCCTCAACTCTCCAGACCTGTGCTGCAACACAGGCCTGCACCTTTAGCCGCTTTTCGCTTCATGCCCCTCATCTGGCGCACTACTAACGGGGGACGCCCCATGTAGGCACATCGGTAGGATTTCGTCTTAACATAGTTTTTTGTGTAAAAAAAAATGAACCCCTATGAACTGCTTTAAAAGTGGCCTGTAAAAAGTGGTGTTTTTGTGGTAAACTCCAGCTGGTCTGAAGAGTGATCTGAGCATATTCCCCAGGTATAACTGGTACTCAAAAAGTTCATTAACGAAGGAATCTTGCACTTTTGACCATCACATATTACATGTGTTTTTTCAGGTTTTTCAATACACTTTTGTGTACTGGGAAGCATGCCACAAGTGTCATGTTTTACAAGGTAAAAATGACCAAAAAAGCTGCTTTTTGGCCGAATGCCACATGTCATTTGGCAGTCCATTTTTTCAACAGGACTGTCTTAAATTTTTTTTTTGGGCCTCAATGCCCCCAAACAACACGTTAAGCCCAAAAAATTCACTTTTGGATGAGCAACTATTTATTTAAAAAAATCGATTTTTTGGTCAAATCCCCCTGGTGGTGAGGGGGTGTGTGTGTGTGTGTGTGTGGGTGTGTGTGGGTGTGCTGTGTGTGGGTGTGTAGTGTGTGTGGTGTGGGTGGCGCACATCTCTATAGTAAAGACTAAAAAACTAAGGTTTTTTAGGATTTGGTGACGGGCTAAAAAACCTGTCGTTCTTGTGTGACACCTCCATGGAAACGTGATGAGGACCTCTCTTTTTTTACAGGTGGTTTTTTTTTGTATGCACCTCACGCACTGGGCAGGTGGTCCGCTATTCGCTTCCCACGGGGCGCTCGCGTGCGCGCTTCGCGCGCCCGCTCGCGGTAACGTGTACAAAAAAACTTCACTTGTGCCTTCATGAACTGGCTTTTCAGGTGAAAAGTGCCCTGTTAAAAAGTGGTGTTTTTGTGGTACATGACAGATGGTCAAAAGAGTGATCTGACCATATTCCCCAGGTATAACTGGTACTCAAAAAGTTCATTAACGAAGGAATCTTGCACTTTTGACCATCACATATTACATGTGTTTTTTCAGGTTTTTCAATGCACTTTCCTGTACTGGGAAGCATGCCACAAGTGTCATGTTTTACAAGGTAAAAATGACCAAAAAAGCTGATTTTTGGCCGAATGCCACATGTCATTTGGCAGTCCAATTTCTGAACACGACTGAAAAAAAATTTGGTGACGGGCTAAAAAACCTGTCGTTCTGTGTGACACTTCCATGGAAACGTGATGAGGACCTCCCTTTTTTTACAGGTGGTTTTTTTTGTAAGCACCTCACACACTGGGCAGGCGGTCAGCTATTCGCTTCCCGCGGGGCGTTCGCGTGCGCGCTTCGCGCGCCCGCTCACGGTAACGTGTACAAAAAAACCTCACTCGTGCCTGTAAAGTGGCCTGTTAAAAAGTGGTGTTTTTGTCGTAAACGCCAGATGGTCAAAAGAGTGATCTGACCATCTTTCCCCAGGTATAACTGGTACTCAAAAAGTTCATTAACGAAAGAATCTTGCACTTTTGACCATCACATATTACATGTGTTTTTTCAGGTTTTTCAATGCACTTTCCTGTACTGGGAAGCATGCCACAAGTGTCATGTTTTACAAGGTAAAAATGACAAAAAAAGCTGATTTTTGGCCGAATGCCACATGTCATTTGGCAGTCCAATTTCTGAACACGACTGAAAAAAAATTTTTTTTTGGGCCTCAATACCCCCAAACAACACGTTAAGCCCAAAAAATTCACTTTTGGATGAGCAACTATTTATTTAAAAAAATCGATTTTTTGGTCAAATCCCCCTGGTGGTGAGGGGGTGTGTGTGTGTGTGTGTGTGGGTGTGTGTGGGTGTGCTGTGTGTGGGTGTGTAGTGTGTGTGGTGTGGGTGGCGCACATCTCTATAGTAAAGACTAAAAAACTAAGGTTTTTTAGGATTTGGTGACGGGCTAAAAAACCTGTCGTTCTTGTGTGACACTTCCATGGAAACGTGATGAGGACCTCACCTTTTTTTACAGGTGGTTTTTTTTGTAAGGACCTCACACACTGGGCAGGCGGTCAGCTATTCGCTTCCCGCGGGGCGTTCGCGTGCGCGCTTCGCGCGCCCGCTCACGGTAACGTGTACAAAAAAACCTCACTCGTGCCTTCATGAACTGGCCTGTAAAGTGGCCTGTAAAAAGTGGTGTTTTTGTGGTAAACGCCAGATGGTCAAAAGAGTGATCTGAGCATATTCCCCAGGTATAACTGGTACTCAAAAAGTTCATTAACGAAGGAATCTTGCACTTTTGACCATCACATATTAGATGTGTTTTTTCAGGTTTTTCAATGCACTTTCCTGTACTGGGAAGCATGCCACAAGTGTCATGTTTTACAAGGTAAAAATGACCAAAAAAGCTGATTTTTGGCCGAATGCCACATGTCATTTGGCAGTCCATTTTCTGAACACGACTGAAAAAAAATTTTTTTTTGGGCCTCAATACCCCCAAACAACACGTTAAGCCCAAAAAATTCACTTTTGGATGAGCAACTATTTATTTAAAAAAATCGATTTTTTGGTCAAATCCCCTCTGGTGGTGAGGGGGTGTGTGTGTGTGGGTGTGTGTGGGTGTGTGTGGGTGTGCTGTGTGTGGGTGTGTAGTGTGTGTGGTGTGGGTGGCGCACATCTCTATAGTAAAGACTAAAAAACTAAGGTTTTTTAGGATTTTTTTTTGGGCCTCAATACCCCCAAACAACACGTTAAGCCCAAAAAATTCACTTTTGGATGAGCAACTATTTATTTAAAAAAATCGATTTGGTGACGGGCTAAAAAACCTGTCGTTCTTGTGTGACACCTCCATGGAAACGTGATGAGGACCTCTCTTTTTTTACAGGTGGTTTTTTTTTGTATGCACCTCACGCACTGGGCAGGTGGTCCGCTATTCGCTTCCCACGGGGCGCTCGCGTGCGCGCTTCGCGCGCCCGCTCGCGGTAACGTGTACAAAAAAACTTCACTTGTGCCTTCATGAACTGGCTTTTCAGGTGAAAAGTGCCCTGTTAAAAAGTGGTGTTTTTGTGGTACATGACAGATGGTCAAAAGAGTGATCTGACCATATTCCCCAGGTATAACTGGTACTCAAAAAGTTCATTAACGAAGGAATCTTGCACTTTTGACCATCACATATTACATGTGTTTTTTCAGGTTTTTCAATGCACTTTCCTGTACTGGGAAGCATGCCACAAGTGTCATGTTTTACAAGGTAAAAATGACCAAAAAAGCTGATTTTTGGCCGAATGCCACATGTCATTTGGCAGTCCAATTTCTGAACACGACTGAAAAAAAATTTTTTTTTGGGCCTCAATACCCCCAAACAACACGTTAAGCCCAAAAAATTCACTTTTGGATGAGCAACTATTTATTTAAAAAAATCGATTTTTTGGTCAAATCCCCCTGGTGGTGAGGGGGTGTGTGTGTGTGTGTGTGTGGGTGTGTGTGGGTGTGCTGTGTGTGGGTGTGTAGTGTGTGTGGTGTGGGTGGCGCACATCTCTATAGTAAAGACTAAAAAACTAAGGTTTTTTAGGATTTTTTGGTCAAATCCCCCTGGTGGTGAGGGGGTGTGTGTGTGTGTGTGTGTGGGTGTGTGTGGGTGTGCTGTGTGTGGGTGTGTAGTGTGTGTGGTGTGGGTGGCGCACATATCTATAGTAAAGACTAAAAAACTAAGGTTTTTTAGGACTTTTGACCATCACATATTACATGTGTTTTTTCAGGTTTTTCAATGCACTTTCCTGTACTGGGAAGCATGCCACAAGTGTCATGTTTTACAAGGTAAAAATGACCAAAAAAGCTGATTTTTGGCCGAATGCCACATGTCATTTGGCAGTCCAATTTCTGAACACGACTGAAAAAAAATTTTTTTTTGGGCCTCAATACCCCCAAACAACACGTTAAGCCCAAAAAATTCACTTTTGGATGAGCAACTATTTATTTAAAAAAATCGATTTTTTGGTCAAATCCCCCTGGTGGTGAGGGGGTGTGTGTGTGTGTGTGTGTGGGTGTGTGTGGGTGTGCTGTGTGTGGGTGTGTAGTGTGTGTGGTGTGGGTGGCGCACATCTCTATAGTAAAGACTAAAAAACTAAGGTTTTTTAGGATTTGGTGACGGGCTAAAAAACCTGTCGTTCTGTGTGACACTTCCATGGAAACGTGATGAGGACCTCCCTTTTTTTTCAGGTGGTTTTTTTTGTAAGCACCTCACACACTGGGCAGGCGGTCAGCTATTCGCTTCCCGCGGGGCGTTCGCGTGCGCGCTTCGCGCGCCCGCTCACGGTAACGTGTACAAAAAAACCTCACTCGTGCCTGTAAAGTGGCCTGTTAAAAAGTGGTGTTTTTGTGGTACATGACAGATGGTCAAAAGAGTGATCTGACCATATTCCCCAGGTATAACTGGTACTCAAAAAGTTCATTAACGAAGGAATCTTGCACTTTTGACCATCACATATTACATGTGTTTTTTCAGGTTTTTCAATGCACTTTCCTGTACTGGGAAGCATGCCACAAGTGTCATGTTTTACAAGGTAAAAATGACCAAAAAAGCTGATTTTTGGCCGAATGCCACATGTCATTTGGCAGTCCAATTTCTGAACACGACTGAAAAAAAATTTTTTTTTGGGCCTCAATACCCCCAAACAACACGTTAAGCCCAAAAAATTCACTTTTGGATGAGCAACTATTTATTTAAAAAAATCGATTTTTTGGTCAAATCCCCTCTGGTGGTGAGGGGGTGTGTGTGTGTGTGTGTGGGTGTGTGTGGGTGTGCTGTGTGTGGGTGTGTAGTGTGTGTGGTGTGGGTGGCGCACATCTCTATAGTAAAGACTAAAAAACTAAGGTTTTTTAGGATTTTTGGCCGAATGCCACATGTCATTTGGCAGTCCATTTTTTGAACAGGACTGTCTTAAATTTTTTTTTTGGGCCTCAATGCCCCCAAACAACACGTTAAGCCCAAAAAATTCACTTTTGGATGAGCAACTATTTATTTAAAAAAATCGATTTTTTGGTCAAATCCCCCTGGTGGTGAGGGGGTGTGTGTGTGTGTGTGTGTGGGTGTGTGTGGGTGTGCTGTGTGTGGGTGTGTAGTGTGTGTGGTGTGGGTGGCGCACATCTCTATAGTAAAGACTAAAAAACTAAGGTTTTTTAGGATTTTTTGGTCAAATCCCCCTGGTGGTGAGGGGGTGTGTGTGTGTGTGTGTGTGGGTGTGTGTGGGTGTGCTGTGTGTGGGTGTGTAGTGTGTGTGGTGTGGGTGGCGCACATCTCTATAGTAAAGACTAAAAAACTAAGGTTTTTTAGGATTTGGTGACGGGCTAAAAAACCTGTCGTTCTTGTGTGACACTTCCATGGAAACATGAGGAGGACCTCACCTTTTTTTACAGGTGGCTTTTTTTGTATGGACCTCACACACTGGGCAGGCGGTCAGCTATTCGCTTCCCGCGGGGCGTTCGCGTGCGCGCTTCGCGCGCCCGCTCACGGTAACGTGTACAAAAAAACCTCACTCATGCCTTCATGAACTGCTTTTTTTTTTTTTTTTTTTTTTTTGAAAACTTGGTTGTATTAGTGTAGCCACCCTAGAGTGTGCTCCACTATATTTTTTTTTTCTCTTTTATGTACTTGGTCTTTTTTTGTATGTGAGAATAGAAGAAAGGAAAAAGGAAGAATGGAGTAAACAATAAAGACAATACAATGAACAGGAAAATGGAAAAGGAAAAAGGAAATGAAAAAATGATGACCAAAAAAGGTCGGTGTTTCAAGTTTTAGTATAAAAGGTGGGCGGTAAAGTAAAGTAAGTGGCCACTTCCTCCTAAACAAAACAAGAAACTGCATCGTGTGTTTGTTTTTTATTCTTTTTAATCAATTTGAATACACAGGCGTCACACTTATGGGGCAAAAAAAGGAAAAAAAGAAGACCTAATCCTCCTTACTTAAAAGAAGGGAAGGGAGAATAAAAAACACACGTGCCCATTGTTTCGTTGTCTGCAGGATGTCTTGTTTTAGTGCCTCACCTGGAAAAAGAAAAATGGATTCCACTCAGTAAAAATAGCACACCTGTTGAACACACGTCAGGCCAGGAACAGAAGAAAAGCAAACGCTTCCATGAATGGAAGCAAAAGAAAAGTGTGGTGAAAAAACCCTTTTGGCCAAGGTGGTCTTGACTCTCTGTCTACATACTTTGGGGATGCATGAAAAAATGAAACTAGATGATAGATAACAAGGAGTGTGCGAGAGTGGCCCTTCTCCAAGCTAAACAAAAAGCAAACACCCTCCACCCATCTGATCCCACCCACAAACACAAACAATCACGACAGAAAACAAAACAGGCAGAGGATGACCAGGGTAGGTTTTACTTGGACAGCGAACCTCTGCCTTGATTCCTCTCACGCTCAGCAGGCGAGTTGCCTCAACTCTCCAGACCTGTGCTGCAACACAGGCCTGCACCTTTAGCCGCTTTTCGCTTCATGCCCCTCATCTGGCGCACTACTAACGGGGGACGCCCCATGTAGGCACATCGGTAGGATTTCGTCTTAACATAGTTTTTTGTGTAAAAAAAAATGAACCCCTATGAACTGCTTTAAAAGTGGCCTGTAAAAAGTGGTGTTTTTGTGGTAAACTCCAGCTGGTCTGAAGAGTGATCTGAGCATATTCCCCAGGTATAACTGGTACTCAAAAAGTTCATTAACGAAGGAATCTTGCACTTTTGACCATCACATATTACATGTGTTTTTTCAGGTTTTTCAATACACTTTTGTGTACTGGGAAGCATGCCACAAGTGTCATGTTTTACAAGGTAAAAATGACCAAAAAAGCTGCTTTTTGGCCGAATGCCACATGTCATTTGGCAGTCCATTTTTTGAACAGGACTGTCTTAAATTTTTTTTTTGGGCCTCAATGCCCCCAAACAACACGTTAAGCCCAAAAAATTCACTTTTGGATGAGCAACTATTTATTTAAAAAAATCGATTTTTTGGTCAAATCCCCCTGGTGGTGAGGGGGTGTGTGTGTGTGTGTGTGTGGGTGTGTGTGGGTGTGCTGTGTGTGGGTGTGTAGTGTGTGTGGTGTGGGTGGCGCACATCTCTATAGTAAAGACTAAAAAACTAAGGTTTTTTAGGATTTGGTGACGGGCTAAAAAACCTGTCGTTCTTGTGTGACACCTCCATGGAAACGTGATGAGGACCTCTCTTTTTTTACAGGTGGTTTTTTTTTGTATGCACCTCACGCACTGGGCAGGTGGTCCGCTATTCGCTTCCCACGGGGCGCTCGCGTGCGCGCTTCGCGCGCCCGCTCGCGGTAACGTGTACAAAAAAACTTCACTTGTGCCTTCATGAACTGGCTTTTCAGGTGAAAAGTGCCCTGTTAAAAAGTGGTGTTTTTGTGGTACATGACAGATGGTCAAAAGAGTGATCTGACCATATTCCCCAGGTATAACTGGTACTCAAAAAGTTCATTAACGAAGGAATCTTGCACTTTTGACCATCACATATTACATGTGTTTTTTCAGGTTTTTCAATGCACTTTCCTGTACTGGGAAGCATGCCACAAGTGTCATGTTTTACAAGGTAAAAATGACCAAAAAAGCTGATTTTTGGCCGAATGCCACATGTCATTTGGCAGTCCAATTTCTGAACACGACTGAAAAAAAATTTGGTGACGGGCTAAAAAACCTGTCGTTCTGTGTGACACTTCCATGGAAACGTGATGAGGACCTCCCTTTTTTTACAGGTGGTTTTTTTTGTAAGCACCTCACACACTGGGCAGGCGGTCAGCTATTCGCTTCCCGCGGGGCGTTCGCGTGCGCGCTTCGCGCGCCCGCTCACGGTAACGTGTACAAAAAAACCTCACTCGTGCCTGTAAAGTGGCCTGTTAAAAAGTGGTGTTTTTGTCGTAAACGCCAGATGGTCAAAAGAGTGATCTGACCATCTTTCCCCAGGTATAACTGGTACTCAAAAAGTTCATTAACGAAAGAATCTTGCACTTTTGACCATCACATATTACATGTGTTTTTTCAGGTTTTTCAATGCACTTTCCTGTACTGGGAAGCATGCCACAAGTGTCATGTTTTACAAGGTAAAAATGACAAAAAAAGCTGATTTTTGGCCGAATGCCACATGTCATTTGGCAGTCCAATTTCTGAACACGACTGAAAAAAAATTTTTTTTTGGGCCTCAATACCCCCAAACAACACGTTAAGCCCAAAAAATTCACTTTTGGATGAGCAACTATTTATTTAAAAAAATCGATTTTTTGGTCAAATCCCCCTGGTGGTGAGGGGGTGTGTGTGTGTGTGTGTGTGGGTGTGTGTGGGTGTGCTGTGTGTGGGTGTGTAGTGTGTGTGGTGTGGGTGGCGCACATCTCTATAGTAAAGACTAAAAAACTAAGGTTTTTTAGGATTTGGTGACGGGCTAAAAAACCTGTCGTTCTTGTGTGACACTTCCATGGAAACGTGATGAGGACCTCACCTTTTTTTACAGGTGGTTTTTTTTGTAAGGACCTCACACACTGGGCAGGCGGTCAGCTATTCGCTTCCCGCGGGGCGTTCGCGTGCGCGCTTCGCGCGCCCGCTCACGGTAACGTGTACAAAAAAACCTCACTCGTGCCTTCATGAACTGGCCTGTAAAGTGGCCTGTAAAAAGTGGTGTTTTTGTGGTAAACGCCAGATGGTCAAAAGAGTGATCTGAGCATATTCCCCAGGTATAACTGGTACTCAAAAAGTTCATTAACGAAGGAATCTTGCACTTTTGACCATCACATATTAGATGTGTTTTTTCAGGTTTTTCAATGCACTTTCCTGTACTGGGAAGCATGCCACAAGTGTCATGTTTTACAAGGTAAAAATGACCAAAAAAGCTGATTTTTGGCCGAATGCCACATGTCATTTGGCAGTCCAATTTCTGAACACGACTGAAAAAAAATTTTTTTTTGGGCCTCAATACCCCCAAACAACACGTTAAGCCCAAAAAATTCACTTTTGGATGAGCAACTATTTATTTAAAAAAATCGATTTTTTCGTCAAATCCCCTCTGGTGGTGAGGGGGTGTGTGTGTGTGTGTGTGTGGGTGTGTGTGGGTGTGCTGTGTGTGGGTGTGTAGTGTGTGTGGTGTGGGTGGCGCACATCTCTATAGTAAAGACTAAAAAACTAAGGTTTTTTAGGATTTTTTTTTGGGCCTCAATACCCCCAAACAACACGTTAAGCCCAAAAAATTCACTTTTGGATGAGCAACTATTTATTTAAAAAAATCGATTTGGTGACGGGCTAAAAAACCTGTCGTTCTTGTGTGACACCTCCATGGAAACGTGATGAGGACCTCTCTTTTTTTACAGGTGGTTTTTTTTTGTATGCACCTCACGCACTGGGCAGGTGGTCCGCTATTCGCTTCCCACGGGGCGCTCGCGTGCGCGCTTCGCGCGCCCGCTCGCGGTAACGTGTACAAAAAAACTTCACTTGTGCCTTCATGAACTGGCTTTTCAGGTGAAAAGTGCCCTGTTAAAAAGTGGTGTTTTTGTGGTACATGACAGATGGTCAAAAGAGTGATCTGACCATATTCCCCAGGTATAACTGGTACTCAAAAAGTTCATTAACGAAGGAATCTTGCACTTTTGACCATCACATATTACATGTGTTTTTTCAGGTTTTTCAATGCACTTTCCTGTACTGGGAAGCATGCCACAAGTGTCATGTTTTACAAGGTAAAAATGACCAAAAAAGCTGATTTTTGGCCGAATGCCACATGTCATTTGGCAGTCCAATTTCTGAACACGACTGAAAAAAAATTTTTTTTTGGGCCTCAATACCCCCAAACAACACGTTAAGCCCAAAAAATTCACTTTTGGATGAGCAACTATTTATTTAAAAAAATCGATTTTTTGGTCAAATCCCCCTGGTGGTGAGGGGGTGTGTGTGTGTGTGTGTGTGGGTGTGTGTGGGTGTGCTGTGTGTGGGTGTGTAGTGTGTGTGGTGTGGGTGGCGCACATCTCTATAGTAAAGACTAAAAAACTAAGGTTTTTTAGGATTTTTTGGTCAAATCCCCCTGGTGGTGAGGGGGTGTGTGTGTGTGTGTGTGTGGGTGTGTGTGGGTGTGCTGTGTGTGGGTGTGTAGTGTGTGTGGTGTGGGTGGCGCACATCTCTATAGTAAAGACTAAAAAACTAAGGTTTTTTAGGATTTGGTGACGGGCTAAAAAACCTGTCGTTCTTGTGTGACACTTCCATGGAAACGTGATGAGGACCACACTTTTTTTACAGGTGGTTTTTTTTTGTATGCACCTCACGCACTGGGCAGGTGGTCCGCTATTCGCTTCCCACGGGGCGCTCGCGTGCGCGCTTCGCGCGCCCGCTCGCGGTAACGTGTACAAAAAAACTCTATGGTCACTTTTTTGCACTATTGTGTGCTGGGAAGCATGCCACAAGTGTCATGTTTTACAAGGTAAAAATGACCGAAAAAGCTGATTTTTGGCCGAATGCCACATGTCATTTGGCAGTCCATTTTTTGAACAGGACTGTCTTAAATTTTTTTTTTGGGCCTCAATACCCCCAAACAACACGTTAAGCCCAAAAAATTCACTTTTGGATGAGCAACTATTTATTTAAAAAAATCGATTTTTTGGTCAAATCCCCCTGGTGGTGAGGGGGTGTGTGTGTGTGTGTGTGTGGGTGTGTGTGGGTGTGCTGTGTGTGGGTGTGTAGTGTGTGTGGTGTGGGTGGCGCACATCTCTATAGTAAAGACTAAAAAACTAAGGTTTTTTAGGATTTGGTGACGGGCTAAAAAACCTGTCGTTCTTGTGTGACACTTCCATGGAAACGTGATGAGGACCTCACCTTTTTTTACAGGTGGTTTTTTTTGTAAGGACCTCACACACTGGGCAGGCGGTCAGCTATTCGCTTCCCGCGGGGCGTTCGCGTGCGCGCTTCGCGCGCCCGCTCACGGTAACGTGTACAAAAAAACCTCACTCGTGCCTTCATGAACTGGCCTGTAAAGTGGCCTGTAAAAAGTGGTGTTTTTGTGGTAAACGCCAGATGGTCAAAAGAGTGATCTGAGCATATTCCCCAGGTATAACTGGTACTCAAAAAGTTCATTAACGAAGGAATCTTGCACTTTTGACCATCACATATTAGATGTGTTTTTTCAGGTTTTTCAATGCACTTTCCTGTACTGGGAAGCATGCCACAAGTGTCATGTTTTACAAGGTAAAAATGACCAAAAAAGCTGATTTTTGGCCGAATGCCACATGTCATTTGGCAGTCCAATTTCTGAACACGACTGAAAAAAAATTTTTTTTTGGGCCTCAATACCCCCAAACAACACGTTAAGCCCAAAAAATTCACTTTTGGATGAGCAACTATTTATTTAAAAAAATCGATTTTTTCGTCAAATCCCCTCTGGTGGTGAGGGGGTGTGTGTGTGTGTGTGTGTGGGTGTGTGTGGGTGTGCTGTGTGTGGGTGTGTAGTGTGTGTGGTGTGGGTGGCGCACATCTCTATAGTAAAGACTAAAAAACTAAGGTTTTTTAGGATTTTTTTTTGGGCCTCAATACCCCCAAACAACACGTTAAGCCCAAAAAATTCACTTTTGGATGAGCAACTATTTATTTAAAAAAATCGATTTGGTGACGGGCTAAAAAACCTGTCGTTCTTGTGTGACACCTCCATGGAAACGTGATGAGGACCTCTCTTTTTTTACAGGTGGTTTTTTTTTGTATGCACCTCACGCACTGGGCAGGTGGTCCGCTATTCGCTTCCCACGGGGCGCTCGCGTGCGCGCTTCGCGCGCCCGCTCGCGGTAACGTGTACAAAAAAACTTCACTTGTGCCTTCATGAACTGGCTTTTCAGGTGAAAAGTGCCCTGTTAAAAAGTGGTGTTTTTGTGGTACATGACAGATGGTCAAAAGAGTGATCTGACCATATTCCCCAGGTATAACTGGTACTCAAAAAGTTCATTAACGAAGGAATCTTGCACTTTTGACCATCACATATTACATGTGTTTTTTCAGGTTTTTCAATGCACTTTCCTGTACTGGGAAGCATGCCACAAGTGTCATGTTTTACAAGGTAAAAATGACCAAAAAAGCTGATTTTTGGCCGAATGCCACATGTCATTTGGCAGTCCAATTTCTGAACACGACTGAAAAAAAATTTTTTTTTGGGCCTCAATACCCCCAAACAACACGTTAAGCCCAAAAAATTCACTTTTGGATGAGCAACTATTTATTTAAAAAAATCGATTTTTTGGTCAAATCCCCCTGGTGGTGAGGGGGTGTGTGTGTGTGTGTGTGTGGGTGTGTGTGGGTGTGCTGTGTGTGGGTGTGTAGTGTGTGTGGTGTGGGTGGCGCACATCTCTATAGTAAAGACTAAAAAACTAAGGTTTTTTAGGATTTTTTGGTCAAATCCCCCTGGTGGTGAGGGGGTGTGTGTGTGTGTGTGTGTGGGTGTGTGTGGGTGTGCTGTGTGTGGGTGTGTAGTGTGTGTGGTGTGGGTGGCGCACATCTCTATAGTAAAGACTAAAAAACTAAGGTTTTTTAGGATTTGGTGACGGGCTAAAAAACCTGTCGTTCTTGTGTGACACTTCCATGGAAACGTGATGAGGACCACACTTTTTTTACAGGTGGTTTTTTTTTGTATGCACCTCACGCACTGGGCAGGTGGTCCGCTATTCGCTTCCCACGGGGCGCTCGCGTGCGCGCTTCGCGCGCCCGCTCGCGGTAACGTGTACAAAAAAACTCTATGGTCACTTTTTTGCACTATTGTGTGCTGGGAAGCATGCCACAAGTGTCATGTTTTACAAGGTAAAAATGACCGAAAAAGCTGATTTTTGGCCGAATGCCACATGTCATTTGGCAGTCCATTTTTTGAACAGGACTGTCTTAAATTTTTTTTTTGGGCCTCAATACCCCCAAACAACACGTTAAGCCCAAAAAATTCACTTTTGGATGAGCAACTATTTATTTAAAAAAATCGATTTGGTGATGGGCTAAAAAACCTGTCGTTCTTGTGTGACACTTCCATGGAAACGTGATGAGGACCTCACCTTTTTTTACAGGTGGTTTTTTTTGTAAGCACCTCACGCACTGGGCAGGCGGTCAGCTATTCGCTTCCCGCGGGGCGTTCGCGTGCGCGCTTCGCGCGCCCGCTCACGGTAACGCATCACAAAAAAACCTCACTCATGCCTTCATGAACTGGCTTTTCAGGTGAAAAGTGCCCTGTTAAAAAGTGGTGTTTTTGTGGTACATGACAGATGGTCAAAAGAGTGATCTGACCATATTCCCCAGGTATAACTGGTACTCAAAAAGTTCATTAACGAAGGAATCTTGCACGTTTGACCATCACATATTACATGTGTTTTTTCAGGTTTTTCAATGCACTTTCCTGTACTGGGAAGCATGCCACAAGTGTCATGTTTTACAAGGTAAAAATGACCAAAAAAGCTGATTTTTGGCCGAATGCCACATGTCATTTGGCAGTCCAATTTCTGAACACGACTGAAAAAAAATTTTTTTTTGGGCCTCAATACCCCCAAACAACACGTTAAGCCCAAAAAATTCACTTTTGGATGAGCAACTATTTATTTAAAAAAGTCGATTTTTTGGTCAAATCCCCTCTGGTGGTGAGGGGGTGTGTGTGTGTGTGTGTGGGTGTGTGTGTGTGTGGGTGTGTAGTGTGTGTGGTGTGGGTGGCGCACATCTCTATAGTAAAGACTAAAAAACTAAGGTTTTTTAGGATTTGGTGACGGGCTAAAAAACCTGTCGTTCTTGTGTGACACTTCCATGGAAACGTGATGAGGACCTCACTTTTTTTTACAGGTGGTTTTTTTTGTAAGCACCTCACACACTGGGCAGGCGGTCAGCTATTCGCTTCCCGCGGGGCGTTCGCGTGCGCGCTTCGCGCGCCCGCTCACGGTAACGTGTACAAAAAAACCTCACTTGTGCCTGTAAAGTGGCCTTTTTTTTTTTTTTTTTTTTTTTTTTTTTTTTTTTTTTTTTTTCTCTTTTATGTACTTGGTCTTTTTTTGTATGTGAGAATAGAAGAAAGGAAAAAGGAAGAATGGAGTAAACAATAAAGACAATAAAATGAACAGGAAAATGGAAAAGGAAAAAGGAAATGAAAAAATGATGACCAAAAAAGGTCGGTGTTTCAAGTTTTAGTATAAAAGGTGGGCGGTAAAGTAAAGTAAGTGGCCACTTCCTCCTAAACAAAACAAGAAACTGCATCGTGTGTTTGTTTTTTATTCTTTTTAATCAATTTGAATACACAGGCGTCACACTTATGGGGCAAAAAAAGGAAAAAAAGAAGACCTAATCCTCCTTACTTAAAAGAAGGGAAGGGAGAATAAAAAACACACGTGCCCATTGTTTCGTTGTCTGCAGGATGTCTTGTTTTAGTGCCTCACCTGGAAAAAGAAAAATGGATTCCACTCAGTAAAAATAGCACACCTGTTGAACACACGTCAGGCCAGGAACAGAAGAAAAGCAAACGCTTCCATGAATGGAAGCAAAAGAAAAGTGTGGTGAAAAAACCCTTTTGGCCAAGGTGGTCTTGACTCTCTGTCTACATACTTTGGGGATGCATGAAAAAATGAAACTAGATGATAGATAACAAGGAGTGTGCGAGAGTGGCCCTTCTCCAAGCTAAACAAAAAGCAAACACCCTCCACCCATCTGATCCCGCCCACAAACACAAACAATCACGACAGAAAACAAAACAGGCAGAGGATGACCAGGGTAGGTTTTACTTGGACAGCGAACCTCTGCCTTGATTCCTCTCACGCTCAGCAGGCGAGTTGCCTCAACTCTCCAGACCTGTGCTGCAACACAGGCCTGCACCTTTAGCCGCTTTTCGCTTCATGCCCCTCATCTGGCGCACTACTAACGGGGGACGCCCCATGTAGGCACATCGGTAGGATTTCGTCTTAACATAGTTTTTTGTGTAAAAAAAAATGAACCCCTATGAACTGCTTTAAAAGTGGCCTGTAAAAAGTGGTGTTTTTGTGGTAAACTCCAGCTGGTCTGAAGAGTGATCTGAGCATATTCCCCAGGTATAACTGGTACTCAAAAAGTTCATTAACGAAGGAATCTTGCACTTTTGACCATCACATATTAGATGTGTTTTTTCAGGTTTTTCAATGCACTTTCCTGTGCTGGGAAGCATGCCACAAGTGTCATGTTTTACAAGGTAAAAATGACCAAAAAAGCTGATTTTTGGCCGAATGCCACATGTCATTTGGCAGTCCAATTTCTGAACACGACTGAAAAAAAAAAAAAAAAAAAAAAAAAAAAAAAAAAAAAAAAAAAAAAAAAAAAAATTTCTGAACAGTTTACAGGGGACCATTTTTTACAGGGGACCATTTTTTACACATTACAACACACTTGTCCTTTCTTTTTACCCTCCCTCCCTCCCCCTTTCCTTTGTTTTATTGTGAGCCTTGTACGCCTCCACGGGGCGGTCCCTGGGCAACGGTAGAGGAGTGCAGGCCGGCGAAGCGCAAGGCGTAGTGTGTCTTGTCCTTCTTTGTTTTCGTTTTTTGGTTTTTGCTTTTTTAAAAATGAGGAGGAAGGCCCTTTTGGGGGCGTTGTGGGTGGTGCTGCATGTCTGCATCAGCAGCAGCAGCAGGAGCTACACCAGCAGCAACAACAAGAGCAGCAACAGCAGCAACAGCAGCAACAGCAGCAACAGCAGCAACAGCAGCAACAGCAGCATATACTACACCAGCTGCAACTGCAGCAGCAGCAACAACGGCAGCAACAGCAGCAACAGCAGCAACAGCAGCAACAGCAGCAACAGCAGCAACAGCAGCAACAGCAGCAACAGCAGCAACAGCAGCAACAGCAGCAACAGCAGCAACAGCAGCAACAGCAGCAACAGCAGCAACAGCAGCAACAAAAGCAGCATCAGCAGCAGCAGCAGCAACAGCAGCAACAACATATGCTACACCAGCTGCAACTGCAGCAGCAGCAACAGCAGCAACAAGAGCAGCAGCAACAACAGCAGCAACAACAGCAGCAGCAGCAGCAGCAACAGCAGCAACAGGAGCAACAACTTAAGCTGCATCAACAGCAGTAGCAGGAGCCCCCTTCCCCCCCTTTTTTACCCCAAAAAGAGGCCTCTTGAGCCCAACAACCCAAGCAGCTGCAGCTTTGATAGCAGCAACAAAAACGTGTGTGGAGGCAACAAAGCAAAGAACTGTTGTCATAACAACCCACACCCCCCTTCCCCCCATGATATCCCCAAAAAGAGGCAATGTATGCCCAACCACATCAGTGGCTGCAACTGTGATAGCAGCAAAAACGAAATCTTCGGAGTCCTGGGTGGGGTCCCAGTATCACCCCTGGTGTGCAGCAGCAGCAGTTCCAAAGGCCTTTACAGCAGCAGTTCCAACAGCAGGCTCTACAGCTTTTTCACCAGCAGTTCCAAAGGCTTCTGCAGCAGCGGTTCCAACAGCAGGTCCAACAGCAGTTCCAACAGCAGGCACAACAGCAGTTTAAACAGCAGTTCCAACGGCTTCTGCAGCAGCAGTTCCTCGAGCGTTTCCAAAAGCAGTTCCAGCAGCAGTTCCAACAGCAGGCACAACAGCAGTTTCAACTGCAGTTCCAAAGACTTCTGCAGCAGCAGCTCCAACGGCAGGTCCATCAGCAGTTCCAACAGCAGGCTCAACAACAGCAGTTTCAACAGCAAGGACTTCTGCGGCAGCAGCTCTAACGGCAGGTCCAACAGCAGTTCCAACAGTAGGCTTAACAGCAGTTTCAACAGCAGTTACACAGACTTCTGCAGCAGCGGTTCCAACAGCAGGTCCAGCAGCAGTTCCAACAGCAGGCACAACAACAGCAGTTTCAACAGCAGTTCCAATGGCTTCTGCAGCAGCAGTTCCAACAGCGTTTCCAAAAGCAGTTCCAGCAACAGGCACAACAGCAGGCACAACAGCAGTTTCATCAGCAAGGACTTCTGCGGCAGCAGCTCTAACGGCAGGTCCAACAGCAGTTCCAACAGTAGGCTTAACAGCAATTTCAACAGCAGTTCCACAGACTTCTGCAGCAGCGGTTCCAACAGCGTCTCCAAAAGCAGTTCCAGCAGCAGTTCCAACAGCAGGCACAACAGCAGTTTCAACTGCAGTTCCAAAGACTTCTGCAGCAGCAGTTCCAACAGCAGGTCCAACAGCAGCACCAACATCAACAGCAGACGCAGCAACAACATCAGCGACAACAACCTAGGGGGTGGTGAGCGAGGTATGCTGGTGTTCGGGGTCAGCCTTGCGGGGCGAGAAGGACAGAGTGGCTGTGTGATGATGCGGGTGTGGCAAAAGGGGTGTGTACAGATAGAGTTTTGGTTCGACTGGTGGTGCAACCTCTGGGAGGTCTTCACCTCCTTGCGTCAGCCTGACCCCTGCTGGGTAGCCGAGGCACCTGAGTGGGGAGTGTTTGTGTCGTTCGCGGTCCTGGATCTGTGGAAGGACAGACGCGCCCCTACCCTCAGTCATCTCATTTTGTGGCTGGTGGGCAGGAGGACCAGGAGGACGCGACGAGGACACCGGTCCTTGAACTGGACCAAGTCACAGGCGGGCAGGCTCCGTCGGCGCAAGGCGCCCTGCAATCGTCCGCCCTCCCCGGCAGCGCACCCAGTTTTCCGCAGGATCAGGGTCGCCGATGCGTTGAGAGGTGCTTTGCAGTGTGTGGCCATCTGGGTTCTGGTTTTTGTGGGGTCTGAGCTTGGGAGGTCAGCGCCACATGCTTTGGGTTGTGCGCTGTTTCGGGACGCGGAGGTGCTGGGGGTGGGTCTGCTGCGGGGACTGTGCCGCGCACGCAGGGGGTGGCGGTGGCTGGAAGGGGCGAGCGAGCGAGTGCACCGATGGACCGGAGGGATCCGAGTGGCTGCCAGCTTGGTGAGAGCCAGTGTGATGGGGGTGGGTCAGTTGTCGGTGCGTGCAGCCGAGTGGGTGTGGGTTGCATGGTCCGCAGGTGGTTGTTTGGCGGGTTTTGTGGCACTGGTCGGCGTCGCGCGCCCACTTGGCTGGGTTCTTCTCTTGGAGGTGCGCCGTGTGGCAGCACGCAGGTGGACTCGTAGGATCGGGATGGCATTTGGCATGCTGGCGGTGTCCCTACTGGTCTTGCTGTCGTTGTTGTGGCGAGCGGTGACGCCCTGGGACCTGCGCCCTGCCCCTGCTGATCCGGAGCACCCGGTAAGCTTGTCCCCGTTTGCGTTGACCGGTGGGTGCGCAAACGTGAACGCTCCTGCGTATACAGAGCAGGCGGTGTCTGTGGACGCGACTCTGGCGAAGTTTGGAGCTAAACGCATCCCCAACGTGTCTACTAATGATTGTGGTTATGTGGCACTACACCTCTGGGACCACGACACGCAGCCGGACGTGAGGGCAATGCGCAAGCAGCTGTATGACACAGCAGTGGAGGTGTCGAACCGCCTGGTGCAGGTGCTGGGGTCGCAGGAGGCCATGACGGAGTTTGCCAATGGTGTGACCGGCGAGGCCCACCTCAACCACTTGGGGCTTCAGCTCACCGCGACAGCATCCCGCATCAACATCGTGGTGGTGCAGGCGTCGGAAGAGAACCCCCTCGTGCGCATCACCCCTGGTAGCAAAAGAGTCGCCAAGTCGTACGCGGAGAGCTTCCAAGCGAAACTTCCCACGGTCGTCATCGCTCTCTGTGACTCTCACTTTGAGGCAGTGGAGCTTGTCCCGGAGGTGGGGAAGACCAAGGAGGGGATGGCAGAGAAGATGAGGAAGGAGGCTCGGCAGGCAGTGCTGGACACAGCGCATTTGGATGGCATCATCCCCACCAACACCACCACGACCGCCCCCCTGGCTACCAAGCTGGGACACATCAATGCGGATCGGGTGTTCTGCCCCTTTGATGGATGCAGAGCGGGAATTTTGTCTTCGAGTGATGCGGTCGGGGGCCTGTCTCGTAAGGGCTTGCTGCAGCACATGCGTCGCCACCAGGCGGATGGGGCGTACATCCCCGACGAGCTGTTGGGCCACTTGGGCATGTCGCGCTGTGCGAACGATCAGTGCGACATGCTATTGCCGCAGAGCAAGGAGGTCTGCAACACCTGTACGGTGCACTTTGGCGAAGAAGGCTTCACCGCTCCGTCTCCCTCCAGTCGAGGAATGCTGACAGATCAGGATGACCTCCCCTCCTTTGAAGTCATGGGGACCACCAGGATCCAGCTGAAGGGCGGGTGCCCAGACAAACACCTGCAGCTGTACAGCGAGCTCTTCCTGAGGGTCCTCATGGACATCCTGGAGTACCAGGACGAGGTGGCCTGGAAGCGCCTTGCACTGTTCTTCACAGTGTTGCACCGGACACGGACAGAACGAGGGGGCAAGGACCAGGAGCGACGTTTGACGAGCACCTGGGGGAAGGACTTGGAGGCTTGGAAGGCTGGCCAGTATGTCGCCCTGTGGGAGCAAACGGTAGAGGAGCGGAAGCCAAGGCCCTCGGGGTGGTCGGATGAAGACACTGACGAAGGGAGACGGAAGCGCACCATCGCCAAAGCGAGAGCAGGACTCCCGAGCCAGGCCATGTCTTGCGCTACCAGCGACGGCCTCGCCCCACAGACACCGGCGACGCTGGAAAAGCTTCAGACGAAGCACCCAGCCGCTGCCGACTCCAAGGCCCTGGAGCAGGCGGATTGGCCCCAGCCTCAGGAGGTCCCACCGGTGACAGTGGTGGAGGTGATGAAGGCCCTGCGGAGCATGCCGAAGTCATCGGCGGCGGGTCCCTCGAACGTGACGGGCGCGCACCTTCGTACACTTTGCCTACAGAGGCGGGCTAAGGGCACTTTGGCAGCGCTGGCCGCAGTGTTGACGTCTTTGGCACGAGGAAATGCTCCAGTGGAGGTGGCTGAGTTCTTCGCCGGCGCTAACTTGGTGGCTCTCCGGAAGCCTGCAAAGGGGCCGGGCCTGGAGGAGGACGTGCGACCGATTGCGGTTGGGGACACTCTCCGCAGACTGGTGGGAAAGATTCTGTCGGCGCGAGTGCGGGTGCCTGCTAGGACGCTTCTTCTTCGAGGGAACCAGGTGGGGGTGGCAACGGCAAGGGGGGCGGCAGTGGCGACTGATGTTATCTCGCAGTACGCCGTGCGCAACCGCGGAAAAGGTAAAGTCATTTTGAAAATTGACTACCGTAACGCGTTCAACTGCGTAGACCGCCTGTCGATGCTAAGAGCGGTCGACGCGAACCTCCCCGAGCTGGCCCCATGGGTGCGATGGTGTTACCTGGAGCCCTCCAGCCTGTTTTATGGTGGGGATACCATAAGGTCACAGCGCGGAGCTCAACAAGGAGATCCCTTGGGCCCGCTTCTCTTCTCCCTGACCATCCACCAGATGGCGCTAGAGCTGAAGGGGCACCCAGGCCTGGATGGGACTTTGTGGTACCTCGATGACGGCTCTCTGCGGGGGTCCCCTAAGGCGGTTTTTGAGGCGTACCAGGTTCTGTGCACTCGTAGCTCCGAACTGGGGTTGGAGGTGAACGCGAACAAGTGTGAGCTCATCTCCACTGGTGGCGTCTCCAAGGAGGATCTCGAGGCCGTGGGGTTCACGTTGAACGAGGGTGGACAGGACGCCATGGGTGAAGGCGGGTTCCGGCTGTTGGATGTGGATGGGTTCGACTTCTTGGGCATCCCCATTGGGTCTGTGGCTTTCTGCGAGGAGTACATGGCCCAGAAGGTGGACGATTCCCGCCGCAACCTGGAAGCCCTTGTGGACCTCGGGGACTCCCAGGCAGCCTTCTACGTACTGAGATACTGCGAAGGCTACTGCCGCATGGTGTTCTACATGCGGGGGATCCCACAGTGCGCGGAGTACCTGACGGCCTTTGACGACCTGATCGACAGGTGCCTGGCTGCGCTTCTGCATGACCCGGATGGGGCGCTGCCGGAGTTGGCAAGGGCGCAGGCGGCGCTTCCTGTGGCGCTTGGGGGGCTGGGTATCCGTCGCACCGTGGACCATCGGACAGCTGCGTCCCTCGCCTCTCAGTCAGGGAACCTGCAACTGTCGCAGGCCTTGGACCCTGCCTTCACCTGGGATGAGGAGAGATGGAACAGCGCGGCTGAGGAGTACAACTCCAGGGTACCGGTGGCGTTTCACGTGGACAGGGCCCAGCCGAAGAAGATCCTGGAGCAGCAGAGTCTGTCATCTGCGGTGATTGACGCCCAGGCAGACAAGTTGATGCAACAGCTCTGCATGCGAGACCGAGCACGGATGAAGTCCCTTCTCCTGCCGCTTTCCGGGACGTACCTCACGGCGACACCCTCAGCAAGGAACCAGATGTCTTCAGCGGATTTTGCGGTTGTGACCCGTTTCCGACTAGGGGTGGCCATCCATGCGGAGGGAACGACTTGCTCGGCATGTCAGGGGGGGCAGAAAAGGGTTGTCATGGACTCCTTTGGCGACCACACCTTTGGCTGCCCCTACTCCAAACACCGCGTCGCCCGCCACAACGCCTTGCGGGATTCGGTGTACCGAGCTGCTCAAGGGGCGGGCTTGGACCCTGCTTTGGAGGAGACCGTGCGAGTGGAGTTGGAGTCGAAGAAGCGGCCAGGCGACGTCTACCTCCCAGTAGGAGTGGCGGAAAATGGACCTCGTTGTTTGGACATCACCCACGTGTGCCCCACCTTGCCTTCCTACAGAACAGGGGCCTCGAAGTTTGTGGGCTGGTCGGCGAAGAACCAGGGCCAGGTCAAACGGGAGAAGCACGAGCGGGATTTGAACAAGATCAATACCAAGTTCTCCCCTATTGTGTTTGAAGCCTTCGGGGGTGCAGGCGACGAGGCGAACCTCTTGATTGCGCAGCTTGGAGGCCTGACGACGGGACAGACGTCGCACCTGACAGGGTCGGCAGAGTTGCGCATCCGGGAGAGCATTGCGGTGGCGTACCAGAAAAAGGTCGCATCTTCCTTTCTGGAGCGGGGTGCTATGTGTGTAGGGATTGCCACCCTGAAGCGGGAGCCGTGTGTGGAGGTAGATGTGGCACCGTCTGCAGAGGACATGGACCGGTTTGGACGCCGCAGTGCAGGGGCCGTGGAACCTCTCTGTGACGATGCGAACCCTGACGACGATATGAGTCGTCCTGCAGACCGAACGGAGGAGCAGCAGGGGAAGCGCAAGAGGGACGTGAAGCCGGACCACGTGGAGCCACCGAGGAAGCGGACCGGGAGGTTCGATTCGGCCACCGTGATTCCGGAAGGGCCTGGTCTCGATGTGGTGCGTGAGTGGGAGTTTTTGCGTGAGTGCCCGGCAGCGCAGAGGCCTCGGGCGACGGAGCAGGCGGCCAAGCTGGGAGCCTCGAAGGTGACTTGGTCGTTTGTGGCGGGGGACTGTGCTTTTGAGGCTTTGCTCTTCGCCACCGGGCGCACGGATTTGACGGTGGAGGGTCTGCGCCAGGCGGCAGTGAAGAAGGTCCAGGGCCGCGCTGATCTGTCGAGTGCGGCTGTCCCTAATTTTGGGGTCTGGCAGCGGCTGATGACGAGTGGGGACAGAGGAGACCAGCGTACGTGGGCGGATGCCATTGCAGTGGCGGGGGCAGGGGAGGCTCTTGAGGTATCTGTGGTCATCCTCAACGAGTTCGCCCGCCCTTCTCTGATGGTGCCAAGAAAACGGCCTAAGGCAGTGGTCCTTCTCCTCCACTCGGGTGATCAGGATGCGGCAGATGGATCCGGCAGTATCCCGGGACACTACGAGCCCCTCACCATGGTCCCGGCTCTGCAGCAGCACATCCTGTCTTTTGAGGCCACAGGTGGTAAGGGGGAGTGCCAGTCAGAGCGCCCCATGGCTTTTGTGGGAGCGAGGGAGGCGGAGGCGTCGAACACTTTCCTGCAGTGCGAACAATGCAGCAAGCTCTTCGATGCGTCGGACGCACACTTCTGCTGTCACACGTGTGGTGGCTTGGCATGTCTGCACTGCGCTCAGGGGTCCAAGCACTGCCCTCTGTCGCAAATTGGCAGGGCGGAATACTTCAGTGCCCTGTCTTTTTTGCACTCGAATGTTCCGGCTCAGGCTGCCTCTGCGGAGGGGAGCGGAGACCCACCACCTAAACGGGCTCCTTCTCCAGCAGTGCCAGCTCCCGAGGGCGAGGACGTCGAGGAGGTAGACACGCCAATGGCGGGCGAAGAGGGGCAGCAGGCAGAACAGAAGCAGCAGAAGCACGAGAAGCAACGGAAACAGCAGAAGCAGCAACAACAAAAGGCGGACCAGGATAAGAAGGAAGCGTTGCAGCGTGCGTCGGACGCGTGGCAGCAAGCCCTGGAGGTACGGCGGGAGCATCGTCGGTCGTGGGGACCGGATTTGGCCGCGCTTCGGGGCACTTTTGGCGACCGCCAGCAGGAGTTGAGTCGTTTCCTGGAGGAACAGAATGTGCGTCTGGACCAGGCGAAGGCGGCGGACAGGCATCGTGTGGAGGAGCTGACCGCCAGGCACAAGCGGGAACTCGCAGAGGACGCGAAGAAGATGCATGCGCAGTACTTGGAAGACTGCGATCGGCACCCCGAAGCAGGAGAGTCGCTCCGGGCGGAGTATGACAGGCAACGCTGCGAGAGGCATTACGCCATCGCAGCTAAGCATGAGTCGGAGCAGAAGGCGACCACTCTGTTGTTGACGGCGGTGAACCTCTCCCGACAGCTGGAGGCAGAACGCATGGTGGCATACGGGCGGTGCTTTGGGGTGGTGTGCGAAGGGCGGCTATTCCTCCCCTGCCATGCGGTGCGGAGAGCGGTGGGCGACGACCCTGAAGGACTCGAACCTGACTGTGTCGGCGACTGGATGGCTCTCTTTGGTCCTCAAGGTGCTTCTCCGTGCCCGGGCGAGTTCCTGTACTGCTGGGCGACACAGCAGCCGTGGAGTGGGAACGGGGAGGGGGACGGTGATTGCCCGGAGTCGGTGGTCGCCCGTCAGGCGGTTAGGAAGATAGCAGGGGAGGCCGGATACTGCGATACCTGGGGCAAGACCAGCGCGGTCATCGTCGTTCGGGAAGGCAGGGTCAGCTGGGGAACCCCTTCTCGGGATCAGCTGGAGGAGGAGGTGGGGCGACAGGCCGAGGCGGCAGACACCGAGGTGCGTGTGAAGGTGGAGGAGATGGATGATGATGAGCAGGAGCAGGAGGAGGACCTCGACACCGCGATGGAGGGGGCGGATCGCTCGCATTCTCTGTCAGTGGAAGGCATCCCTGACCAGAAGAAGCAAGCGAGGGTGAGGGAATTGCTGAGGGCGCAGAGCGAGGCTTGGATGTGGACGGAGGAGGAGCGGACGGAGAGGGGGGGTCTTTTCCCGTGCCTCACCATGGGGTCGCCGGTGCCTTCTTCTGTGACGAAGTGGATCTCCCTGTTCCACTACCGTCAGGGAGAGAAACAGGATGGCAGACCCTTGTTGTCACTCCCCCTCTCTACCGCTACTTTCACTCAGTGGTATGAGGTGATGAAGGTGGTGGGTTTGCATGAGTGGTCGGTTCAGGAAAAGTGCAAGGCAAAGTCGACGTTGCATGCCCTGACGGACAACCGGAGCAGTAGGGGGCAGGCCTTTGCAGCGGAGAGTACAAGGAGGGAGAATGAGGCACGAGCGGCTCGAGAGGGAATAGGCCGACAACCTCAAGCCTCCTCTTCTTCTTCTTCTTCTTCCTCCACCTCTGCAGGCCGTGGCACTACAACCTCCATCGCCCAACCTGCAGTCTCCACTTCTTCCTCCTCCTCATCGGCAGGCCGTGGCAATGCAACCTCCTCCGCCCAACCTGCTCCTTCCCCAGCTCCCAAAGGACCCCAGCGCCATGCAGCTCAGGGTAGGTCCAACACGTCGAACGTGTTCACCGACGCAGTGGCACAAGCGACGCAGCATGTGCTCTCGCCCCAGGAGGTGCAGAGAGGGCGCAATGGTCGCGGTGGTGGACAGAAGGGGAGACAGAGCGGAGGAAGGAAGGGGAAAAAGGGGAATAAAAAGAATTAGAGAGTTAGAGAGTTAGAGGGTGAGAGTGTGTGTGTAGAAGCGTGTAGAGAATGACAGTTTGCCCCATGTTTATTTTTAACCCTTTTTATTTTGTGTTTTTGGTTCTTTTCATCCTTTGGGGTTTGCCCCCCCTTTCCCCCCTTTCCGCCCCCCTTCCTATTTGTTAATATTTTTGGTTGGCTGCTGGCTAGGACGGGTCTACCCCAGCGACGGCCCTTACCCCTTGGACGAGGCTCTGAGGGTAGAGGGCAGTCTCGGAGTAAGACCTGTCTAAGAGCCAGGCCAGTGGCATCAGGAGCCATTGGGCCACTTTTATAGATTGTGCAGTAGAGTAGAGTTTGTACAGAACTCTTGTCCTTTGAGTTCCTTTTTTCACTCCTTTAGTTTTTCATTTTTACCTTGTGAAGGTCAATTTCAATTTTTCATTTTTCAAAACCACCACAGGTAAGCACGAGACCCACCATTGTTGTTGTTGATTTTGTTGTGCGTTATTGTTGTTTTCCCCTTTGGGTGTCAGTCAGTCGGGTCAGGTCACACTTACTGAAGTTCTCAAAAATTTTCACCAAAAAGAAAACTACTAAAAAGATTATGGAACTTCCTTTTTATTTGTTTGTGTGTTACAGAGGAAACGGCTCACTCAATCCCCTCCTTCTCCTCCCCTCCCCTCCCCAAGACAAAGCAAAATAAAACTACACCGGTAGACAGAGCAACCCTCCCGTCCCATCCCCTCCCCTTTTCCTTTTGGGAAAAATTGCACTCACATACCACCCTTTTGCTTATTTGCAGGGAAGTGTTGGTTGTAGTTGTCCCACATGCTTTCTATTTTAGTGCCACTAACTGTGTTTTCAGGCACTGTCTTGCCAGTACAATAGTAAAGTGCCCTTGTCTGGACATCTAGCTGTTTACATACTCGCTTGACTAGTAAGTACCCCCTCTGTCACTGGATGTAGATAAAAAAAGCGAGCCTAGGGCTAAGTTGAACAACACAAAAAAAAAAAAAAAAAAAAAAAAAAAAAAAAAAAAAATTTCTGAACACGACTGAAAAAAAATTTTTTTTTGGGCCTCAATACCCCCAAACAACACGTTAAGCCCAAAAAATTCACTTTCTGATGAGCAACTATTTATTTAAAAAAATCGATTTTTTGGTCAAATCCCCTCTGGTGGTGAGGGTGTGTGTGTGTGTGTGTGTGGGTGTGTGTGGGTGTGCTGTGTGTGGGTGTGTAGTGTGTGTGGGTGTGTAGTGTGTGTGGTGGCCACTCCGGTGCACAGGGTGCCGGTCCGGTGCACAGGGTGCCCCCAAAAAATCCGGTGCACAGGGTGCCAAAAAATCCGGTGCACAGGGTGCTTTTTAGCCGGGGCTTATAACGTGGGGGGCACCCTGTGCACCGGATTGCGAACCCGTAATGGCACCCTGTGCACCGGATTAAAAGGGGCACCCTGTGCACCGGATTTTTAGGGGCACCCTGTGCACCGTTTTTTGCGGGCACCCTGTGCACCGGATCCAGTGCCAAAAAGGCACCCTGTGCACCTTTTGGGGGCACCCTGTGCACCGGATTTGGAACCACTATGTCACCCTGTGCACCGGATCCAGGCTTCCAATATTACTCACCCAGTTTTAGAAACACTGGCATATTGTGTTGTCCAGGTTCGTGTGGTTAAACAGGTGTTTGGGCTTCACGCACTGAGCAGGTTCTAGGTTGCGTTATCCGGCTGGTGTGGTGGTGCGGGTGCGCGGGGTTCGGGAAACGTTATCTGGTTCGTGTGGTCGATAAGCTGGCTGGTGGGTGCGGGTGCGCGGGAACCTGCTGGTTCTAGGTTGCGTTATCTGGTTCAAGGTTACGGTATCCGGCTGGTGGTTGGTGCGGGTTTGCGGGTTTGCGGGTGCGCGGGTTTGCGGGTTCTAGGTTGCGTTATCCGGCTGGTGTGGTTGTGCGGGTGCGCGGGGTTCGGGCAACGTTATCCGGCTGGTGTGGTGGTGCGGGTGCGCGGGGTTCGGGCAACGTTATCTGGTTCGTGTGGTCGATAAGCTGGCTGGTGGGTGCGGGTGCGCGGGAACCTGCTGGTTCTAGGTTGCGTTATCTGGTTCTAGGTTACGGTATCCGGCTGGTGGTTGGTGCGGGTTTGCGGGTTTGCGGGTGCGCGGGTTTGCGGGTTCTAGGTTGCGTTATCCGGCTGGTGTGGTTGTGCGGGTGCGCGGGGTTCGGGCAACGTTATCCGGCTGGTGTGGTGGTGCGGGTGCGCGGGGTTCGGGCAACGTTATCTGGTTCGTGTGGTCGATAAGCTGGCTGGTGAGTGCGGGTGCGCGGGAACCTGCTGGTTCTAGGTTACGGTATCCGGCTGGTGTGGTTGATAGGGTTCTCGGGGTTCAGGCACTTTATCTGGTTGGTGTGGTCGATAAGCTGGCGGGTGGGTGCAGGTGTGCAAACCCGCAAACCCGTGGGAATCTGCAGGTTGCGTTATCTGGTTGGTGTGGTTGTGAGGGTTTTTTGTTGCGCCTGCTGGTTGGTGCTTTGTGGGTGGGCATATGTGTTGTTGGCCATGTTGGCCATGTGTTGTTGCACCACCATGCTTCCCTGAGAGATGGCTTTTTTTCTTGTGTATACTGTATACTGTGTATATTTCTTTAGTGAGTTTCTGCTTTATGTGAGGTTCTTGGGCTACTAAAGTGGTTTGTGTTGTACTAGTCCTCACTGTAATACTATGCTTCCCTGCTGATGGAGGGTGTACTGTGTACTGTGTACTGTGTACTGTGTACTGTGTACTGTGTACTGTGTACTGTGTACTGTGTACTGTGTACTGTGTACTGTGTACTGTGTACTGTGTACTGTGTACTGTGTACTGTGTACTGTGTACTGTGTACTGTGTACTGTGTACTGTGTACTGTGTACTGTGTACTGTGTACTGTGTACTGTGTACTGTGTACTGTGTACTGTGTACTGTGTACTGTGTACTGTGTACTGTGTACTGTGTACTGTGTACTGTGTACTGTGTACTGTGTACTGTGTACTGTGTACTGTGTACTGTGTACTGTGTACTGTGTACTGTGTACTGTGTACTGTGTACTGTGTACTGTGTACTGTGTACTGTGTACTGTGTACTGTGTACTGTGTACTGTGTACTGTGTACTGTGTACTGTGTACTGTGTACTGTGTACTGTGTACTGTGTACTGTGTACTGTGTACTGTGTACTGTGTACTGTGTACTGTGTACTGTGTACTGTGTACTGCTACTCAGAATATGTTTTCCTTGGTCAGAGGCTCCATACAGGTGAAAGGTGAAAAGTTTTTCAAGCAAAAAAAAAGTTTTGCCTGTGAAAGTCATAGGGTGCCAATCTCAAGGGCACCCTGTGCACCCTTTTTCCGGACCCAAAAAGGCACCCTGTGCACCCTTTCTCGGGGGCCAAAAGCACCCTGTGCACCTTTTCAAAATCCAGTTCCGGGGGGTTTCGGGAGAGTTTCGTGCAGTGGGTTTTCAGGCACCCTGTGCACCTTAGATACCTGTGTGGTGTGGGTGGCGCACATCTCTATAGTAAAGACTAAAAAACTAAGGTTTTTTAGGATTTTTTGGTCAAATCCCCTCTGGATGGTGAGGGGGTGTGTGGGTGGGTGTGTGGGTGGGTGGTGTGGGTGTGGGTTTGCGGGTGTGTGGTGTGGGTGGCGCACATCTCTATAGTAAAGACTAAAAAACTAAGGTTTTTTAGGATTTTGGGGTCAGGCTAAGGAGCTAAGGAGCTAAGGAGCTAAGGAGCTAAGGAGCTAAGGAGCTAAGGAGCTAAGGAGCTAAGGAGCTAAGGAGCTAAGGAGCTAAGGAGCTAAGGAGCTAAGGAGCTAAGGAGCTAAGGAGCTAAGGAGCTAAGGAGCTAAGGAGCTAAGGAGCTAAGGAGCTAAGGAGCTAAGGAGCTAAGGAGCTAAGGAGCTAAGGAGCTAAGGAGCTAAGGAGCTAAGGAGCTAAGGAGCTAAGGAGCTAAGGAGCTAAGGAGCTAAGGAGCTAAGGAGCTAAGAACCATTGAAAGGGAGAGTGGGTGGTATGCAAATAAGCGATTGTTGTAGTTTCGTTTTGTGTAACAACCTCCGTTGTGGGACAAAATGAATTGAAAAGTGCAAGATACACATTGAGAGGCGGGAGAGATTCAAGGTGCAAGGTTCTTCAACCTGTTGCAACTGCAAATGTGCCTCAAACAAAAACTGTTTATGTTTGGTATATTGGGAGATGGCCTTGATTCGCACAGGCAAACAAAGGGGAGGTCTCTCAAATATTAACTATAAAAACGGGGTGGTGACACATAAAGTTGTGTCAGCAACTATGGTGAAAAGCAAAAGGAACCGAACCAATCATGTTCTGGTATCCAAAAAATTATAATAAAAAGTGGATTTTGAAAAAGAAAAGTGTCACTTGTCGTTCCGTCAACCCCCTTCTTGTAGTTGGTTGATGTGTTGACGCTTGCACACACACTAAAAATCACCTGTTGGGTGGTGGTGTTGCGGAGCACGGTTGGGTGAGTGAACGACGTGACACTTTCCGCTCACAAAGTAGTGTGCGTAAAAAAATAACGAATAAGGAACGAGGACTGAAAGTGTCCTACAGTGAAGAAATGCGAATGGGTAGTGGTCAGAAGAGAAGGACAAAGGTCTCTGAGTGGTGCTTCTACGGGCGATCGAAGATCTTTTCCTTGTAGTAGCTGGCGTCCAGCCACTCAGGCGCGGCAAGGTTCAACTCTGCCTGAATGACTTTCTCGACCAGCTCAAGACCACCAACAGCCCACCCGAGCTGGTTGTACAGGCCGAAGTCCACATTGGCAAGGAACACGTCATGCTCTGCATTCGGGCGTCTTACCTCCTTCATCCTCTCGATGTCGTCGTTGCACGTCTTCAGGTAACCAACAGCACCGACGTGTGCCTCTTCGTTGGTGTACGTTCCCATGGCCATGGATTCGGGTAGCTCGATGAGCATGGGGTCAACGCCAAGGGCAGCAAAGTCCTCCTTGTGGTACTCCATGAGCTCCAAGTGGATCTGCAGAAGCATCCAGGACTCCTTGCTATCGCGTGTGACCACACTCAGGGCCTCTTTTGTTGGGCGGAACTGGTACTTGGACCATTCTTCTGTTGCCTCTTCTGCACTGGGGTCGTAGAACGCAAGAAGGGCACCTGTGCACTTCCCGAATGGGACTGGGTCATTGGCAAAGATGTCTTTCCCATCGGCTCCTTCTCCGACGACGCAACGCACAGGACCATCATGGTAGCGTCCTGAGAGTGGGAGGGATTCGTTCTTGTCACCAAAGAGACCCTGCATCTTGCCGAGCTTACTGTACCACCACGCATCTTTGTACACGACGTACGTCTTCGCAAGTCCCTCGTAAGAAGACTCGTCGATGCACTGCTGCAGTCCTTCTTTGATGCTGTTGCTTCCCACAACGCTGTCCTTCGGGAACTTCTTGAAGACCGGCAGAGGTGTGTTCAACATTGTGACTCCGGAGTGCACAACGTGGGTGACACCAGCACGCTCCACAACGAGATTCACAGACTTCGTGGTCTCCCCTTCTACTTTCCTCACATCCGTCACTTTGACCCCAAAAAAGATCTGTGCCCCCTTCGACTTGAGCTGTCCCAGCATAATCTCCATTGCGAGGGCGTACTGAGAGTTGCCGTACGCATCCGTCACCTTGTGGCACGTGACCCCTTCGCAGCCGTCACCATCGCAGAGGTAGTCGTAGCACTGTGTGGGAAGCAGGAGCTTCTTTGTGATCAAATCGTAAGGAAGCAGGTCTGTGTCTTTTGCGCGGTAGCCGCCCACATCGAGGGGGACGTGCAGGCCTTTGATGCCTTCGCGCACGGTGTAGATCCTTCCACCCAGACGTCCGTTCATCTCGAAGATGCATATCTTCTTCGGGTCGTACTCGCCCAGCTCGATCCCAAGACGCCACGCAAAGTAGATACCCGAGAAGCCTGCGCCAGCGACCCCTACATCACAGTGGTCCGGAAGCTCTGCTGCTGCGGAATGCTCTTCGTGGTCACTGGTCAGAACACCCTCCCTTCCAAGGCGAGTGTGAAACTCTGGATATTGCTCTTCTGCGTGAGGCGAAGCAAGAACAGACAGCAACAACAGCACTGCGCTCATGTTTTGAAAACTTGGTTGCAAATATGAAAAATCACTGCGGGGGTGTGGGGAAGGTGATTCGGAACCTTGAGATGCTTACTCAGAGTACCTTTTCTTTGGGTGTGAGGTTCTCATCAAAGTTAAAGCTTCAACCAAAAAGTACTGGAGAGAGGTCATGAAGGGATGAAAACATCAGGGGTGGCTTTTTTTCCTCTACAACGACAGTACAAAAAATACTCCATTTTCGTCTGTGACTCTTTTCTATCAGAAACTTTGAGAATGGCGCAACCTGCGCAAAGCAAAAGCACCATTCTTCATTTTACCCTTCCCCTTTTGTGCCGATATCCGATGAACAGTGTTGCATATTGCCCCTTGTATGCCGCAGGGGGTTTTCGTCTGTCAAAATATGTCAAAATAGGGTCAGAATGTATGCCGTTATGCTGTTGTTCACCCTGTTACATATGCGGGTTTGCAGGGAGGGCACTCCTCACGTCGTGAGGACAATTTGCTTCAATCTACTTTCAACTTTCAGGCGAAACAGAAAGAATTTTGAGGGAAAGAAGAAACTTTGATAGAAATAGTAGACACAATAAAATAACTAAAGAAGCGTACGATGAACCTAAGCCTCTCCCGTTCACAAGCCCCAAAAAGAAAAAAACTACTCCAGTTATCAAATTGTTTCCTTCATTGTGAACCAACTGCTGAAGGAGGATGGATGACAAAACAAAATACAGAACAGAGGCCTTCACACCTTTTGTTCACACAGCAGAGGGTTGATTGAGGGAGATGTTGGCGTTGGGTATTTCGCAGGTTTAAGACAGCGAGGCGACACTCGGGGGGGAAAAAAAGAAAAACAGGGAAAGACGAAACCAGCATCTTCATTACTATCGCTTAAATAAAAGTGAAGTTTGGCAGGAAGGACAAACCCTCTCCCGCTGTGGGAAAAAACTGAAATAAAAAAAAAACACAACCCGTGTCGCTTTTTTTGTCGCAGAACCAACCTGGTTCCGCCTCTAGCATAATGGGGGGTGGGGATCTATCTATCTGGTAAGCATTGTGTGTTCAAACAAATCAAAAGGGACAAAAAAACGAACAAAAAAAGCAGCAACTGACATTTGAATTGAATCACATGATACAGCCTTCATGCGGCCCTCCGTTTCCAATTCTCAAATGGGTTTTTTGTTTGTGTCATCTAACCTGTGGAACAAGGTCGCAAAGAAAAGAGAAGAGCGTGGCCTTGAAAACCCCTGGCATCCACGCCAGTCTCCGCAGTAAAGGGATGTTCTCAAAAAAGCCAACACACTCATTGGCAAAAGAAGAAAAAAATGAAAAGTTTAGAATATTGAGATGACCCTAAGCTTAGTCACCAAAAAAAACTCAAAAAAAGGGAGGAAGAAACAGAAAATTTAAGTGAGGAAAAGGTTTTCAAAGGCACCTATCGCATCGGGAAACCCGGTTGCGTACAGTGTAGCGCATCATCTGGAGCGTGACTCTGCTGTCTGCACTGTACCAACGGTTTGCTGACCAATAAAGATACCATTGACACACCTATGCGAAAACGTCGAGTCATTTACAAAACACAAACCCACAAAGAGTGCAACTGAAATAGAAACTTAACACTCATCACACGATAAAACCCATGGGAGAGGTTGTGGTGAAACGCACACACCTCGACCTGTTTGGTGAGGAGTGGCTCTGCAGCGCGGTTCGTCTCTAGAACCGCAAAGTGTGTTCAAAATGCTTCGTTTCTATTTCCTCCTTCATTTCATGAGGTGACATATGGGTCCGTCCGGAAACCCTCCTGGTAAGATTCATCCTTTTGGGGGTTTTTTGAGGTTTTTCTGCTCAAAACACCCAAACAACCCAATTTTTTGATACCCGCCATACACCTACCACCCCAGAGGGCATATTTTGTTCATTTATTTTGTTTATTTCCGCTCCCCCCCTTTTTACTTATATTTTTTTACGTATTTTTGGACATTTCATAAACGTGGCAATGACAGCAGTGAAGTTCACTTTTTTGTCGAGAAACACGGTAAGAATGGGTGCGACGCACACTTGGTGTCGTTTCGAACCATCTCTCTGATGATTCTTGTTGTCAGGAGATCCTTACCGTAGGGGTCATTGTCGGTGCCCTGCGCGAGCTTCCCCACACAGAGGCCTTTGTTATCTCATTCCCTCGTACTCATACGTATCAGTGCACCCTTCTTTCCATCAATCTCTTTTCTTCTGTGTACTGCTACCCGAGCAACAGTCGTGTCATTTCAGCGTGTACTCTGACATGGAGGGAACCTGTATTTACTATGGAGTCTCCACATCCAAGGTGACCCGCAAAGCAAAAGTCCCTGGCATTGATCCAGTAGATTTGACAGAGGTCAATGAAACCTTGTCAAGGCGGCATGGCAGGATTAAGAGAAAGAGAGAAGAGATCCAGAAGAACGACAATAAAAGGCTGAAAATCTGATTAAAAAGCGAAAATATAGCCTCAGACCCCCCCAAAAACCTATTTTCATATCAGAATATCACCTAGATGCACTTTTTGTGGGGGACATCATCAAAAAAACCCAAAAATACCCAAAAGGATGAATCTTACCAGAGGGGTTTCCGGACGAGTCCATATATAAAAAAAGGACCCCCCTCACTGTGTACCTATTTGAGCGCACAACACAACCGAATGGCTTAAGGCAATGCGTACCTCCCCCGCCCGATCCCCGACGACCGCCGAGACTCCTGCTCCTTAAGGTGCAACACGACCTCACGCCCAGCGATGTCCAACTCCTTGCGCCGGACGTCCATCTCACGCTCCTCCAGCTCAAGGGCAGGATCCCTTGCAATGGGGAACGCCCTGCCTCGCGTCCTCGACATTACATCGGGACGCAAACGTGAAATCGAAAACTGCTGGTCCTCTGGCGGCACCTCAATAGTCCTGTGCATGGAGGGTACAGACAGCCCTGCCGTCGGGTGTGGGTAGAACGGCTGTGGTGACGCAGGCAGTGGGGAGAACGCGAACCCAGGGGCAGCCAGGTCGCTGTCGAAGACCCTTTCGTGCGGGCTTGCGCCGAACACAGTGGTCGCACTGTGCGCGGGTGGCGGCGGCAGCTTCGGCGGCAGTGGCGGCTCTGCAGGCAGGACAGGTTCTACGGGCTCAAGGGGTGGCGTGCTCGGACCTGTGTTGCTGCCAAGCAGGTACTCGAGGTTCACAAACGGGTTGCTCCTCTCAAGGTTGACATCAACCATGAACAGACTGAACGCAGACGAAGACGCCATTTTTGCACGAAGCTCTGCCGTCATCATTGTCGAAAGATATCTGTTTTTGTTCGAAAAGGTTTTTGATAAACAAGAAAAAGAAACCATACCTATGAAGGAAGTCGTGAGCACAGGCAGGTGACAGCAGCATGATCACTGGCCCCGGGACACAAGAGACCTGGTTCAGGAGTTCGGACAGATTGTCGTTCTTGCTTTCTGGGGCCTTCCCGATGTGGGGGCGCGAGGCAAGGCTTGAGATGTCGAGGACGTAGCGGCCTGAGTTGAGCTGCTGCGTCTCTTGGAAGTCGGTCTCGTCCATGACGCTCTTGGTCACTTCGCGGAGCTGCTGGGCGAAGCGGGCCGGGGTAGGGTGCAGGTCCTCCTTTCCCTCCACACTGCCGTACCGCGACACGTACACGCGATACTTCCCGTTCTCCAGAGTCAGCTTGCTGCGGGACGTGGTCTTCCCTGACTGCATCTGCCGCTTCTCGGGGAACTCGCACAGCATCGGTATGAGGTGCCCAATAGCCATCTGCACACCAGCAACACTTGGCCCTACCATCACGTGCTCTGCCTGGAACAGGTGTCGCAGGACACGTGTCTCCGCCAGGCCCACCTCCGTGAGGCCGTCGTCGTGTGCAGCCATCTTCTCTTTGATCTGTGCGACTACGTTCTTCGCGATCTCCTTTGTCTCCGTCGTCAGGCCAGGGTTCTCGCCTGGCATCTCACCGGGAAGCTTCCAGATGAAAAGCTTTTTGTGGATATCTGGCGACGGCGACAGCGCAAACTGGCACAACACCTGCGGCGGAGGTGGGAGGGATTTATCAACTGCCCACGTGACACGCAGGGGCACCTCCATGTTGATGGGTGCGAAGGTGTGGAACTGCTCGCCACGCGCCTGCTTGGCGCGGTAGTACTCTTGCACGAAGCTCTGCATCGGCACAAACTCACCTGCGACCATCACAGGACTGTCCGTCTTGTTGTCTGGCGAAATGAGATTGAGCTGGAGTGTGTCGGCCTCCGCCAATGTGCACATCAAGTAGCGCGACGTGCCCCACACGTAGGAACGTGCCCCGGCCGCTGGGTCGCGTGGTGCACAGAACGGCCAGTCATGGTCCTCGCCGATCTGCTGTCCCTTTGCACCTGCGTTGACACGCAGGCCGAGGGATTCGGGTATGCCTTGGCCGTCGCCTACCTCGATGCGCTTCAGCATCACTGTGATCACCTGCTCGCCGAAGTTCGACATGAATTCGCGGTACTGCTCATTCGTTGGAGCCCCACCAGGTGCTTGCTGCTGCTGCTGTTGCTGTTGCTGCTGCTGCTGCTGTCGTTCACGCCCTTGCTTCCCCTGCTCTTGCGGTCCATCGCGCAGTAGTGGCTGCTGCTTCCCAGGGGAGTGGCCGCCACGTGGCTGTTCCTTGCTCTCGCTAGGCGAGTTAAAGTAGCACACAAACACAAGCACAACACAGATGATCAGCGCAAAGGCACTCACAGAGATGAACGCAATTTCCTCGGTACTCAGACCCATCTTGCAACAGCTTAAATGGTAACTGCAAGATCAACGGCCCATCTCTGAGGGCAGGAACAGAACAGAACAAAGGCAGAGAGAAAAGAGAACACTCCGGGGAAGGGGTCGGGGCTGAATAAAAGTATGGGAGTGTCGAGACAGAGACAGAGAGAGAGAGGGTGCGTGAAGTTGAAAAAGGGTCGTGTTGGGGGGTAATTGAGGATCTATATCACGAGGCCTTCAAGTGCGTGGGGAGGGAATGAGCTAGAAACCGGAAGACAGCAAACAATTAGGCAGTATAGTGTGCCCCATATAGGGGTCTGGGGTATTCCCTGGAAGGATCCGAGAAGGACCTTTTTTTTTTGCACTTTTTCAGGGCTTCCCGCAGGATCTGGGGTTTTGGCCTCCCAGGGGGACCAGCCAAAAAAAGGTGGAATTTTTTTTTTTTTTTCAATGATTTTAATTTGTGTGGTGTGTAGCATTAACGCTGACGCTACGTTACGTTACGCGCCTTTACGCACTTTAAGTGGTCAAAAAAAATTTTCGACTTCGGCGAAAATGTCCCGGCAAACCGTTAAAACTGCTGCATTAACTCGCATATTGCATATCATCTCACGTTCCCCACCTTTGCGGAATAAGAAAAAATATGTCAGGTCGGTAGCGTGCAGACGTTTCCTCGTATAGACATCTACAAAAAGAAACGACAGTCATGGCAAAGGTTCCTGGCGAAGCCACGGTACGCAACATTTCAAAATACTGTGATTAAAATTGCACATTTTACAGCCACACTATGTCATGGGTGGCTTGCAATCTTGCGCCGCAGGCGCACGGTACGCTACTTTTTTCTTTTGCCATGCTGCATGCTTCCTTTTCCTTCGGCGTTTGACCAATTGAGTCGCGTTCTGGCTGTGACGGGGTCACTTTGCCCATGAGGCATACTCGTGGTTCTTTGCAACCGTTATTTTCTGCCTCTTCGGAGCCTGAGCCGATAACTGGGACTCCGCCGGTCGCTTTGCAAATTCCATTATGGAAATCTGTCTTGGTCCGGAGGACTTTTTTGGTGCCATCTTTTCCCCCTGTTACACGACGGTGATGTAACGGGTGTTACAAGTGGAGTTACAAGTGAGTTACATGTAACTTTTGTTACATGTAACTCACTTGTAACTCACTTGTAACCCACCAGTTACAACCTGATTTTGCCTGTAATTCATGTATCCCACTTGTAACTCACTTGTAACTCACTTGTAACGGTTTTTCACTTGTAACGTTACATGTAACTTCACTTGTAATGTACTGTACATCACCGTCGTGTAGTTGCCTGTATTTGGATGCGCGGGGACGGGAGGGTGGGAAAAATTAAAAAAAATGTGGAAAATTCCTAATAGGCAGCCTCGGAACACTCAAGGGCAGGCTGGTCCCCCCTGGTCCCCCCTGGTCCCCCCTTATTATTTTTATTTTCCCCCAGGGGGACCAGTGGTCCCCCCTGGTCCCCCCTGTGGGAAGCCCTGTTTTTGGGGAAATTGGAAAAATCAGGCCACGCAGATATTTTTTCCCTGAAGGGGAAAAGAGGACCCCCCCTCCCCAGAAATAACGTTTCTGTTGGAAACAGTTTCTATTATCTTTTTCAACCAGGATAAAAATCCCTTTCGGGGAGAGACACGAATTTCTGCAAACTCGTTTTTTCTCCTTTTATTTTTCTGTCATTTTTAAAGTTTGTCCACCCTAAGTGGGCAACTTGCTTTTCAAATCTTTCCAGTCAGGTCGCATTTTGAGGAAGCTGTTCAGTTCGTCTGTTGAGAGGTCGGAAAGGGGGCTGACAGAGGTGAGGTCTTTCAAGCATGCAGGTGAGACGATGAAGAGGTTCGCTATGTCGCGGATCTGCTCGAACGCTGCTGACTTTGGGTTGTTTGGGAGCGGCAGCATGGCACTGCAGTACTCGGCAACATCCCGCTTCAGGCGAAGCGCACCCTCCTCCGTCACCACAAACGACTTGAGATGTGCCTTCAGCCCCACAAGCAGCAGCGTGCACAGCAGCTCCGACGCACTTTGCAACGTGCCCGGGCTCCCAGCAAGCCCGTCCACGACACACGTGATCTGGCGCTTGAGGTACTGTGCGTATCTCTCGCACGCCGGTGTGATGGTGTGCACGACAGCCCCCATGCCTTCCTTCCTGTTCGGCTTGTAGTCGTCTTTGCGCTGGTGTTTTGCAAGGATCGTCAGCGCGTGTGTCGCGATGTAGCTCACAGCACAGCCGACGGTCGTGCCTAGCAGCGTCTCCACGCCCTCCACCTTCTTCTTGTTGCGTGCCGCAAGCTCCTGCTCGCGGTGTGGCGGCAGTGACTTCGCAAACTTGCTTTTGAGCACACCGTCCAGCATCTCGAGCATCGTCACTGCACAGGCCGTGGCATCCAGAGCGGACACGTGCAGCCCCGTAGCACGTCTGCTGCCACCCTGGCCATCCTCCGCCTCCTCCACAACAGACCTGCGCAACTCCTCCTGCAGCGGTGTCAGCGCACTGCGCACGTATGCAGTGACACGCTCGTAGACGTGGCGTGTGAGGGTCTCGTGGATCTTCTCTACCACACTTTGGCGTTTTTCCTCTGGGCACAGTGCGCTGTGGGAGGAGGTGTGCAGGAAAGAAGGTGAAGTTATTGATGCAGGCACCTCCGACTGACACACATACGATGCCACCCCTTCGGGAAAAAAGAAACCTTATGGCTTGCCCGAACCGTAGCGAACGAGGAGGTGCACAACCGCTCGCCAGCCGGCGGCCCACCTTCCGCTGAAGAGTTCTGAGCTACGAATACTCCCGTTCGCTTCACCGAGAAACTTAAGATGTGGTTGAAAATGACATACTTGATCCGCTCGATAGCCTCCTCTGCCGCCTTGGTCCCCATCCGCACGTACACTGTGAGCGAGACACCGCCGCTGTTCTGCGTCTCTGTGTGTGAGGATGACGTGCGTGCTGCGTACGACTCGTAGCTCGTGCCGTCGCTCGCGTCGTCGTGGCGGTGCTGCGTGTCGACAGCAGACATGCCGCTTGGGTAGCACAGGAACGCGTCAAGGCTCATCGGCTCCGTGAGGACGTAGGTCTTCACACACTGCGAAAAGATGGTGAGCACATGCCGCGTCATGCTCTCGGCCACCTCAGGCGCCGTCTGTGAGAGCAGCTGACACACCCGCACGGTCTCTCTGTGGCAGGCGTAGAGGCGCTTGCAGAACGCAGACAGGTCCTTGTGGATCACCTCGTTGGCCGCATGCGGGTCTGTCGGCATGTCTGCTGCGTACTGGTGGAACTTCTCCGAGCGTGGCGAGATAGGTACGCCATGCTGCTGTGCGGCCCTGCGCTCGGCACCGACGTTCTCAAGCTTTTCCTCAAACGCTTTTGAGTTGGGGAAGGTGTGGAAGAGCTCTTGGATGCGACGTGCATTGGAGACAGACATCAGCGCGTCTGACATTGCGTTCTCCACCGCACGCTCGAGGTAGTCCTGCATGAACTTATCGATGATGCGCTTCAGCACACCGTGCGGGCTCCCGAATATGCCCCTCACCACTGGCGACTGTCGGGTCATGGTCTGCAGGAGAAGCTCCAAGAGCGTCACAAGCCTCTCAGGGACTTGGGCCGGCTTGGTTCCGAAAGCGTTCCCCGACATCGACAGCGGCGGTGCGATGGCGGGCACGGTCGCCAGCTCCTCGTCGAGAGAGAGGAAGACGCCCGAGACAAAGTTCTCAGCTGCGGTGTAACCCTTCCCGAGCTCCGTCATGAGCTCGATGACACACTTCATCTGTGCGAGGTACGTCATCTGCACACGCGCGGCAAGGCCCTCTACTACGTGCTGGCACTCCTCATCCAGCGGCGGCAGGGCTGTTGCTGCTCCCTTCACCTCCGCCACCACCGCAGTGCCACGCGGACTTGTTGCCAGCTGCTTCGGTGCCGCCTTGTCCTCCGTCAGACCCTTCAACAGTTCCTCGACATGCCGACTTGCTGCCACTGCCTCTGCCGTGCCCTGTGTCTCAGCCATGCTGCCCTCCAATGGCACGTCGGTGAGCCTCTGTGCTGCGGCATTTGGGCTGCTCACTGCAGGCACAGGCACTGCGTCCGGTGCGAGTTTGTCGAGGACGTGGAGCAGTGCTGCTGCGGACACATCGTGCAGTGCGCCGAAGAGCTGGATGAGGTCCTTCCCATGCGAGAGCAGGTCGAAGAGCAGCAGGTTCGAGAGGAACGCCTCGTAGTCGTAGATGTTCTGCACACCAGGGCGTGCCGCAGGCCAGTCCAGAATGAACACCTTCAGACGCCCCACAGCGTCAACACACTTCGCCTCCGAGCTGTACCCCTCTATAGACGAGCTGAACACACCCAGGGCAAAGATCGTGGGCAAGGGGAACACGTGGATCTCTTCCTTGAGGCTCTCGAGCTCGGGTGGGTCTTCGTCGCAGATGTCGAGATCGTCGTCCTCGTCGTCGAGTGAGAGTGAGAGGCCCTCGAGGCTGCCCCTGCGCGAGGAGGCGGCTGTGTCGTGCAGCTTCTTCTGCAGGTGTTGCAGGCGGCGGGCAAACTCTGTCTTGCGTTGCGTCGAGTACGCGTCGCGCTGCTGCTGGCGAAGGCGGTCCAGCAGCGTGATGTACTTCTTCATGTCTGCAGCAGGCATCGTGTCGAACAAGTCGTAGTGCTCGATGAGCTCGCAGCACTCACGCACGCGGCCGGCCTGCTTCACCATAGTACTGAGACGTTTGGCGGTGGCGGTTGTCTTGTTCGCGATGTCGGTCAGGTCGCCTTCCAGTGCGTGCACATCCTCGTCAACCTCGTCCAGCACCGCACACGCGCTGGCAGGGATCTGTGCGTTGAGGTTGAGCATGAAGAGGCGGCGCTTCTCCTCCAGTGCCGCATGCTTCACACGCAGGCGCTCCTCACAGCGCCCCTGGCGCAGGGCAAGCAGCTGCTGCGCCGACGCAAACAGTGTCTCGAAGCACGCACTCGTCTCCAGGTGTGTGTCCGCAGCGCTCTCCGCTGTGTCCGTGCGTGGCGAGCCGTGCTGCTGACGTACCGGCGCCTTCGCAAGCGGCGCAAAGGACAGCACCGAAGGTGTCTTCTGCCTCTCCAGAAGCCGGTGCGTCAGCTTCGTGACAAAGGTCTCCGTGGTGAAGTCGTTGGATGCGTAGAGCTGTGTGCTGTTGAAGAGCTCTTTGGGGACGTAGTCGGGAAGGTCCACCTCGAGACGCACCTGTGCCATGGCGCGTGCCAGGCTTGGGGGGAACTTTGGTGTGAATATGGGACGGCGCTTTGTCTCGCGCAGTGTTGTGCAGAAGGCGGGATGTGCGGCACGTGCACGCACACCATCGAGGGCGAGTGTGTCGGCCGTGTCCTCGCAACCCTGCGCCGCGTCTGCGTCCTCTGCAATGCGTGCGGCCTGTGTATGTGATCCTGCTGCGTGCACACGCACCTTGTCTTCCTCGTTGCGCAGACCTGCTGCAAGCAGGTAGCGCTGCAGGGAGGGCCACTTCACGCCCTTCACCACGACGGTATCTGGGAATGCGGGGCTCAGCACTTCGAACTGAGCGTCGCCCCCAGCACCACACGGGACACATGGCGGCACGACGACCGCGTGTGGTGGGTAGCGTGCTGCGTCGTCGTACTCGTCATCGTCCTCCGCAGACACATCTGTCACAGTCGACCCACGCCGCTGGTGGTGCGGGCCAGAAGCAAACTCCGATGCAGGTGCCTGCAGGTCACTCCGCCCCCGTCTGTCCCTTGTCGCGAGCGGCGGCACGTTCATTGTTTTTGTGTGCAACTCTCTTCAGAGCCCAACTCCTGGTGGTGGCATGGGGTGGAGGTCACACATTAAAGCGTCGAGGGACAGCACAGCTTCGAGACAACTCACCTTGCAATGAGACTGCTCAGAGAGATGTGGCGCAAAACGACACGAATCCCGTCGAGAGAAAAACGGGATCAAAAACAGGGAGGGGGGGATGCCGCCTTGTGTTGAAGAATTTGCTCTTTTTTGCTTTGTACCCGCAAGGTGGGCACAGTGCATGGAGCATCGTTACATTAGCTTGGGTCGGGTTCACCTCATAGAAACCCACTCCCAACATTGTTCGAGGGGCTTTCGTTACTATCGCAGGGTGGGGATTTGTGGTGAACGCCACGTATGCACTCAGCCAGATGACAAAGAAAGGTTGTGTACTATGCGGTGTCAGGAACCCACAGATGCTTGAAGCACAATCACAAGACAAAATAATAGACAGAAAAGAAAACTTAATATGAATGCGCCTCGCGCCTCCCGTGCACACATCTCTCGAGGAAAAATAGAAACAACGACATCCTGAAGAAAATGTGCAACAATGGGCACTACAAAAAAGCTAGAAATGAAGGAGATAAAACATCACTTTCACGAAAAACAATCAGAAAATTTACAGTAAAAAGAAAAATAAAAATAAAAACTATAAAGGGATACACCCGACGAGTCGCGTACATCTGAAAAAGGAAGAGAACAAGGGTGCATGGCCTCCACGCAGCTCCTTAGTAGCTAAGGTAGTCTGTGATCGCACACCTTGTAAGTTGGAAGCCATGGACCACCCAGCTTTTTGTCACGATTTTTTGTTGTGTCGACAATCTTTTTTTTTTTCTTTGATAAATTGTTGGAGTAGTGTAGTTGCCACGGTTGTGTAGCCACAGTTGTGCAATCTCCACTGTATCTTTTTGTATATTGTAGCAACGTCAAAGGGAACCGAATAACATTTGTTTGACGCCTGCTCACCATCACCCTGCCACATCGCCATCACTGTGCGACAGGTACCCTCCCTCGAGTCTTCCTGCAACGTCCTCCACCACGTCGTCGGAAGCACTTCTGCTCTCACACGGCTGGAGTGGGTTCCTTCCTACATCATCCTGTTCGTAGTGCTGGTTCTGCAGAAGATCCCCATCCGAAGCGTGCACCTCATACGTGCAGCAGCAGCACACCAGCACAACAGCGCCAACTACGAGGACGACAGCACCACAGACGTACAGCCACACGAATGACGTCGCCTCTGACGGCGCATCTGTTGAAAGCATCTGCGGAGGTGCTAGCGTGTCTGGCACATGCGACGTGGGTGTTGCTGTTGGTGGTGACAGTGTCGGCATGTCCGTGTCGGGTGCACGTGTTGCAGGAGCCTGCGTCAGCGGGGGTGCAGTTTCCCTGGGTGGTGTGCGGTGCTCGCTGCGGTACACAGTGGCTGCAGGTGTGTGGAACGTGACGGCCTGTTCCAGAGGCGCACTGCGGCTGTATTCATACGCGACATGGTCTGCAGACAGCACTTCGACAACAGTGTGCAACACCTCAGACCCAAGGCCCAGTGCAGACACCTCCCACCCCTCACAGCCTTCGGGCGCAAATGTCACGTTGTGCACTGTGCCAGCACTGCACAGTGCCAATGCTGCGTCCCCGTAGTGTCCTGTGTGCTGTGTCACACACTGCTCGGTGGCTGTCGCGACAGTCATGTTGAACGTACACGGGAGGTGCCCTTCACCCAAGAGACGCAACTCCAACGCTGCTGCCAAAGTGCTGCTGGGTGTCTGTGCCACCCCGTCACGGAATGTGTCCGCAGCTGAGCCAAAAACAGTGACCTCGCGGATGTCTGTGAGAAACTTACACTGCACACCATCCACACCAAGGACACGAGGGGCACTGAGTGACCACCCTGACAGTGCAGGAAAGACGTCATCTGACAAAGTGAAGCGCTCGTTGATGCTGCTTGTATTGTGCGACGACAGCTCGAAACTCAGAAGCGACGCCTTGTGCAGTCCAAACCTGCACACTGCATGCATAGACACACTGCTGTACGGCAGTGGCGATACAATGTCGGGGAATGTGCACTCAGGTCCTTCCGAGGAAAGAAGTTTGAATGTAAACGTGTCCAGGGAGCCCTTAGATGCAGTGTCCAAGTACAATGTGACGTTGTAGCCTGCCTTTGTGAACATTGTGTGTGGCTGGGTGCTGTTGTACGGGAGGTGCTCGAACACAGGCAACACACCACCCTCCACGTCAAACTCACCCAACCCACCCGTACCTTGTCCACAAGATCGCCTGAGCGGGTCTTCACGGATCCCATCCATCTCCGGAACAAGCAGTGACACGAGCTGCAGCGCATCTCCTGCAAACCCTATTGGGGCAAAGGTCACAGCCTCGCTCTCTGCCACTGAGAAGTCGCAGGCAGTGCTCACAAGAGCCACGCGCCCAACATCTACACCAGTGTAACCCAGTACACACCGCTGTGCGTTCACCATGTCCGTGCTGTTCAGGAGAGCGACCTCGTACTGCTGAGGTCTGCCTTGCTGGGAGGCATTCCTGTAGGCTGTGTGCACCATGAGGATATGACCACGTGGTGCAACTGCGTCTCCCACAGCGTCCCCCTCCACGAAGGCAGGCGGTGCAGTCACATTCCACGGAAGCAGCGGCACAAACGCACCACCCGCCACGTCCGCACCACGGCTGTACCAGCCAGTGCTGCCACTTTCCCGCACAGTCCGCGTGCCGGCGCGCACCTCCGCACACAAGGTATCGCTGCATGCGTACACAGGCACCCACACATCACGCACCTGCAGACGAACACGCACTGCGTCCTTTGTACTCGTCTCAACCTGCACAGAGTAAACCTGTTCTGGTGGGTACGGGCACTGTGCTTGGAACAGCGATGCACCGCTCTGCCGCTGCAGTGCACAGTGCAGAGTGTCTGGTGTGGCAATGGCAGAGCCCGCTGGGGGCTTTGGGTGCACAGTGACGTTGGTGGCATCACCCGCACCTGCAACAAAGATACTCACAACAAAGGTGGGCACAAAGACAGCGTCGCAAGCACCCGCATCCACGGGCAATATTTTGGAGGAGAGACTCACCACGTCCATTGCGGGCTCACTGCCGCCACCACCCTTGGCAGAGAAGTGCCTCTGGAAGTGCACCACACCGCCACAGAGCACAGAGTACAGCGAAACGACCGACACGGCACCAACTGATACGGCGACATCCTCACGCGGCACAGGGTACGGCACTGTGTAGCTGAGCACGTCTGCACCTGCCACAAGCGGGACTCCGACAACCTCCACGCCCTTTGTCAGTGCACGTGGCAAGGCTGCTGCCAGTAGACATGCCTCGTAGGCAGACTCGAAGGAAGGTGGTGTGAGCATCGCCTTCTCACCACTGCGCAGGTAGGTGTGGTGTGCGCCGTCTGCAAAGGTGAGCACAGCTCCGCACGCTGTGGGTGTGGATGTGGGTGTCTCCATCACCCTCCACACAAGCGACACCACACGGACAAGCAGCCCCCCTGCCGTCGTGCCCACCACTGCACCACGCTCCAGCGTGACAGTCCCCACCTCCTTGCTTCCCTCCGAAAGGAAGCGTGTCAACGCAACGTCCTCACCACCATCAATGCTGAAGACGTCAGGTGCCGACGTGTCTGCCGTGTGTGTCAGCAGCAGCGACTCCTCCCCCCCGTTCCCGGTCACCTCCACGATGATCTGGTGCAGGGTGTGTTCCACAGCTGCAGCAGAGGGTGGTGTGAGTGCCACGACTGCAGCAACGATGAAGATCCTCATCACATGCACAGAGGCAAGAGAAACCCCTCCTTTTGTGTTGCCTGTGTGATGTTTGGTGGGGAATGAGTTTAGCTTGGTAGGTTTCGCAGCTTTAGAGTCTACTTACCGAGGCGGGAAGGTGTGCTTAGGATGGTTGCTCCTACGATGTACGAAGACCAAGAGGCTCAAACATTGTCCAAAACCTCGAACATAAGAGACCACCATTCAACGACAAAGAGCAACGCTGAACACGAACGCAAGCAAAAAGACGGTGAGCGGTGCAAGAGGTGCAAGAAAGGGACAATGGGACCTCTCAGGCGGGATGGTACGTATACACCTACGCCCAGGGTATCCAAGCAGCGCTGTGCAACATGCATGGTTAGTAGACCCATGCACGCATCTCGTAGGTCAGCGCGAGACACGTCGTATACAACGCAGAATATGAATAGTGGAGACATGGTTGGTGTACGTTCTCAGAGGTTAACGGGATTGGGGGATGGGGATTTTCATTGGGGGAGGGGTTGCTTTTATTGCACATTTTGGAACACAGCGATATAAATAATATTTGGCACTCAGGCCCAGCAGTTTCAAGAGTCAAATGCAAATGCAAATGCAAAACGTAACTATGCCTGTAAGGGCGACGTTGCACCAGCGACCACAGCACGCAGGAAAAGGATAAAAGAGCAGTTTCGATATGATAAAACCCGACTCGCTCGAGCTCGGATACAAGATAAAGGTGCACACACAAAGAGAGAAACCTCGGAACTAATAGTCTCGCACAACGCAGGGTTACAAAGGTCAAATCAAATACGCATGTGTCCGGACAAGGGAACAGGCAGCGTCGTGGCGGTATTAAGCTAAACAGACACTGCCGCCCCGCACCGCGTGGTGCAGGGCGCCAACACAACCTTTCACTGCACAACAAACACGTCGGAGGCAGCGCTGTCCACGCGCTGCAGTGGGTTGATTGCGGGCTCTTCGGGTGGGCAGAACTGCTCCTCCAAAAGCTCATCACCTGAGACGAGCACCTCATACGTGCAGCAGCAGCACACCAGCACAACAGCGCCAACTACGAGGACGACAGCACCACAGACGTACAGCCACACGAATGACGTCGCCTCTGACGGCGCATCTGTTGAAAGCATCTGCGGAGGTGCTAGCGTGTCTGGCACATGCGACGTGGGTGTTGCTGTTGGTGGCGACAGTGTCGGCATGTCTGTGTCGGGTGCACGTGTTGCAGGAGCCTGCGTCAGCGGGGGTGCAGTTTCCCTGGGTGGTGTGCGGTGCTCGCTGCGGTACACAGTGGCTGCAGGTGTGTGGAAAGTGACGGCCTGTTCCAGAGGCGCACTGTGGCTGTATTCATACGCGACATGGTCTGCAGACAGCACTTCGACAACAGTGTGCAACACCTCAGACCCAAGGCCCAGGGCAGACACCTCCCACCCCTCACAGCCTTCGGGCGCAAATGTCACGTTGTGCACTGTGCCAGCACTGCACAGTGCCAATGCTGCGTCCCCGTAGTGTCCTGTGTGCTGTGTCACACACTGCTCGGTGGCTGTCGCGACAGTCATGTTGAACGTACACGGGAGGTGCCCTTCACCCAAGAGACGCAACTCCAACGCTGCTGCCGCAGTGCTGCTGGGTGTCTGTACCAACCCGTCAAGGAATATGTCCGCAGCTGAGCCGTTGGCAGGAATAAAAATGCTTACACCGATGCGCGGCGGCAGTGCACACTGCACACCATCCACACCAAGGACACGAGGGGCACTGAGTGACCACCCTGACAGTGCAGGCAAATTATCTGACAAAGTGAAGCGCTCGTTGATGCTGCTTGTATTGTGCGACGACAGCTCGAAACTCAGAAGCGACGCCTTGTGCAGTCCAAACCTGCACACTGCATGCATAGACACACTGCTGTACGGCAGTGGCGACACAATGTCGGGGAACGTGCACTCAGGTCCTTCCGAGGAAAGAAGTTTGAATGTAAACGTGTCCAGGGAACCCTTAGATGCAGTGTCCAAGTACAATGTGACGTTGTAGCCTGCCTTTGTGAACATTGTGTGTGGCTGGGTGCTGTTGTACGGGAGGTGCTCGAACACAGGCAACACACCACCCTCCACGTCAAACTCACCCAACCCACCCGTACCTTGTCCACAGTATCGCGATTGCAGGTCTTCATGGATCCCATCCATCTCCGGAACAAGCAGTGACACGAGCTGCAGCGCATCTCCTGCAAACCCTATTGGGGCAAAGGTCACAGCCTCGCTCTCTGCCACTGAGAAGTCGCAGGCAGTGCTCACAAGAGCCACGCGCCCAACAGCTACACCAGTGTAACCCAGCACACACCGCTGTGCGTTCACCATGTCCGTGCTGTTCAAGAGGGTGACCTCGTACTGCTGAGGTCTGCCTTGCTGGGAGGCATTCCTGTAGGCTGTGTGCACCATGAGGATATGACCACGTGGTGCAACTGCGTCTCCCACAGCGTCCCCCTCCACGAAGGCAGGCGGTGCAGTCACATTCCACGGAAGCAGCGGCACAAACGCACCACCCGCCACGTCCGCACCACGGCTGTACCAGCCAGTGCTGCCACTTTCCCGCACAGTCCGCGTGCCGGCGCGCACCTCCGCACACAAGGTATCGCTGCATGCGTACACAGGCACCCACACATCACGCACCTGCAAACGAACACGCACTGCGTCCTTTGTACTCGTCTCAACCTGCACAGAGTAAACCTGTTCTGGTGGGTACGGGCACTGTGCTTGGAACAGCGATGCACCGCTCTGCCGCTGCAGTGCACAGTGCAGAGTGTCTGGTGTGGCAATGGCAGAATCCGCTGGGGGCTTTGGGTGCACAGTGACGTTGGTGGCATCACCCGCACCTGCAACAAAGATACTCACAACAAAGGTGGGCACAAAGACAGCGTCGCAAGCACCCGCATCCACAGGCAATATTTTGGAGGAGAGACTCACCACGTCCATTGCGGGCTCACTGCCGCCACCACCCTTGGCAGAGAAGTGCCTCTGGAAGTGCACCACACCGCCACAGAGCACAGAGTACAGCGAAACGGCCGACATGGCACCAACCGATACGGCGACATCCTCACGCGGCACAGGGTACGGCACTGTGTAGCTGAGCACGTCTGCACCTGCCACAAGCGGGACTCCGCTCACCTCCCCGCCCTTTGTCAGTGCACGTGGCAAGGCTGCTGCCAGTAGACATGCCTCGTAGGCAGACTCGAAGGAAGGTGGTGTGAGCATCGCCTTCTCACCACTGCGCAGGTAGGTGTGGTGTGCGCCGTCTGCAAAGGTGAGCACAGCTCCGCACGCTGTGGGTGTGGATGTGGGTGTCTCCATCACCTTCCACACAAGCGACACCACACGGACAAGCAGCCCCCCTGCCGTCGTGCCCACCACTGCACCACGCTCCAGCGTGACAGTCCCCACCTCCTTGCTTCCCTCCGAAAGGAAGCGTGTCAGCGCAACGTCCTCACCACCATCAATGCTGAAGACGTCAGGTGCCGACGTGTCTGCCGTGTGTGTCAGCAGCAGCGACTCCTCCCCCCCGTTCCCGGTCACCTCCACGATGATCTGGTGCAGGGTGTGTTCCACAGCTGCAGCAGAGGGTGGTGTGAGTGCCACGACTGCAGCAACGATGAAGATCCTCATCACATGCAGAGGCTCTGGACTTGACGCAGCGCAGCTATGTATCATTGCATTTGAAGACCTGAAAGTCGTGATTGAGAAACGGACACCCCTTCTATTGTGTGGCCTGGAGTGGTGATGTGCGGTGGGAAGGGGTTCTGTTTGTAAAGGTAGATATTTCGTTGCATGCTTTTTTCTATTAGTCTACTTACAGAGTTGGGGAAGGGAGATTTTGACAAAAAAAAAACAAGAATAATAGCAAAATGTGACGAAATAGCCTCGGGGAAATGAAGAAAAGTTGTTACATAATTTCCAGCCTTCACTCTCAATACTTAGTAAGTACATTATCCTACGTGCATGGATCCAAGTGTACTGTTAACACTAAGGCAAAGAGACACTCAGAAAAAATGGGGAATCTTGAAGAGAAACAACATATCATAGCACAAAGGCAGACAACAACGTCACAAATGAAGGGTACAATAAAAAGGAAAAAACGTGAATTAAGTTGAATAAAAAATACCTGGCTGCACTGATAAAAATGAGGAAGCTAAGACCTAAGCCTCTAAAGGCTTACACTGTGAAAGTAAAGAAAAGACTGCCAGGCACACATCCTTGTCATAAAGCTATGCGGAAAACGTTGACCCCACACAAAAACCTTCAGCATGTATTCGTGGAGCACAATGCTCCCCACTCCCTATCACCCAATCCAGAGCTGGTCCACTGCAGAGGCACGCTCAGACATCTGCGAGCGGTAGGAGTCGAGCAGCAGCTGTGCGGCAGAGGTGTCGTCCTCGCGCTGCGGCGACACGTACCTGCTGCCACCAACACCTCCTCCCATCACAGGGGAGAAGAAGGACCCCCTCACGTCGTCCCCAGGAGCCTCGAAACGTGCAGGCGGGACGACACGCCCGAGGGGTGTGCCAAAGAGACTCTGCTTGAACGCCTGCATGCGTATGTCGTACATCTGCACATCCGCAGAGCCCTGCAGTGTGTGTGTTGCGTGCTTCGCGTGTGTTGTGTTCGGCAGCCGCCTAGGGCTCCGGTCGCGTCTCCTGCTTGGCGAGCGCAGTGCAGCATGGCGTGCACCCATAGATCGGGAGCGTGAGCGTTCAAAGCGCGACCGCGGACCACCACGCCGTGCACGCACTGTCCCCGACCGCGGCGTTCCTGGTTTGCTGCGCATCACATCCCAGTCGTCGGCATGCGCGCCACGCGGTATCTGACCCTCCGACAGGTCCAGCTCCATCACAGGGATGCACCGCCGTCGCGTGCCCGCCGCCTCCACCTTGGCCGCAGGCGACGTGATCATGCCCTCGAAGGAGCTCCCCTGCCGCAGTGGGTGGAACGGACGCACCCGAGAAGGAGGGAGCTGCTCGGTGTTCGGCTTGCGCACTTTGGCCACACCGATTCCATTCATTTGCTTTGTTTCCTGGGGTAAAAATTGCATGAAAAACAGGTTGGGATGGAATAGGGGCAAAAAAAAGGAAAATAAGGAACTATACTTCTTTCATATTACCATTTTTGGTGGGGTGTGGAGGGCTAGAAGGGGTCGCGCACGCAACAATTTAGAAGCAAAACTGAAACAGGCAAAAAAAAAGCCCCCCCTGTGAAGATGAATTGCGTCTCGCGGGGACACAAAGGGAAAACCGGGGCAGAGGAGGATGGGTGGTTAGCTCTGCCCTCGGAATACGGGTCTTATTTGAGAAGAGAAAGATGGCGCTATGTCACGGAAAGAGGGGGGGGCGTACACGCAAGAGCAAACACATCCTCCCGATGACTTTACGGACAAAAAGATAAGATGACACAAAAGCTGGATGTCTCCAGCGGGTAGCCCCCCCCCACCTCCCAACCCACCTCCCATGACGTATTGTCAAACCCACTAAAACGCAATGTCGGCTTAAGAAAATTTCGTGACGAATGTGCCTCACGTGCGCACATCGAAACTAAAAGAAAGTGAAGTTGATAGTGCAACGCTCTGGGACGCAGGGCACTGTATAGTAAAGTTGGCAGTGCATTAGGAATTAACCATAATGAAGTGTGACCACAGCACTGGTATTGTCGTTTCGACAAAACACCATTTTGGTCTTGCGGGAAAATACTGAAAGCGCAAAAATAAAAAGAAAAAAGAAAAAAAGAAAAACTCTGGGCAGAAACAAGCCAGAGAGCCCCTCACGGGAATGCTCAATGTGCAGGATGTTCGAACTCACTTCTTCTCCCTTGCCTCCTGCATCAACTCGAAGTCCCTTCGCAGCTCGTGTTCCGAGACCCACCATGCTGTAGGCGCCACCATGAAGCGCACCGACTGTACGAGGAGGAAGCCTGCACAGCAACAGAGCAGGTAGGCAGCTACCTGGAAGGTGTCGTTCTCGTCGTCGTCGCTGAACTTCGATGCGGAGTACGTACGCCAGCCGTAGCCCTTGAACACAATAAGCACGTTGATGGGCACGCTTGCGTGGATGATACACGTCAGCAGCGTGAGCCACGCACCGATCCCTGATGCCTTCTGCGCCTCCGGCCTCTGGCTGATGCAGAGAAACTTCATGAGGTCGGTGTGCAGCTCTATGGACCCAGTGATGAGCGCGACAAGCGGCGCAAGAGGAAGCACCGACGCGAAGCACACGACGTACGAGAACTGCAGCGTCATGAGCGTGTAGTCGCCGAACTCCTTCTCGTCGTCCACGGGCGGCTTCATTGTCTCCATGAGCACAAGGCGCTTGCTGTTCACCTGCCGCGTCGACACGCAGAAGAGGCGGTTCATCGGATGTGCCAACGGCTGCTCCTTCGGCAGCACGTTCCCTGGCTCATGCTTGGGCGCCGCTGGGTCGAATAGGTAAGCAAACCCGCCCTTCGAGCTTGGCATCCATACCGGAGTGCCAACGGTGTCTGAGGCAAGTTCCTCATTGGGACCAATCCAACAATAGTACCGTGCGCCTTCAGCGGTCATATCCTGCGTGTGTTGCATAGAAAAGAGGGGAGGCTTGCATGCAGGTGAGGTGAAAGCATACCGGAAAGGTGATTGGCTGGAACCTGCCCGACTTCCACAACGGCCCAGTGACGTCGTCGCGCCAGGATATGGGCTGGTCAAAGCTCAGTGCTGGGGGGTCCTTTTTCCCGTTTTCCGTTTTGATGGCGGCCTTGATGGAAACCACTTTGCCGTCCCTGCGTTGGATTGGTGTAAAGGGAAGAATAAAAAGATTAGAGAAGTGGAAAGTGCAAAACACGAAGAAACTTAACAAACTGACGACCTCCAAAACAACGCTACATACTTATCTGTGTAGGCAAACCCACCCGCGACGAGGAAGCCCATCAGTGTCCGCAGCTTGTGCGCAGTCGCCTTGTCAATCTTCTTCTTTGCCTCCTGCTCCTTGATGTGCGCCTCCATGGGATCTCCCAGGCCTTTGTGGTCCAGCCCGTACACCCACACAAAGCTCTTTGCTGCTAAGGGTATGCCGCTCTGCCTGCAATCTTCACGCGACAGATTCACTGTGCTTGCGGGTGAAGTCAGCCCTGACAAACACTCGAGCCTTCGGTGCAGGGTCAACACCGCACCGGTGGACTTATCTTCCAACTTGAGCACGGAGGGGCAGTCTGGGCAGAAGATGACCTTGCCAATGTCTGATGAGACCTTGCTCTCGGGTGTGAAGACCACCAGCTTTTCCTGCGACTGCGACTGTTCAAGGTCGTCCACACGTGGGTTCAGCCGTGCCCGCTCTTCGTCAGGGTTGGAACCACCTTCCGACATGTACGGCGTCGGTGAGTCGCAGTAGAACTCCTTCACAGTGACGGGCAAATCCTTCTTGTCGTCGTCATCGTATCTCACAAAGGAGCCGAGATGCTCAACCTTGTCGCCGCGGGTGAGACTGACACGGTCTCCGATGTGCGAGATCTTGTACAGAACCTTGGGGTCGCATGCCCTGGGGTTGTCGTCTGCATCAAGGTTGTGTGCACTCTGCGCGAACGAAACCCCCTGCGGCTGTGGTGAGGCAGGTGTGACGGTGTGGAAGAGCTGTGTCGCAGCCTCCTCGTGGCGTGTGTTGTGGTTGTCGTCCTTTAGCTGGGTACGAGTGGGAACAAGCTCCCACTCGCCACCACAGTGCCGCACCACGCCTTTGTACGTCTTGTCCACAGTCACAGTATAGTTCTGCAGCTCGCTGATCGTGAGCTGATCGCACGAGATGTCCTTCAGGATCTCCTTCAGCGCAAACGAGGAAAACGCGTTCGGGAACTTCTCCGTTGCCTTTGCTCGTGCCTCCTTCTCCTTCTGCCGTGACAGCAGCAGTGCCTTGGGGATGACCTTCTCAAAGAGGATGGACAGTGCCGACTGGACTACGAGCATTGTGGTGAGCTGCACCATGAGGTCGCGCTGTTTGTACAGTGCGGTGTTTGCTTCGATGTCGTCGAGGGAGGGACAGATGGGGGGCCCGGTGATCGGCGCGTTCGAAGACATGCACGCTTCTGAGCAGCGCGGGTCGCAGTCGAGCACACCCTTGGGGGAGCGCAGGACGGTGAAGATGAGCCCACTGAAGCCGTTGAGAATGCGGAAGGTGAAGCCCTTGATGATGGCACTGCCTTGGAAGCTGGACTTCGTACGGTGGTTCTCGTACGCGTTGAGGTGGTCGGCAATGACAGCGAACATTGCGTCCATGAAGGCCACGCAGCCTGCGTTCTGCACACCGAAGAACAGCTTCGCAAAGGTCTGCTCGTATCCGTGCAGGCCGCTTGTGTACTCGTCGCGCAGCACAACGTTGAAGTACATCGTGCACACCACGAAGCACGCCATCGCCGCGGTGATGGTTGTCGTCACCCAGTACTTCTTCAGCTTCGTCCTCTTCGGGATATACGGCTCTGGTATGCCAGTGATGCGGTGGGGCCGTTTGTCCAGTGTAGAGTTGTTCTTCAGGAAGTCCGCCATCGGGGGCTCCCACTGCTCGACGTTGCGCACACTCCAGAAGTGTGCCAGCTCAGACGCCTTCCTCATCCACGCCTGGCGGAACACAGATGACCAGATCAGCACAACAATTGTGTTCCAGAGGACCACCTTCTGGCTCTTGTGCAGCCCTGTCACAAGCTGCACCACCGTGAACAGCATCCCTGTCATCAACAGCAGCAGCAGGTATGCGCAGTACGTCGCAGTGAAGGCAAAGTAGAAAGCAATCTTAGACCCAAGGTACTGCTCCACAAGGCCCAGCTGCCCGAGGTAGCGTGGCTGCAGTGTGGAGACGATCTTGTCGCATGCGCGCAGGGGCAGGAAGAAGCGCTTGAAGTAAACGCACTTTGCGTGGTGCACCACCTTGGCCCAGTTGCCCGTGAGCGAGAGATAGAGCACACGCACCTCCTGGCCGCGCATGAGCTGCGGCACTTTTTTGTTGACAAGGCGCTCCCCTGTCTCCGTCTCTTGGTAGTAGTGCACGGGACGAAGTGCGTGGAAGAAGCACATGCTTGACGTACTCCCGTTTGCAGAATCGCCAGCAGGAACCTGCGAGTTCTCCAGGACCTTCTTCCCCGACGGAGTCTCTGTCGGCAGCCACCACGCTTCCACAGGCACAAACACCTCACCCCACAGATGTGTGATAGGCGACAGGATCACTTTTGCACCCTCCTTCAGCTCGGACACGACGTTCGAGAACCCCTCCGTGGTGACAGGCGGCTCGTCCTTGCCGAAGGAGGGGTCCTCGAAGTACTTGTCGTCAGGCTCCATGAAGAGCGGTGCGTCCTGCGCAGCACGGTGCAGGATCTGCAGCTGGTCCCAGTCGACAGAGGTGTGCCTGTCGAGGGGCTCCTTTGTGAGGAAGTCACTGCGATTACAAATCGTGTGCGTCACAGGGTCGAAGCGCTCTTCGTCCGCACTCGGGTTCTCGCGCAGGAAGTCCATCAGCGAGCTGAACGGCTGCCACAGGTACGGTTTGAACAGCGCACTGTAGCCCACCTCCTCCAGGTTCGGCATCCACGCGTTGAGGATCTCATTGACCTCATCCTCTTTGTGTATGCCAAAGACCTGCACGATCTTGTTGTGGTGTCCAAGCAGGTCCAGCCACTTCTGCCCAGGGGGCACATGCCCGAAGCGGTCGAAGTTCGGTGTTGCGTATATGTTCGGCACGTCCTCGTCAAGCCTACTGCACTGCGCAAAGGGCAGGTCGTCCGCCAAAACCCCAGCAGCGCGTAGAAGCTGTCGGAAGCCCCACATGGCCTGCACCTTGAGACTCAGCAGCTCCTCGCACTGCTTCTGCGACAGACCGCTGCGCTCGTCGTTCCACTTGAACTTCACAGAGGGGATGGGTGTCTGGCAGGATACGTTGAGCCAGTTCGCCGTTTCGTGTGGGATGTGCCACGGGGCCACGTCCGAGGACACCATCTCAAGCATGGGTTCGTTGTTGCTGAGCAGGCGCCACACCGTGATGCCGTTTCGCCGTACCTCAGTGGTGCCACCTGCCTCGTCCTTCCCGAGCTTGCGCTTCTCCGCCTTCTCTGCCTTCTCCGCCTGCGGTTGCACAGTGCTGGCCTGGGTCTGTGCATCACGCTGGCTGCGCTTCGAGGCACCTGCTGTGTCCTCGGTCTTGGAGTAGAGGCAGACGAGCTTCAGCTCGCGGCGTGTTCTGTGGATCCACTCCCAGGAGAGCTGGTCGGACATGATGGGTGATCTGTCGTATGTACCGCGCACTTCGGGGAAGTCCTGCGACTCGAGAGTGAACACCTGCGGTGTGCCATCGGGCAGGGCGAGGATGAGCTCCTTGAGGCGCTTGTAGGAGCCTCTGTAGGGTCGCCCTGGTTCGGGCCAGCGGTCCTTGTGCAGGGCGACCACAGCATCGCGACAGTAGGCTACAGGCTCCCAGCGTGTGATGCGATCAGTCACGTCTTCGTCGTCGCGGATCGCAAGCTTGAGTACCTGCGGGGCACTGCGGGGTTGCCGCTTTTGCTGATTTTGCTGCTTTCTCTGCTGCCGCGTTTTCCCCCTGTCCCCCATCTCCGACACAAAGCTCTCGGGATCGTTGCGCCAGTCGTCCACCACTTGGTCAAGTGCAGGTATAGGCTTGTGGTCAATGAATTCCGCCAGAAACCATTCCTGCTCACCCAAGGGCATCTTGGCGGGTGCAGAGGTGCTGTGCACGTAGTGGAAGGATTCACTCAGCCTTCTGTGGCTGTGCAGCAAGGACCACGTGCCGCGGTAGAGCACCAAGAGGTTCGCCTCGCCCACATACACCCAGTCCTTGTCCCATGTCGCTGTCTGTGCACCCTGCGGGACGCTCACACCACGCCACAGCAGCGACGACTTCGCCATCGTCTCTCGCCCCTCCTCGCTGAGCCACGGAAACACACTGTACTCCTCCAGCACCGCAGCCACCTTCTCACGCGGTACAAGGCGGTACGTACCGGACAGGTCACGCTCCTCTGGGATCGAGGGCGGCCCGCCGTGCTTCTTCCCCACTGTCAGCGCCGTCGGGTAGTGCGTCTCGTGGCCGTACTGCATCCACAGCTTCGACCTGACCCAGTGCTTCAGGTTGTGCAGCTGCGCGAGCTGTGCATCCTCTTCGTCAGGCTTGGCGAAGTTGCTACCTTTTGGAGGGAGGCTGAAGCTGAAGAGCGACTTAGCGTTGTCCGAAACATTTTTGACGGCGTCTTCGATGAGGGTGATGGCCTCCTGCACCTTGAGCTCGTGGATCGGCCACGTGAAGCAGTGCACGAGACTCGAGGTGACGATGTGGTCCTCCTGCGAGAGCAGCTTCTTGTTGTCGACATAATAGTTCAGGTTTGCCATGGCCTGCAGGTGGCGGCGGCGCAGGTCTCTGTGCACACGCTGTGCGACTTGCAGGGACTCACGGGTGCGTACTGCCGCTGCGATGGACTTCAACCTGTCGCCTGCACGCGAGCTGGTTGGTGAGTTTGCTGCGCTGTTCGAGGCCTGCTGGAAGGTGGGGGTCGGGACGTCGTCGTCGTCACCTGACGACGTCTCGTCGCCTGGACGGTCCTGTTCTACGTTTTGGTTGCGCTGCTGGAAGCGGTTTGCACGGACCAGGTGGGAGTAGCGCTGGGCTGTCAGGAAGAGACGGTTGTGTGTGCCGCTCACGACTAAGTAGCGGTCCTCTGGTGGCGGGGCGGGGTCTGCGAGGGAGCGCGCGTCGCCGGGTGGAGGGTCTCCGTGGATGACAAAGCCGCCTAGGTCCAGACGGAAGAGCGCATCACGCACAGCTGTTTCGCCAATGGACTTGTCCACCGCAAGCGTCAGGTCCCCCACCGCCTCACCACTCTGCCCGACCCTCTCCCTCCCCTCCGCCTCCGCCTCCACATCCACGACCTCCACAGGGAACCGTGGCAGAGGGGGCGTCCCGCTCGAGTACAGGCTCGTTGTCGAAAACGGATTGATCGCCTTGCGTGTCTTCGACGCAGGCACCAAGCGGTCGCGGCATATCTGCAGGAGGTCCAGACTCAGAACCTGCTCCACCTTGATCGCGATCACGAGCGCAATTTGCCCTGCCGGCGGGAGGTACCCCTTCAGTGCCTGCTGCTCGTGCTCCTTGTCAGCAAGCAGCTTGTGGCAGAGGTGCGAGTTTGTGTAGTGCCGTGCTGTGCGCCCCGAGGTGTCCTCCATGATCCCGCTCCCCACGGTGTCGGCAAAGCCTGCGCACGTCAGGAGGTACGCCACTGAGCGTGCGTTGTTGTTGACGGCTGCCACGTGGAGGAGGGTGCACTGTTCGATACGGATCACTTCGTCGTCCACCTGGTCGTAGGGGGGTGCTGCGCCTCCAGCATGCGATTGGCGTCTGATTGTGGCATCGAACGTCAGGTCAAGCCGAATGACGAGCCCAAGCTTCTGAAGGTCTTCTGGCTCCGGGTCGGCACCATACGATATGAGGACCAACGCAACACTGACCAGAGCACGGACCATGCGGTTTCTGCGGCACTCCTCTAGCATCGAGTCGCAGAGGGGGAAAAGCACTGTGTTGAAGCGGCCGACCTCATCACGTACACGCATGAGGTCAACGTACTCCTGAGGGCATGCCACGTCCCCTCGGGTGTTGAAGAACACCTCCAGCTGGTTGCCTTTGATCTGCTCCACCTTGCGGCGGAGCTCCTCCGCGACGATGGCGATGGGTGTGTCTGACGTTGTGCTGCCATTAGGGTCGACCCTGCGCACGCGGAGCATCCACCGCACCGCCTTCACCCAGCCGTGCTCTACTGCTATCTCGAGGGGCGTACGGTTCTTCTTCTGCGTGCACCTCATCTGCAGACGTTGGAACATCTTATACTCTTGCATATGCTCCGGCATGCTCTCGGGCGAGCCGCCTCGCAACAGTGTGTCCCTCCAATTCTTGCAGAGCTCGGTGCGCAGGCTGGCCTGCTGCGCGGCGAAGGGCTCAGAGAAGAAGGGCAGGTCGTACCCTTGCACGGCCTCGCGGAAGCGGGAGAGTGGCAGTTGTGAGAGGCCGCTGAGGTTTTCACCGAGGATGTTGTTGAGGGCTTGGTGGAAGGTGGGGACCGTTTCGCGGTCGGCGACGGTGGGGCCACCTTCGGCATGTTTCTCTTGTGTGTGGATGTCGTAGACACAGCGCAGGAGAATGCGGAAGATGTTCCATGCGGAGCTGGCCAGCTCTGTGTCGTTGCTGTGGATGCGTTCGCAGCAGAGGGCAAAGCATTCACGGAGGGTGTCTGAGTTTGTCAGGGGCAGCGCGTTGTTGTAGTATCTGCGCAGAGTGTCCGGCGTAGCGAGGTGCTGGACGGCGGATGCCAGAGAGGTGCGCACAGCGTGGATCAAGTGTGACGCGAGGACCTTAGCTCCAGCGAAGTGTCCTTTGTCACCTTGTTTGATCTCAACCTCACCTCGACCGACCCACACAGAGTCCACCTCGCGTGTCTCCGCAGTGTCGCTCACCAGAATGCGGTAGCGGTCGGACTTCTCGTCTTCTTCGGCAATAATGCAGTCCTTGTCGAGGTGGACGCTCTTTGTGGTTACCTTCCCCTGCCACTTCACAAGCTCCTTGACAAGCGCAAGTGAACACTCCTCTGCCTCAACGGACTGCAAATGGCAGAATGCGTAGACCCCAAGATGGCGTTCCAAAGGGTCTGCGTGTTTCAGTAGCATTTTCGTTAGTGCCGGTGACGGCACCTTCCTGCAGAGGCAGAGGCTTAATGCTTTCGATTCGCGTACCACCGTTTCAACCGTTTTGGGTGTGTGTTCGTCGATGAGTGCGTTCACCATGCTCTTCGCAGCACTCTCATCAACAGCGCTGGCAGCGCAGGCAAGAACGGAGAGGGGTCCTTCATTTTTGAGGAGGTGCTCAAGCCCCTCTTCTGTCTTCGATGTCTTTTTTGCAGTGTCAAGGAGGTGCTTGAAGAGCTCGTCGTGCCCCCCCATCGCTGCCAGGTGCAAGGGACCGTAGCCCTCGGAGTCGCGGCGTGTCGCTATCTTTGCACTGATGGGCTCCTTCGCCATCGCCTCCAGCTCAGTCTTCCACCCCTCTTTCGCACAGCAGAGCGGGTCGAAGAACATACGGTCGTCCCCGAGAACGTCGCGGTCGTACTTTTTGTTCATATGCTCCCAGAATTCTCGGATCGTTTTCGCCATCTCCTCAGTCTGCACCCAAGAGGAGAGGTGCTCCGCGTCACTTCGGAAAAAGGCTGGGTTGAACCCTGTGCACTGCTTGATCACTGAGAGCGCCATTTTGAGGAGGGAACGGCGTCCGAGGATCACGGCAACAATGGCCACACGGTAGATTGCTTCCTTTGCGAATTCAATAAGCCCACTGACGACCAGGAAGTAGCAGAAGTAGACGTCGCACTCACAGGCAGCAAGCTCGAGGAGGCCCCATGCGGTCGTGGGGGGGAGGTTCGCAGTGGTGCGCACCACGTCGTCGACGGGGTCGTAGCTGCCGCTGAGCGGGCCCCGAAGGTCAGATGCGTCGATCTTGAGCTCCCTCTCCACCTCACGGTACAACCGCACAAACTCCTGCAGCGCTTCCTCAGAAGACGCGAGGGAGAAGCGTCTGAAGTCAAGCACCTTCACCGCATCCACCCACTTCCGTCCCAGCGCCCTGCAGTACACACTGTACCGATCACCAGACGGATTCACATCAATGAGCCGTGCCTTGACGAATCGGGGCTCGCAAGAAGCGGTGCCCTCCACGAGAACAAACACAATGCTGCCCAGCAGCCCCTCTGCAGGCGACGCCAGCTCCTTCCCGAGAGCCGATTTATGTCGGTGCTCACGCTTCAGGGCATCGATGTGGTGTGGACACGGGTCGCAGATACCTTCGATCCCACGCTGCCCGAGGATGAAGTGGACTTCACCTAGGGGGATGGAGTATATTGTGAAGGCTCGGCGCTTTGCAAAGTCAACGGTCGTGAAGTTAACCTGTCCGGTGTCGTCAAGATCCTTGGCACAGCCTATCACTGCGTATCCTGGGTGAGCGACACCATCGCGCACAACAATGCCAAATGCACCGGAGGGTGCAGCCAGCTTCTGCTTCAGGTCGTCTGTAACTTTGAAGAAGCGTGACGACGCAATCCACTCTATTGCCGTGCGGTGTGGTGCTGGCCCGGTGGAGAGCTCTGCACAAAGCTTCTGGAAGCGGCGTTTCTTCTCCCCTCGGGCCTGAACACATAGCGTCGCGCACTTTGCGACCGCCTCCTGCAGGAGTTGAAACCTTCCGTTCTTCGCAAGATCCGCTAAGTTTGGTGCAAAACGGAGACCCATCAACTTGCGAAAGATCATCCCATCTGTTGCAAGACTGATAGGCGACATCAGCGTCCGCCCCGACCGCATCACCGACTCTGTCTCTGGATTCCATAAGGTGGTTGGCTCGGCAGGCTTCACTTTCTCACAGAGAAAGGAGATGAGGTCCATGTTGTTGGCCTCGGCTGCGCCAGCGAGGAGGCCTGTAGAGGTGACAACGTTCTTCCATTGAGAGGATTTGTGGTCGTGGTCGAGCATTTCGAATGCAGCTTGGAGCCAAAGGCATGATGAGTTGGACCTGATGATGTGGTCAAGTGTGCGTGGCTGGTCGCAGGAGACACGGAGGAGCAGCGCTGCCGTCACATCAGATGCAATGATGAGAAGGAGGCTGAAGAGCTCCGTGTTGTCCGTCTTAACAGCAGTGCTGAGCATCAGTGCTGCGCGGCTCACCTCCACCCCCGCAGCCTTGCGGAGCTCTGCAAACCCAACCCCGTCTTCTGCGCCGATCCGGGTGCGTTGTAAAAATTCTGCAAAAAACGGCGTCCCCTCTCCCAACCTGCGCGCAGACGTCCCCGCAGGCAGCAGACACTCCTTCACAAACCCTTCATCAACCCACCCCAACCGCACCCCTTCATCGAAACAGTGCAGCCCCGTATGCGACAACCCAAACAGCGTTTTGATGCCATGCAGGTATTCGCCACGGCAGGATCCCTTCATTAGCGCATTGTAGAACGGCCGTTTTTCATATTTGATGGCAAAGTGGAGTGCCTCTGCCAGAGCTGATTCACCAAGACTGCAGGTTACCTGGCCCATGGCTTGGGAGATGAGGTGGAGGGTGGCGGTGTTGGTGGAGCAGAGCACGATGATGGAGAGTGCGTGGAGCATGGCACCTTCGCCTTGGAGCACGCCTGCGAGGGGTGGTGCGGAGAGAACGTTCACATCGGCACCGCAGGAGAGTACGAAGGCAGTCAGCTCCTCATCGTCCTCACGCAGGCACAACGCCAGCGCCGTGTCACCCGCATGGTTCCACGCATTCCACTCCGCAACCAGCAGACACTCCTGCGTATGCCCCCTATACCGCGAAGGCAACCCTTTGCACACCTCCAAAAACGCACGCCAAGAATGCACCTCCCGCATGCCACCTTCCTTCCCATCGTCCATCACACCACTGCGAAGCCTATACACCGCAGAAGAGCGGGTACTCGGAATGATCAATCCACGCGATGTGTTCCCTACAGAGACCTTCTGCCTTGCAGCTGCGACATGAGTGCCACGGCGGACAAGGCGACGCGCTTCAAGGAGCTTTGATACAATGTGGTGTGGGTAGAGCACAACGCGCTCACCCCAGTGTTGCATGACTTCGGAGACAGGGTAGAACGGTGTGAGCTCGGGGGACGTGGTTGATGAAGAGGATAAGGTGGCGTGGAGGGGACGTTCTTGGAGGAGTGCGGCAAGTGTGCCTGCTGCGGCAGCCTCGCAGACAGCTTCGTAGTGTGCGCCGAGGAACATCGCACGGAACATAGTGAAGCTGCGTGTCAGACCCAGGACACCTGTGAACCGTAAGTGGGTTGTCTCGCTCTTCGCTGCCAACGCCACTTCGTTGATGTCACTCATGGCGCAAGGGTAGGCCCCCTGTGTCGTCAGCAGCGACGCAGCGATCACCGGAGCCTTTTCGGGGGCAAAGTTATTAAGGCGCTCCAGGAAGTATTCCGTGAGGGTGCCGTCGTCTTCGCGGATGGAGACGAAGAGCGCGTCGTTGACGGACGTCGCCATGTCGGGGTCTGCCATGTCGAGAAGGCCTTTCTCTTCTAAAAACTTCAGTGCGTCCAGCTTCTCATACGAAGACCGCCACGACGACGCAAGCAATGTGACCGGGTCGCCGGACCGTGTCGGGCGTACGATGCGTTGGAGGCAGGCGGCCCTGCTTGCTGTGTCGGTGGCGTAGTGCTCGAGGATCGCATCTGCACCTCGGACAAGCATTCCTAGTGCATCAAAGCAACCGTGTCGACAGGCCCACGCCACTGCAGTGTGTCCATCCTGTGCAGGGAACTCTTCTGTGAAGGGCTTCATCGCGTCTTCCATGCTCTGGTCTTTATGGTTATTGCGGATGTGTTCGTTGATGGCGAGGACACGCTCCATGACACGCAACCATGGCGACAGTTCGTACCCGTCGCACAATGCCGAGACGCGTGCAAGGGAGAGGGGCGGTGTGTTTACTTCTGTCCCTGGTTCGTCGCTGAGATACTTCGTGGTGAGGCGGGAGAAGACACGCCAGTCGAAGTCGGACGCCTTTGGTGCGAAGAAGCAGAGCAGGAGCATGAGCGCATCTGGGCACGTGGTGGTCTCCATGGCTGGGATGAGCTCAACCCCGTTGACGTTCTTGTGGTGGCGTGGGCGTGGTGCCTCCTGCTCGTGGTGTGCCTCCTCCTCCCCCTCGCAAACTGCTCGACGCTCCTTGGGTGGACGTCCTGGTGTGCTCATGACCCGCAAGGCAACCAAGGCAGGCATGTCTCCGTTCTCTGCAGCACTCAACACTGCAGTGGCGAACTGCTCGTTGTACGCCTTCACAAGCTGCAAATTCAGGACCGCGCCCGACGGCGGGTTCCTCCCTACGATGTCCTGTCCGACAATTGCGCTCACCCGCCGCGCCTCTTCGTGCTCGGTGCAAGGCTCCTTGGCACGTCGCAGGTTTGTCTGCTGCTGCCCAACCAACATCCGCACCACCTTCGCGGACTGACTAACGTTTTTGCTGTACGCCTGCCCTTTGAAAAAAATGCTGCTCTGCGGCACAGTGATGATGTCATTTTTCGGTTTTTCGTGTTCTGTGTTGTTGCCTCCTTCCACCACCTTATGCAGCTTTCCTGCACTCTGAATCAAATCCTTCAGACCGCTGCGGCGGGGCACGCTGCCTGTTCCATGTACGTCTGTACGTTGTCTGTCATCGCTGCTTGAGGTAGGCGACATCGGACGGTCAGTTTGGGTGGCGCTAAGCGTGCGCCTAGCAGGCCCCGCTTCGTCGCTGTCGACGGGAACGGCTGCAGGGGGCACTGCCGCTGTGTCGTGTGTAGCGTGCGTCTTGGGTGGAAGCACGTTGAGGAGACGCAGATAGAAGAGTGGTCCCTGAGGCGACAGCGCCGCAGAGGGTGCCTTCTTGGTGAGGACGGAGACGAGGCGTGCGCGTTGTGCTTCTTCACCTTGGTGTGGGGCGGGTTTGTCGAGAATCTCAAAGGCACCGTTCTGCTCTCGACTGCGAGAATGCACGATGCCGACACGGAAGAACTCTGGGTCTGTTCTGTCCACAGGTACAGAGGTACTTCTGTGCTCTGGAGGAGGAATGTAGTACACACGGCGGCCAGGGTACAGCTGCCCCTCTGTCGACGCACGGTACTGGTTGAGCCCCGAACGCAGTCCAGAAGAAGCGCTGAAGCAGGACCCCGCGACACCGTTCCGCCTGCGTGCCGCAGGAGGCAGCGCAACACAGCCTGCCGCATCCACATCGCGCACCACCTCAGAGATCGGGAGGAACTCCGCCTCACACAGGGACATGGCAGAGTACGTTGCTGCAAGGTGCCGATGGTACGTCAGGTAGACCTCCGCACGAGGAAAGGCGGACATGACGTGCCCTTCGACATAGCCTTTTTGGATGTCCCCCTTTGCCCCCTTCAGGGCGACTGGCAGGAGCACTGCTTGGGAGGTAGTGGGTAGTTTAAATGCAAGCTCAAAGCGGGAGGCACCGTAGACAAGCCCTTCCCCTGTGTTTATGTCGTGACGGTGGCCGCCGCCAGAGGCGACACCTGCTAGGTAGGCACGACGGACGACACCTTCGACCCAGATGAAGGGGAGGTTGGGGTGCTTCACGCAGACCTGGGTGCCCTTGGGGATGGCAGAGGCGGTCTGCATGTGGAGACGTGGACGGCACGTGGTTGCGGTGATGAGAGTGCGTGGTGCTGCTTGCAGTGCAAGGGCCAGTGGTGTACGGTGCTCTGCGTCTGTGGCCAAGGGGTTGGAGCCCCAGTGAAGCAGTACTTTGATGATCCCAAGCTGCAGCGACTGTGGCAAATGAAACGCCTGCGCGGCTACCATTAGCGGTGTCTCTTTCCACCCACTGCGCCCCTCAAGGTCCTGCTCGTACTGCAGCATGTCCTTCCCGCGCACCAGCTCTGCCACAATGTCCACCTGCCCACACTGCACAGCCTCGTGCAGACATGTGTTCGCACTAAGCTTCGGGTGCCGCAAAAGGCATTGAGACACATCGTTCTCGAGTGCTTTCCTGCTGGAGCATGATTGCTGCATGCCCCAAACATCCTGGTAAAGATGCGGTGAAACGGAGGGGAGGAGAGGGAAAAGGTATGAAGGGCGGGGAGGGTGTGGGGTGGGAGGCTTTTTTTTACTCGGGTGGTCGCTAGTTTACTGGGAAGATCAATCAGGCAGCCCAGCCAGAGGTGTGAGTAGAAGGTGTTGGGGGTTTTTTGTCCTGCGGAAAGAGGGTGGAAACCTTCTTTGCAGAGGACGTTTGGTGAGATGGGCAATAATGAGGAATAGGATTGTGTGAAAACCTGACTTTTACGGTCGCCACTTGATCTTGATAACACGACTAGAAAAGGGGAAGATTCTTTTCGTTGAAAGCAGCCAAACAGCGTGTGAGATCTGAATTGGCGCAAGTGTTGAACGGGAGGAGGGGGTGAAATACATAGTCGTCAGATCAAACGTTGGCTCTATGATTCTGGTTTTCTATAATAACACTGCGTGTAAGGAGCACCTCTTGAGGCACCTCCACTACATGTAGTGGAGGTGCCTCAAAATAGTCGAAAATAGTAAAAACTGTAAAAAATGGTAGGATTTTTTGAGGGACTTTTTTCGGGGGGGAAAAGAGTGAGGGGAGCCGGGTCCAGTCATAGGAAGTTTTGCAAATTTTTTGAAAGGTGCAACAGCATGTGGCTTCACACTTCATACTGAAAAGGGGGGTTGAGAGCAAAGCACTGTACAACGCCACGTGTGAACATGACAGATCAGATGACATGGTAAAAAACTGTGAACACGTCATTATGACATGTGGTACGTGTTGGTGCCATTCTATGTGCAGAACACATACATGACATGTTGGGGCCATATTCTGCGCAAGAATTACCCCTATTAGTTATCAAACACACTGTCATGTCATTCTGACCTGAGGCGTCGTGTACAAGCAGGCACCCAAAGGGGCCAGGATACTTACAATTCTGTGTTGCATCCACCTGAAGCTACGGCAGAAGCGCGTGCCAAGGTGTGGAATATAAACCCGATGACTACGAGTATTTCATTGAAACAAGATCTGGCCAGATGAGCCTACGCCCCACTGCTTAGCAACGATACACAGAAAACGTATAAGAAACATAGTGTGCATGGCCACATGCACTTCTTTTCGGAGTGGGTACAGGAAAAAGATTGGTCATATAACCTACGCTGCAGGATATGGTATGGTGGTAGAGACTAGAGAAATGAAAGAGGAACGATGCATGTGCCTCTCGTGCACACACATCTTTGCTACTATCGTTTTCGCGCTGACGCTGGGATTGCAAGTTTGCTAGGCACCTTCCGTTCTGTCTATTCTCAGAATTTGATATGGGAAACGGGGGAGAGGGAGACACAAAGACACGCAACAAAGAATAACTAATAAGGGTGTAATTTGGGCCGCCGTTTTTTCCCCACAACCATCCTTCAACCCGGTAAGGAATAGGGATTGGGCATTGAAATCGATCCTGAGTGAGATAGGTCTGTTGTGGTCATGTTAACTTTTCGAGGCGGAGGGCGCTCCTCGTCTTTGCCTTGAGGAAGCCTTGCAGGGAGGAGCCACTCTGCCCACGGCCGCTGAGGCTGCTGTGCTCGCTGCTCGCGAGGGAGTCGACGGTTTTGAAGGGGGGCTCCTCGTTCCAGTTGCAGGCTTCGTCCTCCTCTGCGACCTTCTGCATGAGTCGGCTGCGTGCGACGGACTCCATAGACAGCTCGTAGGCAGGTACAATGCCGTGCCCACGCACGACGTACTCATCCATGAATGGACGCAGACACATTTTCTTGCCACACGTCCACTTCGTCACATCGTCGCACAAACTCGAGTACACCGCCTGCATGCCTTCGTCCTTCGCAGTCGCAGCCAGCATCCAGGACACATTCACGCATTCCCCAGAGACAGTGTGAAAGCGTTGCTGGTGCGCACCGACGGCCCCACAGTGGACAGGGCCCGAGCAGAGTCCGAAGACAGGGAAGACCTCCTCCCCGCTCTTGAAGGCCCAGAGATAGGAGGCGCGCTTGGCAAGGCAGACAAAGCGGAAGGCATTTTCGACATGCGTCGCGTCGGGCTTCGTTGTGTTCCATCCGACCATCAGCGAGTTGCCGAGCACCACGCCGAGGCGGCCAGAGGTGCGTTCGAGACACGTCGTGCACGTCGACATCGCGGTGCTGAGGACCGCCATGGGGTCCTCGTCCTCTGGTGCGAACACCTCCATGCGGCCCACTGTAGCACACGGCGTCGTTGTTGTGTCATTTAAACGGTGCACGAGACGCTGCACGGTTGCTGGGGTCTGTGTCGCTGAGACCCTGCGGTTTGGGTTCACTGGAGACTTCAGCATCTCCATGGTGCTCCCACGCGACATCGTGCTGGAACGTGGACTGGTGCATGGCGAGACGGAGAGCTTCTTGCCTGCAAAGCTGCGCATAGACCGCCACTGCTCGACTGGGGTGCTGGAGGCGCTTAAGGGGTTGCGTGACGTCTGCAGGTCCGACGTACGTGAGGAGCTCATGCGCACATTGCGGCGCTGTGTGATGAGCATGCGTATGTGCTCCTCACGCCGCCGTAGTGACGCCGGTAGCAGCAGGTACACCTCTGCAGGGTCCATGCCCGGCAGGCTTGTGAGGCCCAGCTTCATCACAACGTGGTCCATCAAGGTGTTGGTGCACGTCTTCGCATGCTTCGCAGAGGTGACCACAACGGTGGAGGTGCCCAGCTCCGCTACCTCTGGCATAGGCGGGATGACCAGGCTGTGCTCCAGGTTCATCGCATCCCCAATTATCTGCGTGCTTACAGACGTCTCCAGGGACGATTCCGAAGTGAGTGCCTCTGCCTTGGTACGGAATGCGTTGCTGTCGTACACCTCACGGCACACAGCGACACTGCCGGGGACACAGGTACCCTCCAGGCGTGCAGCTTTGTTCACGGTGTGGCCGTAGAAGTCGGAACGCCCTGTGACACTGTTGGTGACCTGCGACAGAGGTCCATGGTCAATACCGATGCGCACCTGGATGCCACCCCACGTGCCTGTCGCGTCCTGCCCGCAGTTCGGAGAGCTGAACAACTCGATAGGCCACTTCGCAGTGAGCAGCTGCTCGTGGACGAGAAACCCGAAGTTGACCGCCGTCTGCACCTGCTCGAAGGCGACCATGAAAGAGTCGCCTATGGTCTTCACCTCAAACCCCTGCAGCCAGTCAATCACCTCACGGATGATCGAGTCGTGCATCTGCAAACAGAACTTCATCACGTCGGGTGTTTTCTCCCACAGCACCGTCGACCCTTTGATGTCTGTGAACACTATTGACCCCTCAGTGTTCTTCCACACTGGTGCACGCAGGACTGCGGGCCTCGCGCTCAGACTTGCGGAGAAGTTCTCGAGGAGGTCGCATTGGCCGTCTCTGTCTTCGTCCTCTAGCTGCTCGAGCACGACCTCTGGGAGGTACTGCTTGCAGATGCCTATGGTGTGCACGACGTGCACCAGCAGTGCGTACAGCTCTGGTGGGATGTCCATTTCGGCGGTCTCTACGGGTTCGGCAGCGGTGTTGGTCTCCGCAGCGGTGTTGCCCTCCTGTGTACGCACCGCGGCAGCAGGATTTATCGCACCCAACAGCGCGTCGGCCTCCTCCAAACGAAAGAACGACAGCAAACGCAGCAGCTCTGCAGACACCTCCCGCACAGCTGCGTCCTGCACCCCTGCTGCCTGCAGGTCTGCCTTGCACGACATCGCAAAGACAAGCTCTAAGCATATCACAACGATCGGCAGCACTGCGGTGTGCACATGGTCCGGAAACGTATCGCACGGAAGAGATGAACACGACGTCCGTTCCGCCACATCAAGCAGCCCAAACCGGAACAAATCCTCAACCTGCAGCACCACTGCGACCACCAACACCGCAACAGAGATGACCCGAGCCCCAAGCACACCCACCTCTGTGCACATCAGCACCTTAGCCGCAAAGCAGTACACCACCCACAATCGACCCAAACCTAACGCCATGAAGTGGACGTCCAGCAGCGCACACCCAAGCAACAGACAGGTCACAGAGACTGCGAGCGCAAAGGGCGTACGGTGCGACGTATTCCACAGATAGACTGCACTGACCGCTAAGAGTGTGCACAAGAGCGCGCATGTCACCACGCCGTATGTGTTACCAGAGGCTGCCGACTGTACACACTCTGCAACAACAAATACCGCAAACGACGCAGAGAACACATACAGTAAGCTGGTGCGGATGCTGCCACCATCCCTGCCATCGTTTTTGCTTCCAATCCCAAGCAAGTTACAAACACAGCACATTGTGTGAAACGCAGCTGACACATGCAATGTTCGTCTGGAAGGTGAAATGTATGAAGGGGGGAGAGGAATGGGTGTAAAAAGAGAGATGATCTATTTTGAATAAAATTGTGTTGGTGCAGCGGTTGCCACCTCATCCCCTAAAGGTTGTTGATGTTGCAAATCTGTGGAAACAGAGCAAAATCCGCGTTTTTTTTTTCCCCTTCTTTCTTTTTTTTTTGCTCCATTGCGGAGATTTTGGATTTGGAGCCTATTTAAGATTAACGGTGTGGGGAATTTTTTTTGGTTCACATGGTGACCAAGTACCCCGAATAACATGCTAAATGACATGCTTACCGGCTGTACCGGGAACAGAACATATCATGTTGTACGGGTCACCGCCTTCTCGTGATAGTCACATTCAAAAAACGCACTCCGTTGACTCTAAAAACGGGGAGTAAAGAGCGGAACAGGGGGAAATATGTGGGGATTGGTTTTGTCGATCGCTTCCCCACCCCAAAGAAACCTTGGGAGATGGAAGCTGTCCTGTTGTCTAAAGGAGAATGTGAGGCCATGTACCACAGGGCGACAAGACCACCTTCTTTCAAGAACAAAGTGAAGTTATTAATGCAGGCACCTCCGACTGACCCACGTACGATGCCAGCCATCCGGATGAAAGCACAAGTACCCTGCGGCCAACAACAGAAGATGTAAAAAGGAAACCTAATGACTGGCCCGTACCGTAAGAGAACGAGGGCGGTTCACAACCGCTCGACAGCCGGCGGCCCACCTTCCGTTGAAGAGTTGTGAGCTTACAGGTACTGCAGTTCGCTGCACCCAACGCTTGATGCACGATAGTCTACACAAGAGAGCAGAAACCCAAAAACACAAAAAGGGGTGGGCGGGGGGGTCACAACATCTCTCTCTTGGCGCCCCATGCTGTACCGACAGTTGGGCCTCACCCTTTCTCTTAGGGATATACATGGACGTCCTTACAGGCAGCACACCGTAACCCAAAGGCGTGGCAGAGAGACTCCGTAGAGCGACTCTGGCCTGACCGCTGGCCATTTATGCTCCGGGTGCGAGCACCCATCATAGAACAAAATAGAACGTTGCCTTCAGGACACAATGGTAAGTGGGGGGGGGGAAAGAATTTTTTTCGTTTGGTCGCGACGCAAGCTAATGAAAAAATGTGTATTTCTTTTTCTGTCAATCACAAGCAATATAGAGTCAGAGCACGGCACAGTGACCTGCGCCCCGTTCACAGAGAACTTCACCTCTTGTGATGAAGGTCACACACGCCAGGTGTACACCGACGTTGAGGTACAGTGCAGTGTGCTGTGGACATAGACGTACAGACGACAGAGGTCTTTGCTGAGTACCAGGTACATCCGTTCTTCAATCCACTTACCGGCGGTGTGGCATGACAACGTGCCCGCCTTTCAGGACACTGCACTGCCGAAGCACTGCCGGCTCCGTGCACGACGACATTGTACCTACGATGCACGAAGACTCTGCCACAGAAGTAGTAGCTACTGCAGTCGTTTCTGTTTCCTACTCAATATTGCCAAGACCTTTGTATTCAAAAAAAAGAGGGGAAAAAGGAAAAAAGGAAAAAAGGAAAAAGGTAAATAAGATGAGCCAATATAAAAAAAGGCTGCTTTCCGATGACCACATTGCAAAACGGCGACGTGGCGTTTTTTTTTTTTTTACGCAAAAAAAAAAGGGTAACTGACAAACTTTCACTCCTCCCCCTGGGAACAGGGAACAGGAACACCTTTAAGAACCGCCCCCCCTCCACCCACCCCCACCCCTACCGACACTACTCCGTAATAGGCTAAACCATTCTTTTTGCTTCCGCAGCTGCTCGCCGGTACCATACCTTCCCTATGTTGAAGTGCGCGACACTGACACACCAAAAGCATTTTTGTATCAGACAAAAAGTCTCCGATGTTAGAGCTCCTCGTGTTTCCAGGAGTATGCTTGCGAGAACTTCCGTCCGTGGACGCTTCTGGGTGACTCGATCATGCCGAAGGTGCCGCAGGTGGAGCGGCTAGCGGTGCTCTCCCTTCGCCGTGTGACGCTGTTGGCATGGTGGTATGAGAGGCTGGTCCTGCTGTCACGGTGGCGACTGTGCGGGATGCTCTGTCTGCTGTGTCTGCTGTGCCTGCTGTACCGGCTCTCCCCACGAGAGAAGCTCTCCCGTCGCAGTGCGTCCCCTCCAAGCACGTTGAAGCTGTCCTGACGCACACGAGGCTTCTCGCGTTCCTCCTTGAGTAACCCCTCCAGGGCACACACCAGTGCAGCAGACGCAGCGCCAGCATAGCGTTCCACAGAGGCACGTACCATCTGAAAGATGTGTTGAGTAAGAAAAGCTGTAGAGATGGACCCTAAAAACCAGATATTGGTCAGGTCCCTTTTTTGGATTTGTAGAATATGAAAAAAAAAAATGCCGATACTCTGTATCGGGTGTGGAGGTCACATCTTGATAAGTAGAGAGACGCAGCCACTGTATGAGGCAAAAGGTTTGTCAAATAAACCTTTTTAAAATAATCATGATTGTGACATACGCGTCTGACCTTCCGCGGCAGTGCGACCTCTCTGCCCTGGTGCGGTATCGCCTCCGGTGCTGCTAAGACTTCAGTCGACCCTGCCGAACTCTTGCGGAAGCTCCCCACCGGTGAGGGCACTCCTTGCTCTTCTGCCCATGGTGCGAACTCCTTGTCGAAGACCTTTGGTGAGCCGCGTGGGGACGCTGGGCCCGCACCGTTGTCGAGCATGCTGCGCGAACTCATCGCGTTTGCAAAGCGACCGTGCGCGACAAGCCCTGTCTCGCCTCCCCCGCCCCCTCCCGACGCACCCTGGTTGCGTGCCTTCTTGCTCACCGCACCCACGTTCAGCGTCGACGCTACAAGCTGTCTTGTATCCACCTTTTTATCTTCATTACGAAACCCCATCGCGCTGGGGACACGTGTCAACGCAACACCACTGCTGCTGCCACCGCCAAGATTTACACCCACGCCAAGCGTGCTACTGCTGCCGGTCTCTGCTGTCTCTGCTAGCGAACTCCGCAGGTGAGGGTGTGGGATCGGTAGCATCTGCGGGGCAGACGATTGGGTTTCACTGAAGCTTCCTCCGCGTTCCGTGCTGTCTGTGATCGGAGTGGCGAAGACGTCGATGCTTGGCGCCGACCACGCCGCAGTCGTGGTAGTCATGATGCTGGGCGGCTTCACACCGGGCGAGCCTTGTTCTGAGGTGCCGGCATCAAAACTCGGTCTGTGAGCCTTCGCCTCCTTGGGTGCTTGTATCTCAAGGGTGGGCGTACCAACGCTGGCTTCATCATGATTGGGGACGCTTGCAACAGCGCCAGGCAACGACATGGTCACTGCGCAGGAGATGGTGGGGATGCTTTTGGAGCGGCTCTCGTCTTCGGGGACCACGCTTCGCTTTGCTCGCGGGCTGTCGGGATGCAAGGAGCACCGCGGGCTTAATGGGCGTGCTGTTTTGTGCCAGCAGGCGCCACGCAGCTCACCTGAGGTGTAGCTCGCTTCGAACACCTCACGGATAGCCTGCTTCAGCTCTGCTGAGCAGTGCATTGCGTAGATGAAGTCTTCTGTTCGCAGGTAGAGCACACGGCAGAAGCTGAGAGCCTTCACCGAGACAGGGCTGACGTGTTTGCCGATGAGCACGTGGTCACCTAGACATGCCGCACGGGAGAGCGTTGCGACGTGGCAGCTTTCGTCGCCTGTATTGGAAAAGACATCCAACAGGCCGTGGCTGAGGAAGTATATGCGCGCCATGCACTCCCCGGAGAGAATGAGCAGCTCCTCTGGACACAGCTCTACAGACGTCAGCGACGCAGCCAGCGTAAGCTTGCTTGTTGCTGGCGCCTCCCGCAGGAGGGGCACCTCTGAGAGAAAGGCCGACTTCAGGTACAACTGCATATTTTCCCCCACAGAGTCGGGAACACGTGTCAGTGTTTCTTCGACTGCGGCAGGGTCATTGCGGTTGAGAATGTTCTGCGCTTGGTACCCAAGCACGTCTTTGTAGAATTCCGTTGGAAGGTCGTATTTCTTAAGCTCGAAGACGGTGCGGATCATGACACCCTGCTTGTCGACGGAGGTGGACTGGATGATAATGGTCAGCATTCCTACGATAGCACCGTTGCCGATCACGCCGCCGAAGCAGATCGCCATCGCGAAAAACTTTTTCGCGGTGGTGTCAACCGCGACGTCGCCGTAGCCCACAGCCTGGAGGGTGTAGAGCACGTAGTAGAGCCCGGTGAGGTAGTCTGTTTCGCGTCCGTTGAGAATGATCCAGATGCACACAGAGAGGTGCAAGACGAAGGCCACGCAGAGCACCGTTTGGAAGACGGGAACGAAGCTGAAGAAAAACCGTAGATGCGTCGAATCGATGAGCGACTGTGGCGACGTCGGGAACAGCCGCCGCAGCTGCAGCACCCTCAGCAGCCTAAGGTGCGACACCAGAAACACCGCAAGCCCTGCCCCCTCGCATTCGCTGCTCTCCACCGCATAGGCCGTCTCGTTGCCGAAGGACACAAACGAAAACACCGGCCCCGTATCACAGTGCAATATCGCGTACAACACCAAATCAAAAGGCATCGCACTCATCGCATCTGTCAACACTCGTGTGTCCTTTGTGTACAGCGTGTTGACCTCCCAGAGGGCAAGCCTGCGCAGCTCTGTTTGTATCCATAAGGAAACCTTTTCGCGGGGTGTCTTCTCTTTGGGAACGGCCTGCATAACAGACGCAAGCGAGCGCCGTGTACGGCGTTGGGCCTCCATCGGGAGGCGTGGCGGCGGCATGGTCATTTTGGTGGGGAAGGCCTGTTCGAGCTCGGCAGGCTTGCTGCGTGGGCTGCGTCCTTGGGTGGTCTGCACCATGCTGAGAATCTCCAAGTTTTCCATACTGCTTGCCTTGCTGTTCTGTCCGCTCACCGGCTGGCTCACCGGCTGGCTTATTGGTTGAGAATGATATTCAAACACAGCGTCCGTATCAACCTCATCAACCGCACTTACCGCAGTCTCGACACCTTGCGTATCTAGCAACCCTGCTAAATAAAAGCACAACCTCTTCCACACCCCAGCCACATGCACACCACGTGCACGCTGTATGGCCTTCTGCTGCGACTCTTCTGCATACGAAAGCGTTTTGTACGAAACCAACATATCCACAGACAACACCGTGCTCGCCAAGGCGTGCAGCACCCTCACCCCATACGGCAGCAGCTCGAGGGGATGGGTGTACCAGAAGGCGATGATTGAGGCGAAGTAAAATATGGCGGCAAGGACGAGGCATTTCCAGAGCCGCACCGCGCGGTCGTCGGGGAGGAAGCAGGAGCGTCCTCTTATATGCGCGAGGCATTCGTTTGTTGCGTTTGATTTGTTGATGACCTTGAGACGGCTTGACTCTTTGTAGAGACGGAGGAAGGTCATGAACTCTGACCGTTCAATTTCCCCAGATTCGTCCGCATCCATGCAGTTCAGCAGCTGAAGCACCTCCTCGTCCGACAGAATCGCGCCCATATACGCCAAGATCTGCAGCAACTCATCATAGTCAATACACCCGCTTTTGTCCCTATCGAACATGTCAAAAAGGCTGTTGCATAAGTCCACCTCACGGTCGGTGAGCCCCAGCTTCAGCTCGTCCCCGTCTGCTGCGGGAAGGAACATCGTAAAGGAGAGATAAAAACCTTAGGTGATGCAAGCCTAAGCCTCGTTGTCAGAACACCCCCTCAGAGGGAAGGATTACCGGAGCGAAATGCCATGGGTCGCAGAGAGGGTCGAAGAAGGACCGTAATGCCATAGCCTCCGCCGGCAGTGCCGGTGCATAGGTGTGGTCCAGTGGCTTGGGTGTTGGAGAGGGGAGGGGAGGAGAGGGGTGCTAGTTTGGCAGGAGGAACCCAAAAAAGGTGTTCTGTGTGTTTCAAATGGGGCTGGGTATGGTGTGTTTCCTGTGGGGTGATGTTGATTTGTTTGAACTCTGTAAAAAAAAAAAGTTGCCTTGAAATACAACCCTTTCGTGACCTCACTAAAGGGGCTATTGAAGCGAGCCCCAGGAGGAGTTGGGGAATGCAAGAAATGCGCAGCAAGAAGTTGCGCGAAAGCGCAGCCAAAGTCGTGGAAGGAAGAGTGAAGAAGAGGTGGAAGGAGAAATAGACGGGTGGTCAAAGGTGCTGATGCAGCCACGTACAATGGATGACAGGAGGATGAAAGGCACAACAGGAAGTCTCTGCTTGCCAAGGCAGAGCAGCGGGAGTAGCTTCATCACGGCTGCGCAGACCTACTGCACCGCAAGGGTGCGTGCCTCGCGTGTGGCAGCACCCTGCACTGCGTTGTGAAAGACATTGAGAAAAGGTCAGAGCACGTACGCTTTAGGATTAGTTACTTTTGGCCTTCAGTGGTCTTTTTATTCAATAGGCTAGTTAAACAACGAAAGGTGGGGCACCACTCAAATGAAATAAACACAACACTAATGGTGGACAGGAAACAACAAAACACGGTTTAAACTGTGTAATTAAGTATTAAGCATGTCGTTGAAAACATGCGCAGAAAATCTCAAATATTCTCTATTTCAGGTGGCCAGGTAACGCTAGGGGAGGCTAACGCATCGAGGATTTAGGCTCGCTTAGGGTGGCGCGACTCAGACTGCCTGTGGCAGCAAAGGTGTAATAACTGAAAGTAGAATTCGCATTGCATTGTGGAGTGGGAGAGGGACATGAACACTTGCTCGCAATGGGACACAACACGCTTCGTTGTAACTCTCCCCATCCATGACTCTGTAAAGAGAACAGGGCATACACGATGTTAGTACTGTGGTGTGTGTGGTCAGAAGGAAGAAGGGCTGGGTAGGGGGTTCGGAAACATCACATGAGCGTGCTATTGCTGTCATGCACAAAAGAGTGGTAATTGTTGACACACAGTCCTGCACCTGATTCGACCTACTTCACAACTTCTTCAAGATTGCTTTCTGTGTCCGTGACACCAACTCCTTGCTCTACCTTCGAGAGGTGGGTGGCAGGGGATCCATTCCTGGACCATGCCGTTCACCTCACACCGCTCTTTCCTTTTGGGGCTTTCTTCACCCACGTCTTCGGACCTGAGCACCCAATTGAATTGCAGGATCAATGGAAACAGCATAGTTCAGGCAATAGAACGACGTTGTTTCGCGCTGCCTGCTCGTCACCACTGTGGTTACCCTTCAGCAGCATTTCTTCCTTGGGAACAATAATGGACTTATTACTATGACTGTTGCACACTTGCCTGCTTTAGTGTACCCGGGGATGAGCTTCACTATCCAGAATTAGGAACTTAGGAACCTTGCTGAGGGAGCCATGCACGACAAAAGCTCTGTCTCATTGTTTTGAACGACTTACCACTCTTACGCACTCAAAAAGAATATTTCACAATTATTGAAGAATAACCGACATGATACCTCAACTGCAGCACGTCTGAAAATAAAAAATAAATACCCCGCTGTGGCAAATAGGCGATTGGGAAGCAGATGCTCAACACACAGGAACAACAGTCAGCAGCGCCACCACGTTGCTGCACACTACTTTGAGTGGGGCAAGCGGCGCAGTCGTGAATAATACGAGTCCCTTGGCTGCACCTTTGTGTCACGTGACGCATTTTTCAGGCCCTCCACCTCTGCTGTCAGCTTCGTGTTGCGCTCGCTGCACTGCCTCACTGTCTCCCTCATCTCAGCACATACCGCTCGGAGCTCTGCCATGCCGCCTTGTTGCGGCTGCTCCGACACCGGTGCCGTGTGCTGTGTCGGCCCCAGCACACCTTTCTGTGCCTCCAATATCTCCTTCTGCTGGTCCATAACACTCTTCATCATTTCCTGCATTGCTTTCATTTCCTCCTTCATCGCATTGCATTGCGCCAGCGCTGCTTCCACTGCAGTGTTGTCCAAGCTATCTGTCTGCTTCACGTCCACTTCCGGCAAGTTCAGAAGATAGCGCACAATCTCGGTGTGCCCCTTGGCTCCCGCAAGCATAAGACATGTGTTACCTTCATTGTCTGTGGCACACACTTGCGCACCTGCTTTGACCAACACCTTCACGATAGCGAGTGCTCCTGAACGGCTGGCCCAGTGCAGAGGCGATTGTCCCTTCTCGTCCTTTGTCTCGATGTCTGCCCTTGCAGTAATGAGCACCTGCACCACATCGGGGTGTCCAGTGTGCACCGCACTCTGCAACGCAGTGTAGTTATTGAATGCTCGGTAGTTCACGTCTATCTTCTGCAAGCCCACGATATAACGCACAGTCTCCGTGTGCCCATTTACCGCCGCAATGTCAAGAGGCGAAAATCCACGGTAGTCTAGGACACGCACTTCTGCATCTGCTTTGACCAACATCTTCACAATTGCGATCTCCTCGTTCATGCAAGCCAAGTGCAAAGGCCTGCACCCGTTCGTTTCCCATGCCTCGATGTCAGCCCCTGCATCAATGAGCACCCGCACCACATCTGCATGTACTCTCGTTATCGCAAAGCCCAGTGCAGTCCGTTCCTCTCTCGCAAGACCACCTTTCTGATTGATGTGCACCTCTGGCAAGCCCACAAGATAGCGCACAGCCTCAGTATGTCCAAAATATGCTGCAAAGGCAAGACATGACAGACCTTCCTTGTCTGCCACACACATTTGAGAACCTGCTTTGACCAACACCTTCATGCGCGCAACCTGCCCTTTCATACTTGCCCAGTGCAGAGGGGTACGACCCAAGTTGCTCTTGGTCTCGATGTCTGCCCCTGCATCAATGAGCACCTCCATCACAGCTGGATGCTCACAGGCCGCCAAAGCAGTGTCGCCTTCATAATTTTTGTGATGCAAATCCACCCCCGGCAAGCCAACAAGATAGCGCACAGTCTCGGTGTGTCCATTGCACGCCGCATACATAAGACATGTGTATCCAGCATTGTCTGTGGCACACACTTCTGCACCTGCTTTGACCAACATCTTCACAACTGCGATCTCCTCCTTCGAGCAAGCCATTTGCAAAGGCGAACGACCATTGTCTCTTGCCTCGATGTCTGCCCCTGCGGCAATGAGCACCTCCACCACATCCGGATGAACTGAATATACTGCATGGTGCAACGCAGAAAAGTCGTCAACTTTGTGGTTCACATCCACAGCCTGCAAACTGGTAAGATAACGCACAATCTCGGTGTGTCCCAATAACGCCGCAATGGCAAGACATGTTAGTCCTTCATTGTCTGTGGCGCATACATCCGCACCTGCTTTGACCAAAACCTTCACAACTGCGAGTGCATCAGCTGAGAGATCGCCTTGCTTGCTGGCAAAGAGCAGAGGTGAACATCCCATCTCGTCCTTAATCTCGATGTCAGCCCCTGCGGCAATGAGCACCTCCACCACATCTGGATGCTTTTCATCTACTGCACAGTGCAACGCAGAAAAGTGGTCGTCAGCTTTGTGATTCACATCCACATCCTTCAAGCCAACAAGATAGCGCACAACCTCGGTGTGTCCATTGCACGCAATGATAAGACATGTGTATCCTTCATTGTCTGTGGCACACACTTCTGCACCTGCTTTGACCAACATCTTCACAAGTGCGAGCGCTCCTGAACGGCTGGCCAAGAGCAGAGGCGAACATCCCTTGTCATCCTTTGTCTCGATGTCAGCCCCTGCATCAATGAGCACCTCCACCACATCTGGATGATTTTGATCTACTGCATGTGACGCAGAAAAGTCGTCGACAGCTTTGTGGTTCACATCCACATCCTTCAAGCCAACAAGATAACGCACAATCTCGGTGTGTCCATTGTACGCCGCAAGGGTAAGACATGTGTGTCCTTCATTGTCTGTGGCACACACTTCTGCACCTGCTTTGACCAACATCTTCACAAGTGCGATCTCCTCGTTCGTGCAAGCCAAGTGCAGAGGCGAACATTCCTTGTCATCCTTTGTCTCGATGTCAGCCCCTGCATCAATGAGCACCTCCACCACATCTGGATGATTTTGATCTACTGCATGTGCAACGCAGAAAAGTCGTCGACAGCTTTGTGGTTCACATCCACATCCTTCAAGCCAACAAGATAACGCACAATCTCGGTGTGTCCATTGTACGCCGCAAGGGTAAGACATGTGTGTCCTTCATTGTCTGTGGCACACACTTCTGCACCTGCTTTGACCAACATCTTCACAAGTGCGAGCGCTCCTGAACAGCTGGCCAAGAGCAGAGGCGAACATCCCTTGTCATCCTTTGTCTCGATGTCAGCCCCTGCATCAATGAGAACCTCCACCACATCTGGATGCTCTCGATCTACTGCACAGTACAACGCAGAAAAATGGTCTTCAGCTTTGTGGTTCACATCCACATCCTTCAAGCCAACAAGATAGCGCACAATCTCGGTGTGTCCATTGTACGCCGCAAGGGTAAGACATGTGTCTCCTTTATTGTCTTTGACACACACTTGCGCACCTGCTTTGACCAACATCTTCACAATTGCGATCTCCTCGTTCGTGCAAGCCAAGTGCAGAGGCGAACATTCCTTGTCATCCTTTGTCTCGATGTCAGCCCCTGCATCAATGAGCACCTCCACCACATTTGGATGCTTTTCATCTACTGCATAGTGCAACGCAGAAAAATGGTCGTCAGCTTTGTGGTTCACATCCACATCCTTCAAGCCAACAAGATAGCGCACAATCTCGGGTTCTCCAGTGCACGCCGCAAGGGTAAGACATGTGTCTCCTTCATTGTCTGTGGCACACACTTCTGCACCTGCTTTGACCAACATCTTCACAACTACGATCTCCTCGTTCGTGCAAGCCAAGAGCAGAGGCGAACGACTCAAGTTGCTCTTGGACTCGATGTCTGCCCCTGCATCAATGAGCACCTCCACATTTGGATGCTTTTGATCTACTGCATAGTGCAATGCAGAAAAGTCGTCGACAGCTTTGTGGTTCACATCCACATCCTTCAAGCTGGCAAGATAGCGCACAGTCTCGGTGTGTCCAAAATATGACGCAGTGGTAAGACATGTGTGTCCATCATTGTCTGTGGCACACACTTCTGCACCTGCCTTGACCAACATCTTCACAACTGCGAGTGCTGCTGAACGGCAAGCCCAGTGCAGAGGGGAACGCCTGATGTCGTCCTTTGCCTCAATGTCTGCCCCTGCATCAATGAGCACCTGGCACACTGCAGGGTCCGCCCACATCCCTGGACAGGCACGTGGTGTCAGACCTTCGCTGTCTCCCTCGGACTGGCCGTGTGGGACAAAGTCGACTTTGCTGCAGACTGACTTCCAATGCCGCAAGAGGACCTCTGTGCACGCAGTGTGGTCTGCGTGGACACACTCACTCAGCAGAATCCCGAAGCCCATCTGCGTTGTCTCAACAAAGGGAAGAAGCAGTGCAAGGCATTTATCGTGGCTCTCTCTGCATGCCTCGTGCACAGCATCCAAGGCAACAGGTTTGCTCTCTGTGCCTGGGCTGAGCTTCTCAGGTCCCTCCCGCACGGCAGTTGTGTCGCCGTTCCTGGCAGCCTCCGCCAAGACCTCGTGTGCAGAAAGTGTTGTGCTGTGTGGCGACTTCTCCTCAGGTGTGCTGTCTGTGTGTTGCTCTTTCGACATGGTTTGTAAAGATGTTGATATTCAATGCTGTCTTGTGTGCTGTTTCTTGCAGATGATATGAGGGGGTGTCTCTCAACTCAACCACACACTTTACTGAAAAAAACGCAAACTAAAAATAAAAGGAGACAACCCAAGCTCAACAAAACGACCCCACACCACACCGGCCCCCTGCCCCTTGCGCATCTGGCCTGCCTTCCACGCCGACGCCTTCCTCTACGTGTTCATCCCTAGTTTTCATGCTCTCGTTCTTGTCCTCTTCCTTCCTTCTGGGATGACTCGACACCACCCGGACAATCCCCCAAGTCACGAATTGGGAGTGTTTATGTTTTTGACGTCGGGAATCGGACCTACGGTTACTGTGGGATTGCAGGGTCCACTGAGCGGGGCTCAAGAATTAGATTCATATACTTTCAGTTCACAGAATAGAAAGTATTTGAGACAACACATGCACCCTTTCTTTTTTTTCAAGAAGAAACGTTCAAGCTGACCCTAAGCCTCTCCTTCACGCAATCGTTTACCGCACATTCGCTGTACGGCTTTGCCAACACAAAAAGGCTGTCTGTTAAAAATGGGGGTAATTACTAGTGGGTTTGATCGATATTCTCATGTGGCGGAAGCCAAACAGGGGCTGAAGAATGGGCGATGAGGTGAATGCAGCTTGGTTTAGAAAAACCGTGCAATAGAAACCCAGCTCCACAAACGAAACAGATGTACAAAGTGCAGAACGAAAAAAAATAACGGCTGTTTGAAAAGAGACCAGAAAAGGTCGGCAAGATGAACCCAAGCATTTGACACATATTAAACACCCCTTTCTCCGAGAACCGGTTTTTCTAGCAAGGTAGCAGGGGGCTTCATCTTAGTGTCGGACCTACGTCGTGCATTTCCCTTGGCAGTGCGCGAGACGGCGACCTTCTTGCCGCGCAGCTTTTGCACAGCAGACGCGAGACCTTCGTTCTGTATGCCTTCTTCTGTCTGCGTGGCCATGTGGATGCCACGTCCTTGCTCTGTACTTCCACCTTCCGCCTTCACATCGACCTGGCCCGCTTCACCTGGGACAGATGATTCTGGAGGGGCATTTTCGCCTTTGGGTGCCAGCTGAAGAACGGCGTTGACAATGCCTCGTACGTCGGGTACTGCGAAACGGATGTCGTGTAGACAGGCAGGGACGCCTTCCAGCTGCGCGGCAACGTCAGAGGAAAAGGCGTCCTGGAGTGTGGAGTCGAACTCCCGCGATGCCTCGGCGGAGGAAAGCTTTGTGAAGGCAGCCAGGTCCGGAAGACGTTCGCCACGGAGCGTGCCTGCGCGGGATATTGCTTTCAAGACGAGCTTGGCTTTGGCAAGACGGGATTCGGCTTCGGACGCTCGTCGCCGAGAGGCTCGCTCGTCGTTGTCGAGGCGCTCTAGGGCTGCTTCCAGGGAGGCCACAGATTCTTTTAGTGCGGCACGTTCTTCGTCCATCCGCTGTGTCTCCTTTTGATAGACAACAAGCGCAGCACGGTGCTCGACGGTTAGGTCTTGGCGTTCGATGTGGCGGTCGGCTTTGTCGTCGAGACGCATCTGCACCTCCTCCTCCAGCCTCCGCATGGCTTCCAGGTAGTTGAACCGCATGCCCCTCAGGTCTTCACACAAGGCTTCCTCCTTGGTGCTCGCAGACGAGCCCATTCCTTTGAGCAGTGATACTAATGCCTGGATGGTGTCGTCGTAAAGCTTGTAGGTCATTTCGAGTAGCCCGACGGAGGGGTGTGCGACCTTGGCATGACGGAGGTGGCGTGAATTGACTTCGGAGACAGCGTGCGCGGCCTGTTGTGTGAGGGTGTCTTGGATGGTGAGAACACATTTTAGTTTTCTGTGGAGTGGTTTCGCTGCTGCTGCTGCAAGGTCTACGTGGAGGGCAGCGACCTTGGCCGCGGAGGTGTGGAGATGCGCTGCGTCGTGGTGGCGGTGTGGTGGTGGCGACTGTGGTGCGGGCGCTCCTTGGTTGTCGTGCGAACGGAACAGCACGGCAAGCTGCTTCTCCGGGTCCTCCAGCGCTTCAAACTGCCGGTATGCATGCAGCTCCGAAGGAGAGAGGCGAAGCTCCGAACGCAGCATTTCATTGTCGCGCTTGCTTCGATAGGTCAGCCATATGTCTGCAGGCAGACGTCGTACAGCGCCTTCGGGCGCCTGCGCCTTCACGTTGTGCGGCCGTCGTCGTGTACATGATGCGCCAGTCGCAGGGGTGCCTGCTCGTGACTGCGGACAGCTCGTCACTAAAGGGATGCGTTGATGCCCGGTGTGGGTGCTTGGAGTCCCTGCGCGTGGAATATCCTGCAGCCACGTGCCTTTCGCGACCTCCATGTGTGTTTCTCTTCTTGACAAATTGGTGGAGTAGTGCAGTCTCGGTTGTGTTGCAACAGTAGTGCAATCTCCACTTTTTGGTTTTTTTTTTGTATTATTCCCGTTGTGTTGTGTTGTTCTTATCGACCACCCAACGGCTCTGTGAGGGGTGAAAAAAGGGATTTGGGTTTAATTTTTGAGGCGACAAAAACAAAATCAGAATAATCATGTATACCCCTGTGGGAGGGGGGGGAAAAGGAAAAGGAAACACACTTCATTCCCCCCCTGTGAGGTGTGGCATATGGTTCCCTTCTGACGCACACTGACGAAAAAGAAGGAAAAGAGAAGGTAAAAACAATAGGAGCCTCTATTTTGTATGTGCGGGAGGGAGGTTCTCACAAAATCTGTTCTCAACATGATTTTTTTTGTCTTTTTTTTTTTTGCTTTTTTTCTCTGTTTTCCCCCGAAATATTGTGAGAAAACGGGGGCCACTGGAGGAGAGGGTTCAAAAGATCCGTTCATTGTACGCAAGAAAAAAACAGAGGAAAGACATCTGTTTTGATACTTTGACAACGTTCTTTTTTTTTTTTTTGATCTAAGATCCCTCTCACACCCTTTTGCTATTCTTAGTTTAAAAACTGCCATTAGTGTAGACACACCCGAGGATGAGCTCCACTATATTTGTTCGCTTGCGAGAAGGGGGATCTAGAAGGATAGTTACGTAACCCCCCTATCAACGCAATAGAGATGAGGTCAAACATCGGCCCACTACCAGATGGTTTTCTTTTGGTTGGTGTTATGTTTTGGCACGCCACAATATAGCCACCTGATTTTTACCCCGCGTATAGGCGCGTAAAGGCGCGTAAAGGCAGGGGAAAATGGGTGGGGTTTGGCCTTTGCGGGCCAAAATGGGCCTTTACGCGCCTTTACGCGGGGTAAAAATCAGGTGGTATATATTTGAAATACAAAGCCCCTCTCGTGAACAGTGTACCTCAAATGAGAGTGCCAATTGATGCGAAACAAGGACGCCATCTTATGAATTTTTCTGCCAGATTTTTTTATCGTCAGAAAAGAATCCCTCACAATACGGCAAAACCGTTGTTGATATCTCTCTGAAAATGCAATCGTAACGGTACAGACTCTGTTGATGCTGCGAACCTTATTTTGTTTCGTTTCGTATTATGGGTGAGCTATGATCGTCTCCGTGAGACACGTAACAGGCTGTGAGAGCTAATGAAAAAATCTCTCCCCGTTCATCGATCACCCAGTATTCCACTAAATGCTACGACATTCCCTTCAGAGGGTCTACCCCCTCCCTTTTCTGCAATGTGAAAAGAAAAAAGAAAAGTTTATAAGATGATCCTAAGCCTCTCGTGCTTAGTCATCTTAAAAAAAACTCAAACGACGTACAAAAAAAAACTCATTTCAAAATGACTGAGATGCTATTTCCTCTCGTGAAGTGGGGAAGAAAGGGGTGTAGTTTTTTTTTTTTCTGATAAATTATTGGAGCAGTGTAGTTTGCCATTGCAATCTCCACTTTTTTTCCCACCCCCAAAACACAGAGTCGCATGAACGTCAGCCAGAACAAAAAAGAACTTGAAAGATGAATGTGTCTCTCGTGCACACATCTTAACAAAAGAAGGGTATATGAGATGATCCAAGCCACCAAGACTCTCATGCTTAGTCACCTTTGGCATAATGGAGAGATAAAGACTAAGCACTCGCTGTGCTTAGAGAAGCCCCAAAGAAAAGAGAAGTTACAACGTGTGCCCCCATAGTGCCACATGCCGACAAATTGCCGGTTCAGGCTTGGGTTTACCCTGTTGAAAGTGCAAACGCCCCACCGTTGATCGGCAAACGCAGACACTGGTTCTCCGAAAAAAAATAACCCATGAAAATCGGAAAGATGAAGTGAAAAATGGCTGTTGTGCGCCACGAAACCACCCCCCCATACAAAAAAAAAATCTATGAAAAATAGCGAAGATAATTTAGGCTTCTCGGTTCTTAGACTACCTTTCCCGGATTCCCCCCCGCTCCCGAGTAGTGGGGAGGGATAATGCTAAAAAAAGCAACCAAAATAATATAAACAAAAAATATCAGATAAGTCCGAGACTTCAACACTGGATACCAAATTAAAAGAGAAAGTTGTTCGCACGGTGAACACAAGCCTCATGATTGGCCACCTAAAACGCAAAAAGCAAGACAACCCTTTTTCCCCTCCTCCCCATGCCCCTTGGGCAATCCCTCTTCCTTTTTTTTTTGAAAAATTTTTTTTTGCTAAAATTTTCCCTCCTCAAGACCAAGGCTCCCATCCTCTGTAGCTGTCCGCAAGGTTTGGCAACGACGTGGCTTCAGACACAAGACGTTCGATCTGCTGTGGGATTGATAGTGGCTCTGCCTTGCCCCCTTCCACTTCCACTTCCACCTCCGGCTCCGGCTCTACACCCTCGACGTCGCCTTCGGTCTCTTCACCGTCCTTCTCCTTCTCCTTTTTCTCCTCGGGAATACGGATCTGGTCTTCACCTGTCAGCTTGCGAAGCAAACGCTCGACAACAAGACGTGCCTGTGTGTTGGATGCCGCCATTCCTGCAGTGAGGGGCTCCAAAGGAGTGTCGGGAGAGCGGTCCTCATCGGCACTGAGCCCTGGGGGGTGCAGGGTGTCGAAGCGCACCGAGGCGCGGGATTTGCGGAGCGACGCCTCCAGCATCGTGTCGACAACACCAGGGTCGTGTTGCAATGCGCATGACTTCTCGTGCCCGCGACGTTCCTCCTGCGAGGCAAACCCTTTGCCGCACTTTGAGCATGTCTTCCAGAACTTTTCAAATCCCTCCTCCTCCTTCTTCTCCTTCTCCTTCTGCTCTGGATTTTTGGCCTTCATCCCTTTGCGCAGCGAGTATTCGTCATGGCTGTCGTGGCTGCCGACAGTCTGCTTTGCAAAGGCAATCTTCTTTGGTCGGATCGGAACAGATGCACTCATAGGCCCGTCGAACTGTGGGGTCTGCGGGGCGGGTATCGGGTTTGCACCCTCCGGAGGTGTTTCGACTGTGCTGCGTGGGGGCTCCTCTTCAGGTGTCGTGGGCTGTACTGGCTGTCTCTTCTTTGGTGACGGTGTGTCCACGGAGACGGCAGCGGCAGACACCTCCTCCTTGGCACCTGACGCATTGAGCCTCCACTGTATCAACGGATCAAAGACAAAGGCCTCCAGCATCGCCATCACCAGCTCTCGTCCCTTCCGCAGCTCCGACATGGTCTCCTCAGCCACGTGGCGGAACAGCCCTTTCACTCCTCCAACACCGGTGGCGTGGCGGAGTTGTCTTGTCAGACGGAACGGCACCTTTTCTGCAAAAGACTTTCGTTCTCTGGTAACATCGAAGCAGTCTCCAAAGTCGATGTGTGCGATGCGTCCGGTGGTCTTCTGGAGCATGATGTTGCCAAGGTGGCGGTCCCCTAGGCCAAGGACGTAGCCGACAATGGACATGACTGAGAGTGAGCGGGTGAAGGCAGAGCGTCTGCGCACCCATGTCTCGGAGGAGGTGGCGCCGAGCCAGAGGTCGCGGTGGATGTCGTCACCGTCGGTGAGGTTCGTCACGACCTCGAGTGCACGGACGCGGCGCTCCTGTGGTTGTGCCTCCCATCCGGATATGTCCTCGAGACCACACTCCTGCATCACCAGCTTCGCCTCGTGGCGTTTGTTCGCAGCATGGCGCGCAGAGCGTATCAAGCGTCCCAGGTCGTCCGCATCCGCCACCCACCCAAGCAGCCCCACATTGCTCCCCAGCGGCACAACGGAGAACCGTACGATGTCGCTCTCGCAGCGCTGCCCGTCCCCACCCTTGCGCAGCATGCCATTGACCAGCCCCAGCAGCTGCATCACTCTCTCGTCCAGCCGCAGGTCCTCATGGCCCTTCAGCAAGTAGTCGTGCTCCTTCCCGTGGGTGTCGGTGAGGGAGAGGCGCTTCGGGCATGTCTTGCTGTGTAAGACAGGGAGGCACTGTGCGAAGGAGTGGATCAGGGGTGGGTTCAGCTCTGCAGCGCAGCCCGGTACGCAGAGGGCGAGGTTCTGTTGGTTAGGTAGTGTTGAGGAATGTGGTTGGTTGAGGAAAAAGAGAAGTTGAAAGTGCAAAACGCCTCACCGTACATCGGCAAGTGAAGAAACGTTGATCAGAGGACCTCTGTGGTCAAAGCCCAAACAAGCATACCTTTGTAGCAGAAAGCTTCGGTGCAACCCTCTCCAGCGAGATGCCGTGCCGGAAGACCTTCGCCTTCATGTCTTCGAGCTCAGTGTAGTAGAGCTGGCGGCAGAGCGTCCAGCCACGCTTCAGGAGGTCACGGTCCCCTGTGTCGCGTGCACGCTGCCAGAGCGACTCTGCCCCGAGCAGCGCCTTCGAGCAGGTCTCAATGAAGTGCGTCGCGTCCACTGTCGACGGCGGCTCGCGCAGACGGTCCATCAGAGGCTGCAGCACGTCCAGCGGACGGTCGTGAGCCTGCAGGTTCGCGTCCTCCAAGGCACGATGCCACTTCTCCGACTCCAGGATCGCTGTCTGCGACAACGCCCTCGCCAGCAGCTGCGCCTGCTCCACCAGCGCTGCTCTCTCGGGCGACGTCTGTCTGATCACATCCAGCACTCTGTCCGCAGACTCATCCGGCCGCGACTGCATCCCCACAACACCGCTTGCGGAGATGCGCGGAAGCAAGCTGTACACCACTGCATGGGGAAACGTCTCCGCCGCAAAGCACAGCAGGTCCTCTGCGACGTCACTCCTGTCGCCACCCAAGCGGGCCACAAGCTGCGGCACAACACGCAGCCACAGCGACGCGGACACGGTGTGCAGATTTTCTCTCGCATACTGCCCCACCTTCTCCGAGGTACTGTACAGGAAGACGAGACGCAGGATACGCAGCGCCATAGGCACAGCCACCTCCTCTGCACTGACATGCGTACACTGGATAAAACCACGCACAGCTTCAATCGCGTGCTCGGGGCTTTTGCTTTCCGAGGCAAATTCGTAATTGAGCGAACCCCAGGTCTGCCAAATGAGGGAGCGGACACCTTCACGCAGGGCGGGTTTGTATTCCAGCGACATAGCAGTGTCTACGGAGGGTCGTAGGGCGGCAACAAGCTCGTCGTGTGAAGTGCATTGCATGATGTGTCCCCAGCGTACCGCAGTCATGCGGCACTCTGCTGAAAGCACTTTGTTCGTTGCCTCGCAGCTGTCTGCCAAGCACAGTGTGTCCTTCATGATATCCAACGGCGCCCGCACCGCCTGTTCAAACTCATACCGAAGCACCGCGAGCGCAACCTCCGGCCGCTGCTCCTTCTGCACAAGGCCCTGTAACGAAAGGTCCTCGCTCCCTGCGAGCATCTTCAAAGTGTCCCAGGCCTGCCGCTTCACCGTCCCCTTCGTGCATGCGTCAATGAACCACAGCCACGGCTCTGTGTCCTCCTGTGGGCTGATCAGCAGACTGTGCTGTGTCAACGTGCCCCGCAAACTCGTAGGATCCATCAAATTAGCTTCAAGCCTAGAACGCCACACAGATTTGAGCTGGGTAAGACCATCAGGGCCACGTGAGGGGTCGTCAGCTACCTGCTCTTTGAACTCAATGATCTCTTCGAGTTCGACAAGTTGCTGCAGACTGACGAGCATGTCGTACGATCTGTGGAGGAAATGCAGAGGGTAATGAAATAAAAAAAAGCTTTTGTTCGCAATGCGCAGTGTGTAGTGTCATACCTAGTGTACCCTTCCGCAAGGCATGCAGAGAGCTCAGAGTCGACACAGAGACGGCAGTTGAAGATCGCGTCACGTGCCTTTTTGAAGTTCCCGCTGTTTGTGTGCACCACTGCGAGGTAAAACTCACCGAGACCTGCTTGGCCTGCACGCAGCAGTGTTGGGGTCGACATAATGGTCTCTGCAGAAGCCGCAAGCTCTTCCCAGTTTCCTAAGATCCACGACGCACGCGCCACGTACGGTGCCAGCGCCGGGTCTTCCTCCGGCTCTCCCTTCGCAATCTCCAGAATATTCCGCCAATCCCCAAGCCTTTCATAACAGCGCACAATCCCCGCCATGTCCCCCTCCTCACGGTACTTCTTAATCGCGAAGTCCGTCTTCCCCAAATCCTCCTGCAGGCGCGTCTCCTGCCCCGCAATCTTCCCACGCTCCTCTAGCACCGCGAGGATGCCTTCATCTGCACCTTCGATGCCAAGGTTCTTGTACGCCTTCACCAAGGAGATGCAGGCCTCGATGTCGTCTCCGGTCCTTGCGAGGACGGCTGCTTCGGCCCAGTGGAGTGCTTTTGCGTAGAGCCCACAGCGCTCTGCGAGCTTGCAAAGCTTGTAAGGAGAGAGGAGGTGCGGGTAGCGGTTTACACGGCGTTTGGGTGCTCCGTCTTTGGTGCCTGCAGCGGCGCCTTCTTCGAAGCGTTCGTAGAACTCAGCCAAGGAGAGCAGACGTTGCGCCACCTCTCCTGAGATCTGTGCAGACCCCAACGCACCTTGCACGGATTCAAGCAACAACGCCTTGGTCAACTTCGCGTCCTCTAGGAGCGACCTCATGCGGAGCACATCCTGCTTCGTGGCATCATGGTCATGCTGGAGACGCGACTCCAACCTGAGAGGCTCTGCACACAACGACACAAAGGCGGGCCCAAAGAGCTCATAGGACAGCTGTGGGTAGCTGCGTGCTACGGGAGATGCGGCACAGAGCGCTGCACGAGGAGACTCTCCCAGCAGTGTTTGCGCAAGATTGTCGAGCCAGAGAGAGGGCGAAGAGAAGCCTTGCAGGGCGCGTCGTATGGCGTGGTGGTTGAGCGTGTAGGGCTCCTCGGTGGCTTCCTGCGCAAGCTTCTGCGGGCTAGGTGCTGTGGCGGTGATGCGCTTCTCCATGTCATCCTCGCCTTCGAGGGCCTGCCGGACGACCTTGAGGGAGATGCCTTTGCTGAGGGCGCTGCTTTCGATGTCGCGTTTGGCAGAGTCGAAGAGTTCACTGCCGAGCCCTGCGCTGCCGTATGTACTGCAGATCCGTGCCAAGTCGCCAATACCCCTGGCAGCCATGACCCACACGTCTTGCCCTGAGACAGAGTTCATGGGGGGTAAAGACAGCGTGCTCCCTATGGACGGTACTGCAGAGGCGTAGTTGTAGGCAGGCGACGTGCTCCCTTCTGGAGGCTTCTCGGGCTCGCATTGGTCAGCTGAGGCAACGCAGTAGAGGAGAGCGTGGAGGAGCGGGGTTGCTGATTCTGTGCCTCCGACGTTGCCGATGACGAGTTTGGTGGCAGCTTCGACGCAGATGTAACGGAGGGGAGGAGGTGAAACGAGGCGTGTCATGCAATGGCAAAGATGTTGCGCGACAAGGCAGGTGTATGGACGGAGCAAGGCAGGTCCTATGGAGATCAGACACCGTACAGCCGCGGCCGACGTTGTCTCGCATGAGGAGCAGCTTACCAAGTCTGTCAGCGTGCCGATCAAGCCTTCTACTGCAGGGGAAAAGGCTGGGCCAAGACCTTGCGCGGCGAGGCCAAGCATTTGGAGTGCAGCTGCCTCACCAGCTTGGATGCCATGGTGCGCCACGCGAACCAAATCACCCAACCAAGCAGCGTCAATGTTATTCGGCGTCATCGACAAAGTAAAGCAGATCGCCTTAATCGCGGCACGCAGCTCGATCTGGCTTCCAGAGTGCTCTGCGGCGACTCCTTCCGCTCCACGGTCTGCCACCTGGCAGAAGATGGGAAGCAGTTCCTTGCTGAGCTGGATGACCTTGACCGTACCAAGAAGCTTCAGTGGGGTTTGAATGGCACGAAGACACCCGACGTGGTGCACCCTCTGTCGCGGCCTTTGCAGAATATTCAGCAAAGAACGAACCACTCTAAAGGAGTGGTACCTAGAGTGCAGGAGACCACGTCCCCAGGGCAGGTCGTCGCTCTTTTGCGCCTCGTCGTGGAGGAGAGGCGTGGCTGTGTGCGGGGCCAGCGCGCCTAGCGCACCAAGCAGCTTCATGACAGCGATCCGAACGTCTTGGTTCTCCTGCGTGACACCGCCACGGAGGCAGTCAAGCAGACGCGGCAACAGGCCCTCATGGCTTGCCAGCATGTCAATCCCCTTCTCTCTGGTGCGCTTCACAATGGCAGCAAGGGCAGTCGCTGCAGGCTTCGTTGCCGCACTGCGTCCGCCCACAATGGCCACCACTGCGGTCTCCTGCAGCTGTTCAAGTGTCTCGGCAGAGACGGGAAGCTCGCTGCCGAGGAGAAGCTGTGCCACAAGGTCGAACAGCGCTGCCTGCACCATGGACTCCGATGTGCCCAATGAACCTGCCAAATAGTTCAAAGAGTCGCTCTGTTGCAGCATTGTTGGCATCAACGCTGGCGCCGATCGGAGCAGCGCAGTGTGTGTCGTACCAAAGGCATGCGCGGCGCGGGCCTGCTCTAGCGGGTCGCGGGAGTGCTGCAGTTGGTTCCATTGTGTCAGAAGGACGGACCGGAGGCGGGGTGGGATGACGTGGGAGATGCGTGAGATGCGCACAGCCATGCGGAGACTGGCAAGACGGACGAACTCATTCGAGTCGTGCAGCGAGAGGCTGACGTAGTGTGCACACTTAGGCGAGCCTAGACAGCGTATCATCCCTTCAGAGCAGTCCTCCACTGCCTTCCACACAATCGTGCGCGTCGTGGAGGAGGGGTCCCCGACAGCGACGGCAAGGACCTGGACAAGGAGGTCCGCCCACATCGGGCGGTCGTGCTTGGCCGCAATGAAGCAGATCAGCTCTGCCGCACACCGCTTCACCGACGGACACTCATGGCGCAGCAGCGGCGCGACGTAGCTCCCTACCAACTCAAACTGGTCCACCGGCAGAGCGTAGCACCCACTCTCGACAGTCCCAAAGAGACGCTTCGCTGCAAGCAAGCCTTCCAGGCAGGTGATCAACGTCCACTCCTGCATCATGTCGCCGTCATGGCGGAAGTCCGTTGATGCGCGACGTTCCAGCGGCTTGCCTCGCAGCAGCTCTTCGCGTGCACGAGAAAAGAATGCGTCCACGAGCTCTGCTCTGCAGTGCGGCTGTCCCTCGGAAAGGTCTTCCACAGCTGCAACGATAGTTGGGGAGACCTGCAGGGAGCAGATCAGGTCGGTGACCTCGGGGCTGACGACAAAGGTGGATGCGGGGCTGTGGACAAGGCAGAGCGATGCAATGCAACGTGCTGCTTCTGTTGCGCCGGGTGTACGGGAGCGCATCACCTGTATCGCAGTGGCCCACAGCTGCGGGAACACTTCGTCGGCACGCGGGAAGTCTTGCGCAAGACCTGCTTCAAATGCATCAGCTATCGCCTCAAACGCCGCAGCAATCGCCTCCGCTTGCCCAGGAGGGTACCTCGGGAACCGCACAGAGCCGTTCGGTACAGAGCTGAACGAGACGGTCCCCTCGGGTCCACTGACACCACTTCCGTTGCTTGTCAACGACATTGCCCGCCAGCGGCGTCCCTGCACTTTGTCTCTCTCTGTTGATAAGGGGTCGAGGAGGGGTGGGACATAGCGTGCGGCCTCAAGGAGGCAGACGAAGACAGAGGAGCTTTGCTGCTGTGTGATGAAGCCTTCTTTTATGTAGCTGGAGATCAGGCGGAGCGCTGCTGTCGAGGCTGAGGTGTGCGCTGCGGCACAGCGGAGGGCGGCTGAGAGCGATGTGTGGATGTGGTTTTGGAAGCGCTGCTTGAGAGGGCGTGCGACTGCTGCCATGCAGCACATTGCTGCCGTCGCGGTCTCCTGGTTCGTCAAGGATGCGATGCAATCCGCAAGAAAGCTGTCCGCAAGCTGCAACGACTCCGGATCTGCCAACGGAAGCGACTCGAACACTGCCTCTGCCGCATCTGCTATGGCCTCCGCTGTTTCCGCCTCAGAAGAAAACGCCTTTGTCATCGCATGCAACAACGTCGGCAGCTGCTGAGGCAACGCCTGCAACAACCCAACACTCGCCAGCTGCGCCGTCAACGCTGCCCCTGCGTGCTTATGGTACACATGCTCACTGCAGAGCCACTCACTGCTTAGATACGCCAAGGAGACTCCTATCTCCGACGCCGCAGTGCCCAGCGCAGCAGCGGCAAGCACCTTGCCTATCGCCGACGCCACGCACGCAACTTCTTCGTGGGAGTCTGCCAGCTTGAGGGCGTAGCCGAGCGCGCGTTGCGTGTTGAGGAGAAAGTCTTTCACAATCGATTGTTCGTCGACGACGACGGCGCCGGTTGCGATGACGCAGGTCACGGCGCGGCAGGCGGCGGTGGCGGCGGCACGTTGTGAGACAGATTTGGAGCGGGCCATTTCCTGGAGTTTGCGGGAGGTGACACCGAGGGCGCGTCTGAGGGTGTCGCCCGAGAGAGTCGCTGCCTGGCGGAGGACGATCTCCTCGAACTCTATACGTCCTGCCTCAGGGTCGAGCAGCAGACGCTGTGCTGCCTGAGCTACCCATGCTTCGGCCTTCGTCGCTGTCGTTTTCGAATGAATTGCGCCGCTCTGCCTCATCCCTTTCATGACCAGCTCAGAGCTCGACAGCTCGGAGGCTGATACATTTCGCCTCATTCAGAACCAAAAGGAAAAAGAAGGAGACGAAAGGAACAATAGGAGAAAAAATAGGGTAAAGAGGAGAAGAAGGCAATCACGAAGGCATAATAGAGTAGTGTATTGCTTGCTGAGAAATGGAGGTGGGGAGGGAGGAGGGGAGGGAGGGAGGGAGGGGGAGAAAGTTGCAAGTAGGGGCAGGAGGCAGGGGGCAGGGGGGAGGGCTGGTTTTGGCTCGACTGTCCTCAAAGAAGGTTAGGTGATGTGGAGGTCGAGGTTTTTTTTTGAAAAAAGTCAAAAGAAAAAAAAAGAAAAAGTTTTGCAAGATGAACCTAAGCCTCTCGTGCTTAGTCACCTTGATGCATAAATCAAAGAAAATGGTAGTTATTGATGCAGGCAACCTCCGACTGACCCACTATTCGATGCCAGCCATCTGGATGAAAGCACAAAAAAAAATTTTTTGAGAGATGAATGTGCTTCTACACACCTATCAATGAAAGAGAAAAAAGGGAGTTTTTGTTGGGGAAAAAATGTGAAATGGACTTCTCAAGAGGCGCTGGTTTCAACAATGAACAAGAGACAAAAACAAAAGCTTCTAAAATATTTGCAAGGTTTTTGTTTTATGGTGTTTACAGTTGATCGCCTGACAAAAAAAAAAATTCTCGAGACTTCTCTTTGCTTATTGGCTCAAAAGACCTTAAACGGGAGGGGGGGGAAATAAAGGTTGTTGTGTTGCTCGCTCTCCACGAAGTCCACAACAAACGCCTCTGTGGACTCAGTTACCAAAAACGCTATCAACGAAAGCTTGAAATACGACAGCCCGTCTCTGTGCATAACAAACGGGAGGGCAAAAAGATCAGGAAATGGATTGAAGCCTCTCCTGTTTAGCCACCTTTAGCCACCAAGAGAAAGAGAGACTCAGTTGACTCATTGCCCACATGCTCTATCAAAGACTGCCTTTATGTCCACCTTTCAACCTCACAACTGCCTACTACCCCCTTCACTCCCAATCCTCCTCCCCTTCTGAGTGTTCCATATCTCGCCTTTCGAGCCTCTCTAGATCCTGTCTGGTTGGGTTGGGGCGTTTCCCCTTTGCTTTCTTCCCCTTTGCCTTCACCTCCCGAGCAACAGCAACATCAGCTACAACCGCAACCGGACTTCTTCTCCCCCCTCTCGTCCCCTCTTTCGGCACGACCTGCTTCGCTCCATTCTCCGCACAGCGTGCCTCCCTCGCCTCCAATGTGTCCTGAGGTAAGGCGACCTCAGCTGCCTGGGTCGCTGTGTGGATTCCTTCGTATGCTCGCCAGATGGCTTCGACCCCTTTGCGTTGGAGAGTGAGATATGTGTCAGCTGGTGTTGCCCCTGCCTTGTGGGGTTTTGGGTGTGTCCATGTGGGGTGGATGTTGAGGGCGCGGAGAGAGGAGGCAGCTTGGGCGTCGTGCGATACTTCTGATACGTAGACGTTTGCTAGGTTGATGACTGCGAAGATTGCGCAGGAAAGCATGTAGATGTCCACATTTGTGTCGTAGTGGCTGGTGCGCAGTGCGACTGTAGGGTAGCATCGTGTCGCCCCACGACGTGCCTTTGTGGTGTCGTTCTCAAGCATCGCAACACCAAAGTCCACAATACGCAGGGTGTCCTCGATGAACACAAAATTGTCGGGTTTGATGTCCCGATGGAGCACACCAGAGGCATGCAGTTGCGAGACGCAGGACCACATTTTGTGCACAACTTCTGCCTTCCGCTGTGTAGAGGTGTCGATCATGACCGGAGCGGGTGGGTCCTGACGGACTAATGGAAACTGTGCGAAGAAGGCGCCGAAGTGGGCCGACTCAACCGGAGTCCAGCGCTTAGGGTCTGCGACAGGGAGGGTGGAGCAGAGCGGCGAGCCCACCTCTGTGACGATGTACCCGAAGGCACCGTCTGCGGTGGTCCCTGTTGCATAGAGACGCGGGCTTGCTGTGCTGCGTACGGTGCTCAGATGCTCCCAGATGTGGGCTTCGCGGGCAAATGCCTCCTCATCTTTGGGTCGTCCTAGCAGTGCACGGACCTTGACTGCGACAGAGAGCGTGCCAAGCTGCATTAGCCGTACTGTTCCCTGCCGGCCCGACCCTAGGTCCACTCCGGTGTCGGTGAGCCACTCAAGACTGAACGAATTCGGCACTGCAACAGCAGGATACCTTTCACGCTGCAGCCACCGTATAACCGATGACGACATCCGCGTCAAATCCTCCGCATGCGCCACGACGTGCCCTTTCATAACAGACGCCGCCCCATCCGGCACGCCACGGCCGTCAACGATGATGACCACATCACCTCGCGACTTTCCTCGCAACACCGCATGCACCTTACTGTCCGTGCCAAGCACCTGAACGAGGTCGACCCCTGAGGCCGCCAGGTTCGACCGGAGGGTCTGGAGGTGCGCGGCAAAGCCGATGTTCGTTTCTTCGTCCCGGAGGGTGGTGTCCCACTCAATCCATGCGGCGGAGGAGGGGTGTGCCTGGAGAAGCTCTTTGGCAGACACATCGCGTGTGTCTCCTGACGATCCCGTCCTTTCAAGGCCACGGAACTTCCTGCACAACGCAGCAAAATGCGACACACACAGCCGCCCGCCACAGACAACACGCCCCAATGCCTCCACCTTCGCCTTGGCCACTTCCATGCAACGCAGGTGTCCCGCATGCAAAGGGTAGAACGAACCGCCCATAAGCAACACAACAGGGCGCACCTCTCTGCTAGGGGATGGTTCGGCCCCCTCAGGCATTTGTTGGTTAAGAAAGGGGGTGGGGGGGGCGGTGTATATCTGTGTCTTGCGTTTTGAACAAAAGAAATTTTTCAGAAGTTTTGTGAGATTGAAGATGAACTGCAAACTTCTGTGGTCAGAGAGAGAGCCTTGAGAGCCTTTTGAGTAGAAGTGAAAAAACGGGGCAATGGGGGCAGGGTATCATCGATTATTTGTGTTGGCATCCCACCGATTAGGAATGGTGTTGTTGTGGGGGTTCTCTTCTTCCGTTCTCCCCAGAGAGAGTGAGAGAGAGAGCCGCAAAAAAAATGTACAGAATAATGTGCAGAAGAGAGAAGAGAAACAAAAAAAGTCTTTGGTGAGATGAGTAAAAAACCTCCACTCTCATTTCGCAAGCTTCATTTCCGTTTTGGTTTTCTCCTCACAACAAAAAGCCCTCTTTTCACAGTGTACCTAAAATACTTTATGTTGACATAGACACAAAGGAGTCGGTAATACAACTTCGCCAAGTTTTTGTGTACCTTAAAAAAAAATCAATGGAAAGTTGAAAGTGCTGATCACGCCTCGGATTTACGCGCCTTTAGGACGGCATACCATAACCCCAAGGTGTGACAGAGCAAGCCCTGTCCTGATTTGGTCGCTGTTTCATGCTATGAGTGCAAAACACCCTTCAGCATGGGGAAGCCACTGCCCAACATTTATATACCCTAGCAAGAGGGCTTCACTTTGCATTTAGTGGCAGGGGCGTTTACCTCCGTGATGACTATAAAAGAATTTGTCCCGCATATCGACGGGGGAGGAAATACAGACGGTACACTTTCTACATTGGAGTACCAACTTGGAACTGTTACGAACAAGGGTTAATTAAACCACAGCATGTCGCTTCATAAGCGGTGGCGAGTGGCATTCATCCCCCTCGTGAGTGTGGCAAGGCATAGTGAACACCCTTTGGTCTGACAAAAAGAGTAGTTGAAATGTGTTAAACGCATCTCATGCAATGGGTCGGACATGAGTGGTCCGTACCGTACGGAAAAAAAAAAATGAAAATGAAAAAAGCGTGGGCGCGCAACACATTAAATTGCAAAGAATTATTTTAACATTTTTCTCGTATTTTTTTAACCACAAAATAACCTGAAATGCACGTCTTTGACGAAGACACGCACACTGGGAAATATTTCCGCATCGGGATTACCCCCACACACTACAAAGAACAAAGTTACAGACCCGCCATGCTGACATAAATACACCGAGTTTTTAGGTGTTACCCGTTGTCTGGAAAGACGACGGGCAACACCGTAACACCTGCACGACGCACTGCGGGCCCTCGGGGGAGCGTCCCCCTAAGGGAATGGAACGCTTTCGTAGCGAGCTTGGGGGAAAGGAGAGGGGGCGGGGGCGGGGGCGACGTCAGGTGGATGTTGCATACGATCCGTGTCTGCTGCGTCCCTGTTGTCATGAGGGTTTAGCACAAACAACAACAACAACAACGTTCTATACAAACCACCTCAAGCTACCCTCCGAGACGGTTCTACACTCAGATCCACACTGAATACTGAATACTGAACAACGGAGGACCGTTTTCTTTTGTGCCATGTGGGTTATGAGTTTATTTGAAAATAATCCGAGTTTTTTTAGGGGGAAATCGAATTTTGGAATGGTGCATACCATGTCTACAGACCGTTTGCCGCACTGCCTGATGCACTCCCCTCTGTCGTACATTTCTGTGGTTTCGGTGCGTCCACGTGTAACGATGACGCGCCCATGGAGCTCACCACGTTTGAAGGTGTCGCACTGGTAGACTGTGCCGTCGTCTGCTGTGAGGACACCTTCGCCCTCGTAGAGAGACTTGACGAAGTTGCCAAGGTACGACCACCCTGCCTGCGGGTGGTCGCCACGCATGATGAGCTCCCCATAGCCCCAACGCTGCCCTGTGTAGTAGTCGCCTTTGTAGACGCTCTCAGGTCGGTGCTCTTCGCCGTAGATGTGGAAGGCGCCTTGACGGAGGTTGCCTTCGTAGCGCCGCCCGTCTGCGTACACCATCTTACCCCGCCCCTCCTGCTTTCCGTGCACAAACTCCCCAATGTAAATGTTCCCGTTCTTCAGACGTAGTTCCCCGCTTCCATGGAATTTGCCCTTCACAAACTCCCCCTCATAGGTGCCATAGGCAAATTGCAGCACGCCGCGGCCGTGGTAGTCACCTTCGTCGTTCCGTTCGCCTTCGTAGACATCGTCGTTCACCTCCACGTCGAAGGAGAGGTCGTCCTCCATAGGGTGGGTGCTGTGTCCAGTCAGGTGTGCTGAAAGGGGTGTGAGGAAGTGAGGTAAATGAGGGGTGTATGTGATAACTAAATAAGAGTAATTGGTGCTGCTGAAAACCCCATTTTGCGTACTTGTTGCGCACTTTGTGCACGAAAAATAATGATAATACAGGAATACCCTATATTGCGTACTTGTTGCGTACTTGGTATTTTTTATTTCAGGAGCACCAGTAATTCTTACACGCAGAATATGGAGGTTTGTAGTCAGTCTGGGTCAGACAGACTTATCTTGCGAGGGGTGCGAGAGGAGTGTGAGAGCAGTCCGATGCGGCGGGAACACCGTCGTTCACTCAACCGTGCTCCGTAACACCGAGATTAGTGTATAAAAGCGTTAATGTACCAAACCATTACAAGAAAGGGGGGTGGGTGAGGATACTTTTTGCGCTTGTGATACAAAATCAGGCGTTTTCACCGGGTCCTATTTTTTTTGGGAACAAAAAAAAAGGGACCTAAAAAGAAACATTTTGGGAACATGAACCAAAGCCTCATGATGAGATGGACTTTGGAAAAAAAACAATTATGAATATGAAGATGAAGGGCTTCTCAGACACTCATCCTTTGGGAGGATTAGAGCAGTGATGTTGCGAAATGCAGCCGAAGGAGTACACCTCAAATGGACGCAAGGTAACAGGGGGATAGCTAGCCACCTTGTAGCCACCTAGCGCGGTGCAGAAAGGTGCGTACCCAAAATAAGATGAAATGCACAAAAAATGGTCGAGTATTTTAATGAGGGATAAGGACAGTCTGGCCCACTACGTTTGACTTTTGGACAGTATGGGCCCAACATGTTTCGATAAAGACAGTTCAGCCCCAAACGTTTGCAAAAAAGACAGTTCAGACCCAAAACGTTTGTAAAAAAGACAGTTCAGACCCAAAACGTTTGTAAAAAAGACAGTTCAGACCCAGGCAGCGGTAGGGAGTACCCCCCGCTGAATCTGGCACTGGGTGCCCAGGCACCCAGATACGCAGGTACACACGTACACGTACCCCAATTGCCAGAGTCGACGCAACAAAAAAGTCCAAAAGACTTTGTTGGTGGCCTTACTCATTTGGATCACAACAATTTTGGCCCAGGCACGCTCTTGAAGTATGACAATTTAGTGTGTATGGGGCAGGGTGTTGTTTTGTTCTGAATTCTCTTTGGTATAACATCTATCTAGCATCAAAATTGTGGAAAACTTTGCACCCCAAACCTCAACAACGCCCGCCAAAAGGCGCCCCTTGTTTCTGGGAGTTGGTTCTCATGTTTGATACACTGCACAGCGGGCATTCCTCTGAGTCCAACGCATGTTGGCCTGTCTGCGGCGTTGTACTTAAGGTGCACGAAGACAGGGTCTGGTGGTAAATTTTGCGTAGTACTGCGACGTGGTACTGCGTGGGTCTGGGAATATGGGTACCTGGGTACAGGATATTTGTTGTCAAAGACATCTTCCACCATGCATTGAGGAGGGTAAGACAGTGGTCGCAGTTTGTACTTGATAGCATTACAACATTTAACTTCTCCACGGGGGTCTTGGGCCGTTCACTCGGTTCTACCTTGACTACCGGAAGAGGCCTTTTTGGTCTCTAGAATATCCGGTCTTCCCGAACGGAGGCACACTTTGTGTGTTACTACGACCTGGCAACTTCTAGCAGTAGGTTAAGTAATCTTTCTTGTAAATTGTTGGATCATTATCTCCGCAGTGCATGAATGCCCCACGTGACTGGACACTTTTGTGTTTGTCATGTGGAGCTGTGGTTGCTCTTTCACGACTTTTTTCCTTGTACACCAGTGTACCGTGTCCCTGGGTACCTGGGTCGCATGGGTACGTACCGGTAAATGTGACCAAATACCTGGTCATGACCAGGTGGTCTGACCAGGTATACCTGGTCAGACCTCTGACCAGCGCACGGTGATAGCCGTGCCCAAGGCCCACTCAGGGGTGGCATTTTTGGGCTCAGGTGGGTGCAGCTGCCTGGGTCTGAACTGTCTTTTTTGCAAACGTTTTGGGTCTGAACTGTCTTTTTTACAAACGTTTTGGGTCTGAACTGTCTTTTTTACAAACGTTTTGGGTCTGAACTGTCTTTTTTGCAAACGTTTGGGGCTGAACTGTCTTTATCGAAACATGTTGGGCCCATACTGTCCAAAAGTCAAACGTAGTGGGCCAGACTGTCCTTATCCCTTTTAATGAAGATACTCTGTCACTCTATTGTCTGTTTGATCAAAGAAGTACAACAGATACAGCCAATCTTGATTTGAGCAAGAAAAATAGAGAAAAAAAACTTGAAATGAGTGTACTGTGCACACACACACATCAGAAAAAAAAGGGCGTTGTCTTTCTAGACAACGCAGTAGGCTAATATAGGGTAACGTATTGTTCTTACTGAAGTATCGGCAAAAGACAAGGTAATCGTACACAGTGCCACCTTCAGCGAAGGCAAGGATACCCAGAAAGACGGCACACATCTCAAGAGTGCGAAGCAAAGGTACACTTTTTTCAACAAAATTAATACGCTCTTTACAACAAACCAAGGCATCTTTTTTCGAAACGAAACGTAACGTAACGTATCACAACCCTCCACTCCCCCTTCCTAATAGCTGCGTTTGTGTGTTCTGTACTTTATCAGAAAGATATCAAAACCCAATTCTGTCGTTTTTTTCCACAAACAAAACACACCCAAGACGCAAATACAGCCCCACCATATCCCCATTCCCCCCACCTCCCAAAACCCAACCCAACCAAAGTCTGTCACTGACAACGCATCCTCTCCAAGAGGGGGCTGACCGAGCCTCATGGCCAGTACCTACGGTACGCCCAAAAACCCTCGGAACAACAAAACAAAGGCTCCTCAAAGTGTTTTACGGCCCACCACCTTCTGCGGACGGTTTCCCCTTTCCCCCTCCTCCCCCCTTCCACCACCCTCCCCTTCCCTCACACCATCGACCGTCGTCTTCCCTGCACAACCGAGGTGTTCCTCATGGATGGCCTCATCGATCCTGCAAGCGAGGCACGCTTCGCAGAGGATCTACGCTTCTCCTGCGGCGGCGCACCTCCCATGACTGCTGCAAGGTGCTGTCCAAAGACATACGTCTCACCCTTCCCCCGAGGCAGGCAGTACTCAGGACAGCAGGCATCTATGGCCGAGACCGCAGCCTCCTTCGCCTTCTGGATGACCTGCCCACACTCCACGAAGATGCTGTAATTGAACATCATGTAGGCAGGGTGCAGTGCACTCAGCATCGAGGCGGTGCTCTGTGCCGCCCCAGCACGGTCTTCTACGGTCCCCACCTCCCTTCGATAATCACATTGATACGCAATGGTGTCTACCCATTTCAATACCGTCGCCTTCCACTGCGGGAGATGAGACTGCAACGCCATCGCATATGAACAGATATCCGGATAAGAGAACAATTTCAAATCCCCTTCTCCAGATTGAACAGAAGTGTAGAACCCATCCCATCCCAGCTCCTGAACAGCTTCGTGCGCTATATATACCAACATAGAAGCGGTTAACGTCAAATTCCGGAGCAATACTGGATGCATCTTGACATTCGAGTCTTGCCGTTTGAGCAGAACCCGCAACGTAAATGTCTTTACCAAGAAGAGAATGATGAGCAGGCATTTTCTTTCGTTGTCGGAGAGTTCGCGAAGGTTGTGTTCATTGGTTGAAAGCCGTTCCGATTCGAAATCACTCAAAAAGGTTGGATCATTCGGGAAGAACGCGCCATTCGCGTGGGTCATCGATTGCAGAAAGTGGAGATGCCGGACCTTCCGTTTTGTGTCGTCACTTTGCGCGCCACTCAGCGAGGCGTCATTCAGGACAAACCACTGCAGGCTTGACAACATCGCCTGAACCCTTGCACGAAACTTTACCAATCGATTCGAACTCATGAAGTCGCCACTTTCGCCTCCTCTATCAAAGAAGCCGCGTTTCGGCTCAGCATCCTTCTTGAGATAGTCCAAACTCTCCTTCGAATGCTTGTAGAAGGAGAAGAGTGGGATGTATGCACTCTTCTTGAAGGAAGCTTCGAGGGCAGCAAGCTGTGTCTCGTATGCTGCCGTGGAGGAGTGGAGGAAGCGGTGGCGGTGGCGGCTCAGCGTAGATTTGTTGTGTTTAAGAAAGAAGGGAAACGCCACAGCAAAGAACACCGCCCGCAGCCGCCGCGCCGCAAGGGAGAACGCAGGCGGGGTCGACGTCGTGTCCTCGTCGTCCGCGACCCTCCGCTCCGTGGTAGTCGTTGTTGCAGTTGTGCTCGGTGATGACAAACTCTCGCTCCGATCAAACGGAGAGGCGATGTCTTCCCTACTCGACTTCTTCTCTCTCTCCCGCGTGAAAGGGCTTCTCGGGGTCTCCTTTGGTGAAGGACGCATATGAAGCGGAGAGAGTTGGCGTGGTGACGTAGGAAGAGACTGACGGGGTGACATGGGAAGTGGTGAGCGGGGCTGTGCATTGTCCAGTTGGTGTTGCTGCTGTTGGAGTTGTTGCTGTTGCTGTTGAAGTTGTTGTTGTTGAAGCTGTTGTTGTGTTTGTTGGTTTTGTTGTGCCTGCACCGTCGTCTTGTAGGCAGAGAGGGACGAAATGGCGTCTATCATCGACTTCTGCATAGAGGCGTTCTGCTCCAATATAGTGTGCAGCACGGAGTGCTCGGTCGTCATCGCGTCTGTCCCGATGTGCGCTGTGTTGCTAGGTGTCTTAGGTGTCCTCCTCCGCCTCCTCGACGCATCGGAGCGCGCCCCTGGGGAGAGGCAGTCCGACTCCGACGCAGACCCGTAGTAGTCTTCGAGCGCGTCTTTACGCTGCACGTCGTTTTCTTTGCTCTTCGCAAGGAGAGCTGCAGGTACCGGTGCGAGACGTTTTTTGACCAGGTCAAGCTGCATCGCATGCTCCTGCAGTGCGTCCTGAAATCCTTGCAGTTCGGGAAGCACTGCGTCTGGTGTAGGCGGCTTGCTAGGGTCCTGATGCATCTGTGGTTGCATCTGCATTTGTGGCTGCACCACTCCAACCTGCCCCTGAGGCGGCCACACCGGCACACAGAACATCGGAGGATAGGGACACCCAAACTGACCGTTCTGCGGTACTGTCATCGATGCAGGGTTCACTCCAGGTGCTGTCGGGTATCTCGGTGGATGGGAAGGGGGCAGCTGCTGCTGTGGGTACTGCAATGCTGGGTAAGGGAGCATCGAAAAGGCGGGGGAGGGGTAGGGAAGGGGAAGGGGGGAATAAATGAAAGAAGCTAAGCCTTGGGCTTTAGCCTTGGTCAAAGCTTGAGTAGTGAGGCAAAAAAGGCAAAAAAAGTGTGATGAAATCAAACGAAGGAGGTGTTGGGCAGAAGCGGCAGATCGAAGTGTTTACCTATGCACGGTACGTTCCATTGGAGGGCGGCTGCATCTGGGGTGTGTGATGCATTCTGGTGTGGTGTTTGTTTTGTTTTGTTTCGGACAAAAAGACTTACAAAGAGGGCGAAGGAGGTGAAATGAAGGTGTGAGAAGAAGTGGTAGCAGTATTCAAAAATTCGCCAGGCGGTCCTTTTTTTTCTTTTTTCTTCCGATTCTTCTGTTCCCAAAAAGAGGGAAAAGGCGCCCCCTCTTTTTCCAACCTAGTAAGGTGCAATAAGAGAGGGGACCAAAAAAAAAAAAAAACAAAATGGGGTGGTGAAAGGGGGGGGGGGGTAGGGGGGGTGTAGGGGGGTATAGTTAACCCGGACGTGGGCTATAAATAAGGGATTTTCCAAAAAAAAAAAAAAAATCGAAATCATGGGGCGTAAAAAAAAAAATAGCTAATTTGTGCTCCCATTCGCTGCACCCAACGCTTAGTGACACGATTTTGTCGAGAAAAAGAGAGCAAAGGGGGGAGATCACAATATCTCTCTCTCTCTCTTGGCGTCCCAAGCTGTACCGACAAGAATTGTTTTGCTTGCATGAGTATTCCCTAGGCGTGCACGGCCGTACATTTCCTCATGGGCAAAAAATATTTCCAAGATAAGCTTTAGACTCATGTTTAGTCACCTTGATCACAAAACCCACCCTTTCCCTTCCCCTCCCCATATTATTCCGCAAACCCTCGTAAGAGTGTTTGACACAAAAACAAACCATATTCCCCCTCCCCTCCCTCCATTCCCCTCTCGCCGTTCGAGCACACCTTTTGCATTGTGAAATTTTGACTTTTTATCCGCAGTCCTCACCGAGGGCAATATCGACTGTACCGTTGGGAAGGCGGGAGACGACGCGGGTCAATGAAGTGGTGACTGTGCCCGAGAGAGACACTTCGAGGTACGGCACGACAGCGAGGTGCAGCGGCAGGTACTCCATGAAGAGAACCAGCCACTTTCCGAGGGGCGTCAGAGCGTGCTCCCCCTCGCACATCGACTTCGCTGTGGTGATGTCCCTCTCATCGATCACCACCTCGAGCGCAGCCTGCACCCAGGTGTCTTTACCAAACACACCACCACCCCTGGTTAGCTGCATCCACGAACGGTGCCCCCTCTCCACCGCCTTCGCCTCGACTATGAGATACGTGTCGATGTGGTGGCCGTCGCCACGGACGGATGCAATGGGGAAGAACTGTGCTGTTGTGAATTTCTGTGTGAGCTCGTTGCTGAGGACGTCTCCAGAGAGGAGGCATGGCAGGCCCACCGCTTGGGCAACGCGGCTAAGCCCGCCAGCTTCTTGCAGGATGCCTCCGAAGAGCGCGCATTGATGCATTGCGGCGCCCCCGATGAAGGCGAACCGGGTGGTCCCTACGTGCACACCTGAGGTGGCGTCTTCCCTCAGCTCGTACGCTGCGCAGGTTGCGCGGATTGCGTATCTCGCAGAGCGAGATGGACCTGCGGAGGTCAACCCCCATACAGCTGATACTGAGTCCTCTGACAACCTCTGCAGCAGCCCGTTGTGTGTCGACAGCGTGAGAAGCACCTTCTGCAGCGTTTCCTCCATGCTGTTGAGCACGCCGTCCAGCATGAACGGACGCACCACCAACACCGCAACCCGCCGTGTCGCCCCGTTTACCAAAGACATCGATCGTCGCAGCGCCACACCCCCAGGGCCAATCTCAGGGCGGAAGAAGCCTTCCGCCTCTGCCGGAACGTCGCTGTCTTCAGAATCCGAGGTGCCTTCGTTGCGTGCAGCTGTCGTGATAATCTGCGGAACAAATTTCGCAATTTCTGTGAGCAACGCTTCGACGTCGGCAAGATGCGTCAGGATGCGGTCTGGGTAGCTGTACACATGAATCGCAGCGCTCTCCGCGCTGTTCAGACTCATCAACGCCTGCAAAATGCTGACCGTAAACTCGCCTCGCGTCTGTATCTTCTGCAGACGCGACACCTCACAGTTGCGGTACACCCCGATGCAGGCACACAAAGACAGCACCGCACCCAGAAGCACCAGAGAGGACATCACCAGCATGCGACGCTCTCCTTCACCACTGTCCTCCACCACGAAGGTAGCATTTGCCAGAAAAACCCCGTTGCAGGTTACCCCCGCCAGCGCAGTGTCCTGCAACGCACCTACTTCATCAACACCACACACCCCACCTTGCACGCCACGGAGATACCCCAACACCACACCCAACCAATCGCACACCCGCTGCTCTACGTTCATCTGACGGGCAACATCAAACAACACAACACTCTTTAATGGATCGTTCGCGTACCCCTTTGCTGACGTTCCATTGATAAGAGGGAGCAGCCGTGACAGAGATGTGTCTAGGGGACGCAGTGTGACGTACACAGCTCCAGGCGTTCTGTGGAGATATGCCAGAGAGTCGTGCATGGTGGCAAAGTGTTGTGTTCTTTGTAGGGCAACACCAGGGCGCAGGCGTGTGGTCAAAGCTTTCAAATGCGGGAGAGAGAGCGTGTCTGTCACCAGAACCACCGGAACGTTGTTTGTCCAGAACAGATACGCAGCTTCCCCTTTCAGGATCTCCTTCCACCACACCACCTCCCCGGACACAATGCGCGCTAGATCGGGGATTTCCACACCCAACTCCCCCTGCCTTCCGAGATTTGCTACGATCCTCAGCTCTGTGATGTCTATAGGGAAGCCTGTCGCCCCTATGGTGTTGGTTACTGAGATATCGGTGGGTTGTGATTGGGTGGTCAAGAGGAAGGGGGGCAGTGCGAGGTTGTAACGGTGGCGGAATAGTTGGTGTTGGAGTGCACGGAGTGTGCCGTCTGGTGTGCATAGGTGTGTTTCTGTGCAATGCACTGCAAGGGTTTCTGGCGCGGCGCAGTTGTGTTGGGTCTGGGCCTCCGCAATGCCTTCAAGAACGACACCACCAATACCATCTGAAAACCGACGCAAGGTAGACTCCTGCATCACCTCCCTCGCAACATCGGACATCAACACCCACAACACAAAGTCCAACACATTGCATATCGCAGTGTCCACACTGACGTACACCGTTAATACATAAGGGTACCCCCCCGCAGCATCCACCTCAAGCGTCTCAGACGACACCATCCCTGGCACGCCATGTGGCAGAAAAGGGAGATGTGGTGACCCATCTGCTCCTATAACTGCTACCAGACCCAGACCTTCCCCGAGAACGTCGGTCACCCCAAGGTGCCCTATGGTCCCTACTGTGTGGTGTAGGCAGGCAAGCATTGCGCTGGCGTTGCACACTCGAGTCGCTTGATGATACGGAAACAGTGCACCCACGGTGCTCCCATTCTCTCTACGAAGGGCTACGATAGGGAGAGGTGGGAGAACCGCGTTGCGGTTTACTTCTGCGATGGCTGGGTCATCCCAGGTGCGTACCGTGCCTGAGTAGACCTCAGAGAGGATTTGTTGTGTTAATATAAGATGCCTAACGCCAGGCAAATTGAATGCCACTGCAACAGCCGCAACGCCAATAGGAAAGACCTGGCCGGTCATCTGTTCTTCGGTCACACTGAAATCAACACTGCCGTGCTGCAGCTCTGCCGTTCCGTTGATACTAGAGGTGCATGCGTACTGTGCGCCAGGAGGGTACCGTGCAGCCAGACCCTGCAGGACACCGCACGCAAGCGCGCCTCCACTTCCAGCTATGGTACTCGAACCTGCCTGTGCATGGAGCAGCGAGGCGGTGAGAAGGACTGCCGCCATCATGGGGGTTGTTCCCAAAACCCGGCTACATATCAAAAGGGTGTTGTTGTTTTGCTGTTTGGTGGTGGTGGTGACAAATGATGTTTTTAAGGGGGCAATTTGAAAGGTGGGTAAAAGGTCACGTCTTTTGAGGAAGGTTAGGAAACGAAGAGTGTTCCCCAACTGTGGGATCTTCTTTTCCCACATTCACGGATGTGTCCAGCATCAGCCAAGACGTCACCCCTTATCACATATGTCTCACAAGGAGGTGGCCAGTTTGCTGTCTTCATCTATTTTGCTTGGCGTGTTGTGCCTTTGGGCCTCCTGCTTGGTGCTCCTTCCCTCAGAGTCTTGTGCACAAACGCTTCCCACGCACCTCCTCAACCATCGAGGAGTACTCCTCTGCAATGCGGAAGGAGAGCGACACCTCTGCGTCTGTGAGCACGTACCGGAGGAAGTCGCGCCCACGGTGGTACTGCCGCCCTGCACGATAGAGACGGAGCATCCAGAACACAACTGCGTCTGTAGCAGCGGAGGCAAGCAGCAGCACACCGAGCGCACCCTCGCAGCTGGCCACCACAGCCGCAAGACGGCCCTTCAGCACCACGTTGCCCAACCACCCAGCAGACGATGGGAACGCCCTTCCAAGCTCCAGTGCAGAGGCACGGAGCAGTTCGCACAGCACCTCCGCCTGGTGTTCCCGACCAAAGCCGCTTCGAAACGTTGCCGCAAGGAGACCACAAAAGGCACGGTACGTCGCCCACCTCCCGTACGCGTGCAAAAGCGCAAGCCGCACCGGGTACTCCTCCTCCCGCATCTCCCTGTACAGCAGGTCTGATTTCTTCTTGCCCCCACAGTTGCGCAAAAGAAGCGCCTCGTGGCTGGCATCACAACTACTGCGAACGGAGGTGTAAAACTGAAGCATTTCGTTGAACAATTCAGGTCCGGATGCATCCCCTGGGCGCGCACTGAGTGATAGAAGTACGCAGTACGCGGCCCGACGTGAGGTGTGCGGAAGCTCAAAGAAAACGGCCCTGCAGCGGCGTGCGTCCCGCCGTCGCGCGAGACACCACATCACCGCCTCTGCGTGCTTTATGGTGGCGGGGAGGCCGGTGTGTTCGAGACGGCGGAACGTGGCGAGCACACCAGAGACGTTGCCGTCCTGCGCGTCGCACATCATGACCCGGTAAAGCAGGTCGGAGTACACACTGAAGTCGCACCGAGGGATGTGTGGGCGAGTCTGGACGAAGTGTGCAAAGGCACGTCGCAGTGCGTCTGGGTGCCCGCGTAGGACCTTCGCGTATTGCACAAGGGTGTGTGAGCCAACGTGGTTCGTGCGCCAGAGGCTGTTGAGAACACCCTCGCGAGATGCGGTGTGCTCACGCATGCCTTCGCCGTGTGCATTTGGTGTGGGCCCAAAAACCTTCTTCAAATACGCTGCCGTGCCACGATCACTCAACCCACTGGGAAGGCTGCTCAGGACCTCGCTTGCGCGCCGCATCGCTCAGGGCGGCATCGTTTCTTGTTATGTGTACTGTACTGATTGAGATAGGTTTATTTTACTACTTTCCACCAACATCAAAAACAACCTCTTTTTAACACATCACGCCAAAAGACTGGATCTGAACGATACCTTATGTTTTGCTTTTTTTATTTGCCTCTTTTGGCCGTAGGAATACGGGACCAACTGCGTCACCCCCGGAGATATCTGGGTGTGCGCGGGGAGCGAGGCGAGCGGGAGAGGGTAGGGGAGAGTGCGACAAAATAGCGACTGAGGAGCAGAAGGCTGTTCGAATACGCAAGGAGGGCTGCCTGGTCGTGCTGCATGAGGCGGAGGTTGCGGACCTCCTTGTAGTGAGCGAGTTTGCTGAAGTAGCGGGAGGCAAAGATGTTCCAGTTTGCACGCGCACTACGCTGCCGCAGCACGTACACAGGAGAAGTATGCCATTCCGTAAATTTCGCAAAGTATCTCTCCAACACGCTCCGTTCTGCAGCTTCCCCCATATCCGCCGCCATCAGCTGCATCTCCTCCCCTCTCACCCGCCTCCGCATGTAGCGCATCAAGCACCAGAACCTGGTGGAGATCTGTTGTGACAAAACGGCCTGTCTCATGTCAAGGCATTCGCGTGTCTTCTTCTTGAGGCGGGTGTAGCGGAGCAGTGTTGTGTAGCGCAGGCGCTGTGCACGCTTGATGGAGAGGTCCACCAGGGTGATGATGTTTTCCTTCATCATGTCGCGTCTGCGTGCGGCGGAGACGGCAGCGTGGAGGATGTGGAGGTAGCGGTGGCGGAGGGTGCGGTGATGTCTGCGTTCCATGGAGCGTACGGTGCGTGCCTGTTGCAGCTTGCGTTGGGTTCGTGCAATCCGCATGCTTGTGTACCGTGACCAATCGTTGAAGCGCTTGCGCACCAAAAGGATCTGCAGCTTCCCAAGCATAGTGTGTGTCGCCTCCTTGAATGTCTGCATCTTGTCGCGGTAGCTCAGCAGTGCATGGTACGCGTCGTGCACCCGTAACGGTGCATTGCGGCGCAGCAGCACCACCGCCTTCAGCTTGCGCTTCACCTTGCGTGTCACCCAAGCAGAGAGCATCAGATAGTACCGTCTGCACAGAACGCTGAAGATGTGCGTTCGGAGCTGGTGGACCTGTGGTGATAAAAATGTGAGGAAAGTGAAAGTGATGTAAGCATACCCTGTCCTCGATGATCTCCTCGTCGGTGCGGCGTCTGTAGCGCCGCAGCTTTCTGTAGAAGATGGCAAGGTGCATCTGGTCTGTGTGCTGCAGCAGACTCACCGCCTTCTCCCTAAAGGAGTAGAGGCGGAGGGTGTTGAATGCCAGCTGCAGCCTGCGGGTTTCTGTTGTGAACAGCAGTTCAAGCGCAAAGGCGGACTGCTTGGCACGTAACCGCACACGCATTACACGGGACAGAAGCACCTCATACCACCTCCGCAGAATCCTCTTTGTGGACTTCAACGCCATCATCTTGGAGCGTCCCTTACCCGTTGATGGGTTGAAACGGAGTTGATGCCACTTACACCATGCTCCATACTTCAAGGTCAACAGGGACAGCGTGGAGACACCTGACAAAGCTTCCATCGCAGCGGTGCGTCTCCGCTGCTGCTCCTGCGCAAATGCAACCACCTTGTTCTCGTCTGTCTCTTGCTGCATGACCGTGGTACGGCCACAGAGCTCTGCGTAGCAGAGGGCCTCTTCTTCGCGTATCTCCACGGCGCCGGAGTAGCCTGTCTTTATGACGCTGATGATGCGGCAGTTGGTCATCCATAGGAAGGTTTTCGCGTCGCGGATGATGTAACGTTCATAGCTTGACGCTTCCGCCTCTGCAGCGGTGACGACACCGCGTTGGGTAGTTTCCTCTTCAACCAAAGCGGCACGGAGTTGGCGCATTGCAACGCAACGCTCAGCATAGCGACCCAAGACGCGAAGCGTCCTGCACCGCAGCGCTACCTCAGACGCACCGTGCAGGGCGTCGTACTGTCTGAGAAGCCTCCTTTTGCGCACTGCATCAAACGCATACTTCCGTAACGCAGAAAAGAACAGAATCAATGCAGAGTTTTGGTTGTACAACAACAGATGCACAGCCTTCCGCGTCGCCGCACCTCGGTCTGTGATACGGTCAAACCCAACCCGCTCTGCAATACATAGGTTGTACCGCGACACCGACTCAGATGCGCCCAACGAAACGGACATAGCCAAAGCGGTCAGCACAATGTCGCGCACATCGTATTCGATGGCTGTGAGTTCAGACCTCTCAGCCGCCTCGTGTGTTTCCAATGCTTGGGTGTGTCGGGAATGCAGCCAGCCAAAGAACCCGGCAGACCGGGGGCGATCGGTGGTGCTGCAGGAGGTAGTGGAGGTTGTGGAGGAGGAGAGGCCGCTGCGCTCGAAGGGGTCGCGCCCGTCCCAGTCGTCGATGGGTGGTAGTGTGACGCATGACTGACGGGAATGTGCTGCATGAGTGGGTGCGTGGGTTGCTGCTGTTGCAGTGAAAAAGCCGTATGGAGGCTGCCGTTTCGCCAAGGTGCTGCGTGAGGCAAGTGCCGTCGCAGCGTCGTGGTTGCCGCCCTCGCTTTCGTGCTGAAGAAAGCAGTTCAAAGCTTTGCTGTTGACCCGCAGTGCTGGTCCGAGAGGCGCATAATGTCCCGGTGGTGCGAGAGAGCCTCTTCTGACCATTTCACGCAAGCATCGGTGAGTATTGTATGAAAACAAAAAGGTGTATCTGGTGTGATGTGTGATGTGGAATTGGTGCAAAATGAAGGGTCAAGGGAAGAAGAGAATAACGGTTAATGCACATAAGCCGCTCACCATCCGGCGAAGAGTCGTGAGCTAGGCACTCCGTTGCTACATGTGGGAGAAGGAAGGCGCCTCAGACACAGCGTAGATCACCAAGTCGAATGAAGCCGGTTCCAGGATTTTATCATGCACAACAGAGGGTGGAAAGGTGGGGAACAGAAGTGTTTCATACAAAGCGGTTAAAGGATGTGCTCATGGTCGAGACTCACATTGGTGCCAGCACTGACAAATTAAAAGGTTTTCATCATCTTGTCGTGGCAACGTTGGATATTTTTGATGGGCAAACAAAAGGGAAGGGGCTGGTGTTGCTTATTGGCACCATCTGCATCTGTCAAAGAAACACAACAGAAACAGGTTGAAACTCAAGAAGAAGTAAGCTGTCGAATTAAGTTGTGTGCATGGACGCACAAAAAGAAAACAAAGTTGTGACCGTGCAGACGTCACATGAAGAGGACAACAACGGCACCTTCCCTTCATCTCCCCCCATGAATGTGTCAAGGTGGGGAACATTCAACGTTTGAACTTTTAAACTTTTTCTCCACACACTAACCGGAAAAAGTTAGGGACATTTTGGGATTTTTGGGCCGAATTGGGAGTTTTCCCGATTTGACATTTTAAAATTTTACGGTATGCGAAAGCGAGGACGAGACGTGGCCTACCTACGTTACAAAACCATTCACCTTCCTTCTAAATGCCCAGGTCAGCTACTATGCTGCGCACAACGTTGCTGCATGTGTCCGTTCCGTGCACTGTCTGCAATGCTGGACACCCCGAGAGGAACCCTCCATGAATTGCAGTGACCGATTGAAGGCCGGAGACGTCGACGGTCGACAGCGCCCTGCACCTGGAGAGGAACGAGAAACTAATTGTAGTGACAGCTTGCAGGCCGGTGAGATCGACAGTCGCCAACATACTGCACCCGGAGAGGAACCCGCCACCAATCGCGGTGACAGCTTTCAAACCGGAAAGGTCTACCGTCGTCAGCGACGTGCAGTCGGAGAGGAAGCCGTACCCTATCGTGGTAACAGCATTCAGGCCGGAAAGGTCGACTGTTGTCAACTGCTTGCACCTAGAGAAGAATGCGATCCTAATTGCAGTGACGCAGGGCAACGCAGGCAGGTGCAGTGTGCCCCTGTCGGATACGCAATTGAAAGTGATGCTCGTCACTGCAGAACGTTTGAAGAAGTCATTCGGAATCTCTGTCGCAACTTCTGCCTGCAGGAGCAAGCTAGCAACTCACAAGTTCTGTGGTGTCCTCTCCTTCGTCCTTTCCTCCAAAACCCATACAAAAGCTGTATTCCCGCAACCCCGCCGCAGACGCCACCTTCTGCCGCATCGTCGCCGTTGTGTCATCCTCACCCACCTCAATCACGTACTCCTTTCCAAAGCATTGGACGACCAATTCCATTTTTAGTTCTATCTCTTCATGGTGGGTCGTTGTGTTGTGGGGTCAGGAACAACAAAGAAAGGCTCGAAATATTTCACGACATGGCACGGTCCATAAACCACCCCCCCCAAAAGGTAACCTGGGGTCCTTATTTTTATTTCATCTGGGTTCTACTGGGACTTTCTCCCCAATTTTTTTTTTAATGAACTCAGAGTTAAGTTTCTGGGTTCAATAAAAAAAACGACGAGCAAAAAGTCCAATTGGAAATTTGATGGATACCCCCCGAGAGCAAAATAAACCAACGGTAAAAATTGGTACCCTTGGTTTCCTATAGGTTCCTATAGGAAACCTACATTTTCCCATAATTTCCCACACAACTTACTTGACAACAGGATGAAAACAAATACAACAATGGCAAAAGTGAGTAAAACCGTGCAAGGGGCACTGGACTTTGCTAGGGCTCTGGGAGAAACGCAGTTCTCAGGGGAGAAGACTCGCAAGGAGGTTCTTGCCTACGCGAAGGCACGCAGTTGTTACCGTAGGGGTTTCCCGGAAGACGTGTGGTTCACCCTCCGTACCTTCTGATGGCACACCCACACACTCATCCAGGTTACTGCAGAAATACAGTTGGACCGCGCATCCCCCACGGGTGGTGTTCTTCCTGTGAAGGATGAGGGATATTCCTCTCGCTTTCCATAAAGCTTTGAACCACACGTCTTCCGGGAAACCCCTACGGTAACAACTGCGTGCCTTCGCGTAGGCAAGAACCTCCTTGCGAGTCTTCTCCCCTGAGAACTGCGTTTCTCCCAGAGCCCTAGCAAAGTCCAGTGCCCCTTGCACGGTTTTACTCACTTTTGCCATTGTTGTATTTGTTTTCATCCTGTTGTCAAGTAAGTTGTGTGGGAAATTATGGGAAAATGTAGGTTTCCTATAGGAACCTATAGGAAACCAAGGGTACCAATTTTTACCGTTGGTTTATTTTGCTCTCGGGGGGTATCCATCAAATTTCCAATTGGACTTTTTGCTCGTCGTTTTTTTTATTGAACCCAGAAACTTAACTCTGAGTTCATTAAAAAAAAAATTGGGGAGAAAGTCCCAGTAGAACCCAGATGAAATAAAAATAAGGACCCCAGGTTACCTTTTGGGGGGGGTGGTTTATGGACTGACCCACATAGGAAATACAATTTTGTTTTTTGCATTAGTTCCACCCAGAGTGAGCAGGGGTGAGAGGAAGAGAAGGGGTAATGCAAAAAAAAATACGGTATCCACGAAACGAGAGGCGAGGAACAGCCGCGTGGAGCAATTATTCAAAAAAAATAATGATAGCCCATCTCTTCTCAATAATATTATAAAAAAAACTCTAAAGCAAAATAGCAAAGACTTCTGCCTACTGTTGGGTACCCTTAGACTGGCCCCCCGCAAAAAAAAAAATACCCCCACCCCTTGACCACATTTCTTATCACTATGTTCTACCCTACAAACCCCATTTAACAGGTTATCAGCTGAATTCTTTAGTCAGACTTCTTTCCTGGATGGAGAGCGCCACTTTGCGCCTTGCGTGGAAGCGAGCTTACCCCTGCCACAGCCAAAGCAACAGAGAGGGGCACTGTGGGGGCAGCCAGCATAACAATACCGAGGGAGACGACGAAGTACCAACGCCCCCCTTGGATCAGAGCGAAGCGCAGTGTGAGCACCGCGAGCCAGGCAGCAAGACCGACACCGAGGTAGAGGGCCTTGTCGTCCTCGTTGTCAAGCGGGCCGAAGTCGTGCACGACCCAGGGCACAGCCTCCACGAAGTAGAACGTCCAGAGGAAGGGCGACACTGCGCTTGCCACCATATCCAATGCAGTGGTGCGTGCTGGCACCCAGTCTGCGTCAGGCGGCACCTCGGAGTGGTATACTCGAAGCGAAAAGGCGTCCGTCTCGCGCCCCACTGCAGCAAGCGCCGCACCATGCACCACCTTCACAACGGTGCTCACAAACAGCTGCGAACGATACCCCGCCGTATGCGAGATCTTGTGTTCAATGCCACGTAGGGTGTCGACCTGAAAGGGATGTGTGAAATGTTTGTAGCAAAGCTCGAAAGGCTTTAATGAAGGAGTGACTAGGTCTCCAATGAACATCATATACGTGAACATTGTGAGATTTTTTTTTTTTTTTTTTTTTTTACGATTACCTACATTGTAGGCGGGTTTAGTGCTGCCGCGGGTGCTGGCACATGACCCTGATACTGCCTCATACCACGCTTACTTGTTGTTCTACGTGGCGGGGTTCCACACCGCTCAAGGCAGTGGGGGACAGTTTCCCTGTTCTTGTTTTGAGGGGACTACACAGACAGCACACATCTCCCCCCCCTATGTGGCAGTTGAGCCTGGTTGGGTGGCTCCCTGGCCTGACTTTGGACTCCGCGCAACCTCAAACGAGGTTAACCACGGAGTAAAAATTTTTTAAAAAAGGGGTTTTTTTTTTGTTTTTTTTTTTTTTTTGTTTTTTTTTTTTTTGTGAAAAGAAAAGAAAAGAAAAGTGATGTTGGTAGTGCAACGCGTCGTGGACGCGGCACTAAAGCAATGATATGATGTTTTTTTTTTTTGTTTTTTTTTTTTTATTTGCATTTGTTTGATTAGCTTGAAAAGTAAAAAGTATAGAAAAAGTAAAGATAAAATGTCCTCCCCTCTCATCCCTTTTACTGCGATGGTCGGAGAAGGTCGTCTGTCTCTGCGTCAATAAATCCCGCCTCTACGAGGTAGCGCAGAAGGTCGGCTGCGTGATCCTCCATCAGTGCACCGTATGACGTGGTTGGGAGTGGTCTCAGGTGCGCCGCTTTCTTGCACACACCGAGAACGTGTCTGAGCGTGGATCCCTGTCCACACAATGGACATGCTGCTTTCCTGTCCTCTGCGTATTTGTCATATACTAGAGGGTGGCGACTCGTCCGCAGTAGTCTGATGGTGACAGCGCCTCGCCTGGTCAGGCCGGGCGTGCGCAGTGCAGGTCGGTGAAGCTGCTTCGCGGTCGTTGTGCCACGGGCGTAGCAGTAGATCGACGAAGCAGCCGGTTGCGGTACCTTTGCAAGCGTGAGCCGGCGATGGCACGCTCGAATGCACGCCAGGCTGATCGGTTCCGACTGGTTCGACTTGCGGGCCGCCCGTTTGGACAGCTCGTCAGCAGCTTCGTTACCCTCAATACCTACATGCGATGGCACGTAGTGGAAGTGCAGGGTGAACCCTTCCGTCGTTCGCTCGCGAATCAGGTGCCAGATGCGGTGCAGGATCTCCTCCCTCGTTCCTTTAGGACCACCCTGCAGCTTCATCAGCGCCGATTGGCAGTCAGTGAGAAGTACCACCTTGGCCGGTGCCTTCCACACTGTCAGTCCCTCAAGCCCTAGGCATAGTGCCACCAGCTCTGCCTGATAGGCCGAGCAGAGTGTGCCTGCGCCACTGGATGCTTGGTGTGCCCTCGCTGGTGTAGTGGAGCCATCGTTGTGGTAGAAGATGGCCCCTGCTCCTCCCTGGGGGTGCGCTGGTCTGGTGGTCAGTGAAGCGCGTGGTGTTCTGTCCACCGTGTGCAAGGATCCGTCTGTGTAGACGCGTCCCGTGTGGGGTGGCAGAGCCGCAAGAGCCAGTTCCGTCCTTTGCCGGTTCTCTTCGCTGCTTGTGGAGTCACTCTTGCTGACACCCGGTATTTCTGGTGTGATCAGCACGTCATTCAGCATGCGGTCCCACTCCCACGGAGCCACGGGGTCGTGGTCCAGTAAGGGTGCGCGTATGCTGTGGCGATAGGCTCCCGTCTCCTCCACGGTCTCCATCGCTTTGGCAAGCCAGCTGCAGCCTCCAGGCAGCTTGGTCGATGTCGCAGCAGCTCTACCAGGGGAGTCCTCCACCCGCATGAACTTCTCCAGGTCGTCCGCCGCTGCTGTTGTGAATAGAGAAGACACAGTGCTTAGCTGCGCCTCCCAGTACAGGTCTGTTTTCGTGGTCATGTAGTCGCAGCCTGTAATGACCTTAGCTGCTTTGCGGTGAAGGTTCTCCAGCTCTTCCTGGACCTTCGTCGGTATGCGCTCTCCGTACACACTAGCCGCATACGTCACTGTCGGGTACACGTAGCACAGGTAAGCCGCTCGGAGCGTGTGCGCGTCGCATCCCCAGTCTGTTCCTGCCAATTGGTGCAGAATGTTGAGGCGTTTCGAAAACCTCTCCATCACCAGGTCCGCATGCGCCGCCATCAGACAAGTGCTGTCCAGCACCACCCCAAGGTATCTGGGATTGGGCTCTTCCGCAATTGGCGTTCCATTCGCGTACACCAGCTGCGGAAGCTCGGAGGTGTCCGTGCGTTCTACAGTCTTGCGTGCAGCGATGTGTGTCCATGTGGTCTTGGATGGTGAGAGGAGCAGGTTAGTATCCGTGCAGAACGCTTCCACCACACCCAAGACTGTCTGTGCAAGTTGCAGGGCCTCTGACAGGGAGTCCCCGACAACCAGTATCGCAACGTCGTCAGCGAACAACGCCGGTTTCACATCCGGCCCCATCGAGCTGAGCGAGTCTGCGAGTTGGTCCATGACAAGGTTGAAGAGCAGCGGCGCCAATACAGTGCCTTGGGGGACGCCGTCCTCCGAGGTGTAGCGGTCGCCTAGGTGGCCTTCAACCCTCACTTTGTAGCTGCGGTTGCTGAGGTAGCTTGACAGCCAGTTGTAGTAGCGAGGTGGGAATCCCATGGTGTTGATCTTCGTTTTAATCTTCTCACGGCTGACACGGTCAAACGCTTTGTCCATGTCGCAAGTCAGAAGGACCCCACATCGTTTGCTGGACAGTGTGTTGCTCACGTTCTGAACAATATACTGCAGTTGGTCGGTCGTCCCCCTCAGAGGTCTGAAGCCAGCCTGCGCCGAGTGTAGCTTCTTGACTCCAGTGTTGGGTGCGTCCATCAATTGGTGCATGCGGCGTTTCACCATCTTCTCCATCACCTTGGAGACTCCGCTGGTGAGTGATATCGGACGGTATGATGCCGGATGCGTCGGGTCACGACCAGGTTTGTGTGCAGGGATCACTGTGGCTGTGGTCCATGCTTCTGGAAGCGTTGCTGTAGTCCAAGAGAGGTTGCACACATGAAGTAGCGCCGCCTGTGCTCGCTCCCCCAAATGTTGCAGCCACTCATTGTACACCTCATCCTGGCCAGGCGACTTCTTTTGCTCGAGCTCGTCGATCGCTGTCTGTAGCTCGCATCGCGTGAACTCCGCTTCACCAGGACTGAAGTCCGTCACCACTCGCTTAGTTTGCCGTCGAGGTGTCGGGTCTGCTCGCTGCCCACGCGATACCTGCGCAAGGTGCTCCGCCATCGCATTCGCCTTCTCGCATGGGTCCGTCAGAGGCTTCCCGTCCAAGTGGAGTGGGACGCCGCTGGGCTTCTTCGATCTTCCGTCTAGGGAGCGAATAAGGTCGAAGGTGTCACTCAGGTCCTTTGCCGCAGACGCCTTCTCGCAGTGCTGCACCCACGTCCTGCGTTTCGCTTCACGGATCAGCTTTGTGGCCTCCTGACGCAGTTGCTTGAGGTAGGCTGCGTCTTGTGTCGTGATCGTGGTAGCAGCAAGTTGCCTCGCCAGCTCTTGATCCCGCTGTCGGATCGCTCGTTTAGTGTCACCACTAAACCAGCGCTTTTTCCTCTTGGTACGTCTTTTTTTAGGAATACACGCCTCAGCCGCCTTCTTCACCATCCCCAGCCACTTGCAGTACGTGTCGTTGCAGTTACTGCGCCTGAGCGTGGCAGCTGTGCTTGCCTCAAGCATCGCAGTAAAGCGTGGCCAGTCCGCCCTCTTCCAGTTCCACGTCTTGCGCTTTGCTGTTGGTGGCTGTGTGGTGTGGGTCGGAGTTTTGCAGAGCACTGTGAACTCTACAGCAATATGGTCTGATGTCCCTCCTGCCCGCGCGTCCCAGTTTGTGAGCGGTACGGCCTTTGAGGTGAGGACTACGTCCGGTGACGACCTGGTCGTAACACGCAGCCGTGTTGCCTTGGCTGGGTCGTTCGCAATCTTGAACTTGTGTTCCAGTGTCCACAGGTAGATCGTCTTTCCGAGTTTGTCCCCTTTCACGTAGCTATCCCAGGTGTGGTGGTGCGCATTCACATCTCCTGCTATCACCACTTTGCCAGTTGAAGGGAGTGTGTCGACGTCAAAGTCATCTGTCCGTTGATCATCCGCGCTCTCCGTACCACACGGGCGGTACAGGTTGACGAACAATACCCCTTCTACTTCAACGTCGAGTCGTTCTGTCACAGATGCATGTGGTGCAGTATACTTCTGTGTGGCTGTCAGCTTTGTACGCACCAGCGTCGCAATGCCCCCACCTTGTGTCACCGGACCAGTATTGCGCTCTTGCGTTCTTTCACGCTTGAACGTCGTGTATCCGTCAAACACAGTGTCACCAGTTTGGCTGGCCTTCAGCTCCTGCAAGAGGATGACGTCGTATTCTTGCTGGGCAAAGAGCAGTCTGAGTTCCATTTCTCGATCCTCCGTCATACCGTTGATGTTGTACGACACGCAACGAAGAGACTTTGGACCTGGCTTTCTTTCGACACCAGCTCGCAGCAGCCGTATGCGGACTGTGGTGGTGTAGTGGTATAGTCGGGATGGGGCAGGGGCTGCTTGGGTAATGGGTCAGTGACTGGCCGTCCCCTGTGCACGCTTCTTCCCATTCGGCGGTGGTGTGGGTGGCGGCCTCATCTTCCCCGGCGTCCATGCCGCTGTCGCACGCCTGTTGCTCCCTTTCTCCTTACGGGGCTTGCGTAGCGGCTCAGCGACCTTCTCCGTCTTGCGCAGAGCCTTTTGTCGCTGGGCTTCGGTGCGCGTCTTGGTGTTGTGCTGCGGCTTGTACATGCGAGGGACGTATTCCCCTGCCTCCACGCCGCTGGCCTCAGAGCTCTCCATCTCCCATTCGTACCCTGTGAGGTGGCGCTCCTTCACTATTTCGCAGCACAGCCTCTCACCCGTCTCCTCGTCTGTCATCCAGAAGTAGTCGGCTTCTGGCGACGGCGACCTCGTCTTCGTCTTCTTCTTCTTGGGGGATGGTGTCCGTTCCAATGCAGCTGCACGTTGCCGTTCCTCCTCCTTCTGTTGCGCGTACTGTTTGCGGAGCGCCTTCTTCCTGTCAGCCCGCCGGTCGCTGAACAGCTTGCCGATCTTCCCCCGAATGGCGTCCTTGATCTCCTCGCTTGTGCGACCCTTTGGGTCACCCTTCAGTACGCCCTCATTGAGCGATGTAGGTGCTTGTGCTCTGTGCGTTTTGTCCGTTTTGTGCGTTCTGAATTGCGGTGTCGGCTCGGCCATCTCGTCGTCCCCGCTCACCGCATCGTGGTCGCTGTGTTCGCTCTCGCTGTCTTCCATCGACGACAGGGACTCTAGCGGTTGCGTCGTCTTTGCGGTAGACTTTGTAGGTGTCTGTGATGGTGACTTTGTAGGTGTCTTTGCAGGGGTCTTTGTAGGAGTCTTAGTGGGGGTGGGTGACACTGCACGTCTCTCCGGCACATCCCGCTCCACCGCCACATCAGCCTCGTCCACGCCCCCTTCCTCCAGAACGATGCATCGCGCCGTGCGTGAGTTGCGGTCTGGCGTCGCTGCGTCCGTACGCTGCCGTTCCTCCTTCTTCTGCTGCGCGTACTGTTTGCGGAGCGCCTTCTTCCTGTCAGCCCGCCGGTCGCTGAACAGCTTGCCGATCTTCCCCCGAATGGCGCCCTTGATCTCCTCGCTTGTGCGACCCTTTGGGTCACCCTTCAGTACACCCTCATTGAGCGATGTAGGTGCTTGTGCTCTGTGCGTTTTGTCCGTTTTGTGCGTTCTGAATTGCGGTGTCGGCTCGGCCATCTCGTCGTCCTCGCTCACCGCGGTGTAGTCGCTGTCGTGTTCGCTCTCACTATCTCTGTCATGCTTGGATGATAACGGTGTGTCTCCCATGTTGTTGCGGACGGAGCCGGGACTTGCCGTAAGCACCTTCTCCACCTTGCTCATCAGCTCCTCCAGTCTGTCCGTCAGCGTCTCCACCTTGGTGCGCAGTTCCGCGTTCTCCTTCTTCAGCTCCTGCACTTCCGCAGTGGTGTGTGAGTGTGCGGTAGTGCCGCTGTCTTTGGGCTCGGCCTTCGCCTCCTTTGCCGCCTGCTTCTCCTTCTGTTTGCCCTTTGTGTTTGTCTTGCCCGTGACCGCCTCTGCGTACGAGCGCTTGTGAAGTTTGTGGCCAGCGGCCACCTTCGTCGTCGTGACGGTGCAGTCGTCGAAGCACATCGGCTCCTCCAGTCCGTTGCCGGTCACCTGCACCTTCCACGTCTTCCCCGCGCTGATGGCCCGCGACGTGCGGACCGTCATGCCCTTCTCCTTCATCGCCGCTACCATCGCGTCGGGGTCGCTCTTCTTCGCCAGGCCGTGCAGCACATACGTACTCTCATCAGCCCTTGTCTCATCACCACGCAGCTCGCGCCATGCAGTGCGTTCGACGGAAGTGTCCGGCAGGTCCGTCAGCCCGTACGCCTTTGGCGAGATGATCAGTCTCCCCTTGTATTTTTTTGAAGCCTTTAAGGCCTCGTTGTGTGAGGCGGTCTCGTCGAGCCAGACCACCCGTCCGGAGGAACGCTTCGACGGTCGGACGATCACACCGTCTTGTCCCGAAACGTCACAGAGGGGCTTGCTCGTCGCCACCAGCGCCTGCCACCTCACCCCAATCTTGCCCTTCCCTTCCGGCAGTTCGCGCAGCTTCACCACGCGCATGTCAAGCGCCCGCAGATGCTTTCGGGCCGCCTCCTGTCCTCCTGAACGCCAGCTATCGGCCGTCGCCCCCCTAGCTAACTCCAGGGTTAGCTGCTGCAGCTTCGGTCCGTTGCCCAGCTGCGTCAGCTTGTCCTCCCTCGCCACCTTCTCCTTCGCGAGGTCGTAGATGTGGCACGTTTTGTGCACGTAGCCACCGTCGGAATGCACCAGCACCTTCTCCCTGCGCGCTGGGTGTTGTGTTCCTTTAATTGGTCTGAACGAGACCATGGCGCGCGGCGCCCCCTCCAGCTCTACCGTCAGCTGCTGTAGGACGGCCACCGCCGTGCCTGGCGACACCAGTGCGATCATGCCGATGTCGGTGGTGGTGTGTGTTCTAATGAACACTTCTTCGGTCACGACGGGCACATTCCACCCCCCGTGTTGCAGCCGCTTCGCTGCTTTGTCACCCATCAGGGTGTCCAGGGCCGCCCCGAGGAGGCGCGCTGCGCGGCTTATAGTTGATATGTGTTTGTTGTGTCTTTGATGTGTAGACCCCAGTTATTTTGACTTTCCGGATCGATTGCGGACCGTGGTGGTGCCACTCAATGAAGTACAGAAACTGTAGCTTTAGAAATCGTTGGTTTTTTTTGTCAAAGAAAGAAAGGACCATATGACCATACCTGAAACAACACCAGGTCATGCATCTGCTTGCAGGACTTCTCCCCCTCCCCAAACCCGCACCCCTCAAGCCACCACAGCCGCGCACGCCCGCTGTTGGTCTTCCCACCACAGTGTGGGGAGGGACGCCACTTATCACACTCCATGTGCATGGCATTAACGATGTTGCCAACCTGCGTCTCGAGCATGACCCTGTAGTCTTCAAGGCCTTCAGCAGGCGACTCGCGAAGTGCATCTGGCCATCTCGAGATGTCCCGCTTCTGTGTGTCCGCTGATTCTTCATCAAAGCGCTGTATACTCCACGCAGCTAACAACACAGTCACCACAGGCACAGCCACAGCAGGGATCATACTTAACGTGAGGAGAAGGAAGGGAGGGAAACAAAAAACTCTAAAACCAATGCTCAAAAGGTTTGGAACCAGAGCAGAAAAAGGGAGGTGTCAGAAGTGTGAAAGTGTGGACACCTAGAAAATATATAAAAGCTTTGGAGGAGCCTCTCGCTGTCGCCAAAGAAGGTAAGAAAAGGACCCTCCGCCCCCAGCCTTGCCTGTTGAAGAATGGTGTCAGTGGAAGTGCGGGGCATGAAAATGTGATTTGAGGTAAATAGACGGGCATAGCATTTCATTAGGCAAATGTGGGTCTTTTTTTGCTTTTGAAAACGTTGCTTGTATTAGTGCAGCCACCCTAGAGTTTGCTCCACTAAACTTTTTGTTTGTTGCGTTGTCGAGATACATCACCTGCCTGGGCCGGGTACCAGGGACACCTGATCGACTACACTTGTCACGACATGACAAACACGGTAAGAAACGCAAAACGTTGACAAGAACAGCGTACCGTGTAACGGGAAAATGGGGGCCAGAGCTTAGTATCTTGTGTTAGAAAATATGCAAAAAGATGGGAAAACAAGAGAAGGAAAACGTGTATGATGAATGTGCCTCTCGTGCACACACATCTTCAAAAACAGAAACGCATAATTGGGACACATGATACCAAATATGCTTCTTGCATCACATGCTGTACCTCATAAGTACGGCACGTGGAAAGGAAACGAGTTCTCTGTGTTGGAAAAGGGGATAAAAAATATGCGAAAAGATGGGAAAACAAGAGAAAGAAAACGTGTATGACGAATGTGCCTCTCGTGCACACACATCTTCAAAAACAAAAACGCGTAAATGACACACATGAGACCAAACGTGCTTCTTGCATCACATGGTGTACCTCATAAGTACAATATGTGGAAAGGAGATGAGTTCTCCTTGCAGGAAAAAAAGTCTACAAATAGTAACTCTGATAGGTAAGTAAAAGGAAAAAAGGTTTTTTCGTTGATTGCACAATTACCCTGGTTGAGGGGTGATTGGCGACCGTATCTGAGGAACTATTTCTCCTTTAACTACGCTTGTAGGTATACAAAAAAAAAAAAGGTGTCCCATCCTGTCGTCACCTAACTGACGTGTTCTGCTCTTGCGGGGTGCCGTGATGCAGAAGCGCCTCCCCATTTGCTACGTTAAATACACTTCTTCTCAGAAGACGGTGTTCATTCAAAACTATTCTACTTCTTAGTCACCGAGTAGTCTCAGCACCAAACGCAGTGTGCTCTCCTCCTGAATGTTGTAGTCTGCAACGGTGCGTTCGTCCTCAAGCTGCTCCCCTGCGAAGATGAGACGCTGCTGGTCGAGTGGGATGCCCTCCTTTTCCCTGATCATCCACTTCACATTCTCGATAGTGTCATTGGGGGAAACATCCAGGTTATTTCTCTTACCACACAAGTCCATGACGACGATCTGCATACTCTGTACAAGGTGTGTGGTGTGGTGTGCATCTGCCAAGCAAGAAGACAAACAGCCTTGTGGGAGGCAGCCGAGGAGAGTGCAGAGATGCATGCTCGCAGGCAGGAAGGGAGCGTCTCCACATGTGGTGTGTGGCACAACCGACGGACCGGGTCAGGGTCTGCTGTGTCTCGAGCACAGAAGCAGTGTCCACACAGTGCCACACGAGGTCAGGGTGCTCCCATCAGGGTGTGCAGAGAAAAAGTGTGCACAGTACGTTGTGTGTGTTGCTCTTGTGGTGGTGGGCATACCTGTGGCTGTGGAGAGAGCACCGCCAAGTGCACAGTGCTGTCCTTCTGAATGTTGCAGTCTGCAAGGGTGTGTCCGTCCACAAGCTCGTCGTCTCCCACAACAAGACACTGCTGGTCTATCGGGATGCCCTCCTTGTCCTTGATCTGCTCTTTCACATCAAGGACGGTGTCACGTGGTTCTACTTCGAGACGGATTGTCTTCCCTGCCAACGACTCCACGACGATCGGCATCTGTAAGTTAGAGGTGGTGAGGGAACGTAAACCTGTTATGCGAAATGATCTTGCAAGCAGACTCCGTCGTGAAGGAGAGTGCAGATGCAGTTCAGGTAAATAGTGCAGCTCACAACGTGAGGAGGTGTCAATAACAAAACCAACATTACCTTAAGCTTCATCACAAAGTCCAGATGTGCCACAAGCATAAGCTTCTTTTCGTCTGGGTACTCCTTGCCCCCAATGGTGAGATGCACCTGTTCTCTGCGCACACCCTCCTTTGCAGCAACCAGCGTTTTAAAGTAGAAGAGGCTTGTGCCTCTCTTAAAGTCAAGTTCCACGGAAAGCACACGTGAGGAGTCGTCCACTTGCACGTCTATCTTCTGTTTGTCCTGTGGGTGTGGAATGTGTGGAAAATACGACAAACGCAGTCTGACAGCATCAGATGTGACTGTGCTTCCTGCACACTGTTGTCCACACGTGGCAGTGACAAGAACCGACTGGCTTCACATACACGAGTGCAGTGAGATGCAGGTCGTGGGCAGCACGTCGCATGTGGTGGTGGTGGCATACCTGTGTCTGTGGAGCGATGGCGTGCATACCACCTGCAGGCATGGGTGGTGCCGACGCTGCCATGGTGGTGTGTAGTGCTGTGTAGTGTACGACACAGCGACACGACGTTTTCTGTGCAAGAACAATGTGAAACCCTTGAAAGTGTGCCAACTTTTATATTTCCTTCAACACTTCACACTGATGGATAAAAATTAGCGAACACAAAAACAAGCGCGCGTGGAAGAAAAAAAAGGAAAACGACTTTTTCTGACTGGAATGCGCACAAGGGTGCGTGGCGGAGAATAAAATATGTTCGATAAAAGAAACGCGAGCTTATCGTTTTCTCTTATTCAAAAAGATTGCCTGCCGTCAGACTCCGCACTGGCATAATAGAAGCAGATCGTTTGCTGTCTTTTGCACCCTTCATTAAATACCGCAGAAACAAACCGTTGTACCAAAGTGGGGAAAGTGGCGTGAGGGGAAGGGGGCACGTTCTTTGTCATTGTGTCCTCAAGAGAGAGAGTGAGAGATAACGTTGGAAGAGCGAAGAGTTTTTTTTTATATAGGGGAGCTCGGGAGAGGGAAAACATTTGTAACCGCACTCCTACTTTTTCCTTTTTGTTGTTTCCCCAGCAAACAATAAAACAAAAAGTGAAAAGTGGTGAAACGCACACACCTCGACCCGGCAGTGAAGTGTGGCTCTACTCCAACCCGCCCCAGAAAAGAAAATAGAAAAAAAGGGAAGGGAGTAGGGGTACGGTGTTCAATTTCCTTTTTTTTTTTAGCATTGCATGTAATCATAAAAGACAAAGAGAATAGTTTATAAGATGAACCTAAGCCTGTGCTTAGTCACCTCACAAAAGGAAGTAAAGAAACTATGAAAGAAAGAAAAAAAAATGTGAAAGATTTATGATTTTTTTTTTTGTCAAGAATCGACACAGCAATACACCTTTAACAATGAAGACTAAAGTTGAAACCCACATGTGGGATGCAATTTTATGTCAAAAAAAAAAAATCTCTCTCTCAATTGTCTTATTTTCGTTGGCGTTCATCCCCTGCCCCATTTTCTTTTTTTTGAAATTTTGTTGCATTAGTGTAGACACCCGAGGATGAGCTCTACTTTTTTTTTGTCTCCATCATCCTCCTCGCGTACAGTTGCGCCATCCCGCAAAAGGAAAACACAAAAGAATTAATTTTTTCAAGCAACACAATACACAGTACTGCGTCCCATCCACACCCCTTCGCAACTTGCCCCAACCGCGGTACGCGTGATGACAAAGGCAAGCTTCGAGCGGGTAAAAAGAGGGGAAAAATGTGTCTTGAGAGCTCCGCGTGATCATAGGTGTAGTCTCGGGGGTGTACATTGTTAACCTTTTCATCAACAATTTGTCTCGTCTTTTTTTTCTTTTTCTTTTTTTTTTTGAATAAATTTTGTTGCAATGTGAGTTGCTGTTATCACATTGAGCAAATGCCCACCTTTTTTTTTTTGTAATTTTTTTATTGCATTTACGCGCAGACACCCCCCAGAGGAAAGTGCTGTATATTTGCACCTTAAAAAGGTATCGCCACGAAGTGACAAATAGTTTATAACCACAATTGGAAAAAGGGGGAGGGGGAGGATTTTCCCGCCGGAAAACGCAGCAGGGTAGAGGGAGTGTTCTCACTTTATTTTGTTTGCTTCTTTTTGTTTTTTCTGTCAAACACCCGAGAACGTGTTTCACTATTTTTATTTGTTTCAAAAAAAAAAGTTGAGGAGGGGTAATGTTGGGGCATATGTGTGATTTATTTTTGACATCTCAACGCATCTCGCTTGTCAAAAAAAAAAAATTCCGACAGGTTCTTGGATTCGCCGCTTGAGACTGTAACTTGCAGGGTTTTGTTTTGAACAGCAATTTGGAGGCTCTCACTTTCTTTTTTCTCATCTTTTTTTTTGAAATTCTAGAAATGCGAAAAACTTTTAATTTGTTGCTGCTAAAAAAGCCTCTCGACAAAGATTTGTACTCAATGTCGGCCGAAAAGGCTATTATACTATACTGCAGAGGGCTTCAAGAACGAGCGAGGCCATAAAGGTAAGACAGATGAAGATAGTGCGGGACGAGGGAAAGCGGGACAGACAAGAGGGTCCATGGCCACAAACAAAATAGGGGGGTCTACGCATTCATTTGGCGTTTCCTTTGGTGTATTTTTTGTGTTTTTGTTTTTTTGAAAACTTGGTTGTATTAGTGTAGCCACCCTAGAGTGTGCTCCACTATGTGTTTTTTTTTTTTTTGCCTCTACAGCTTGGCTGCCAGCTTGTGGACAGTCAGCGTGTTGTATGCCTCAGCCGTCAGTGGTTGGTACGTCTTGGAGACGGGGTGCAAAAACCTGTCAGAGAAAGTGTTATTTTTTTTTTTTTTTTTGCAAAAAAATGGAAAGTTGAGAGACCTCCGAGATGCATGATGCCATGTCCCATGATGAAAGCCGAAAAAAAAAGGTCTCAAAAAAAAGTCGCAAAATATAATTCATACCACATCTTCTCCTTGACCAGGGCGGGGTTAAATCCCTCCTTCTTGTAGTCACCCTTCTTGTGCTTGAAGGTGCCGGTAGAGTCCATTTCCTCGAGGAAGCGAATGAAGAGCGGGGTCTGTGAAGAGAGAGGGGGTATGTGATGGGGTATGTGTGGAAAAAATAAACATTTCATAAACCCCCTTGATCGTTCACATACAACACAATCACAAAAAAAAGTGAAGTTATTAATGCAGGCACCTCCGACTGACCCACGTACGATGCCAGCCATCCGGATGAAAGCACAAGTACCCTGCGGCCAACAACAGAAGATGTAAAAAGGAAACCTAATGACTGGCCCGTACCGTAAGAGAACGAGGGCGGTTCACAACCGCTCGACAGCCGGCGGCCCACCTTCCGTTGAAGAGTTGTGAGCTTACAGGTACTGCAGTTCGCTGCACCCAACGCTTGATGCACGATAGTCTACACAAGAGAGCAGAAACCCAAAAACACAAAAAGGGGTGGGCGGGGGGGTCACAACATCTCTCTCTTGGCGCCCCATGCTGTACCGACAGTTGGGCCTCACCCTTTCTCTTAGGGATATACATGGACGTCCTTACAGGCAGCACACCGTAACCCAAAGGCGTGGCAGAGAGACTCCGTAGAGCGACTCTGGCCTGACCGCTGGCCATTTATGCTCCGGGTGCGAGCACCCATCATAGCATAGGGGGGCCAGCCTGACCCAGCATTTATATACCCTGCCAGGGTGAACTTGCATAAAAGAGGGCAGGGGCGTTTAGACCCTGAGGACTAGGGGAAGTCCCGCATACCCCAACAGAAAGACAAAGGCTATGCACTGGTGATATAGGAGAGGCAGGGTTGCTGAAAAACAAAAAGACCCTGAAGGCAAAAAAAAAAAAAACATTTTTCCCCCCCAAAAAAAACCTATATTTCCTTCCCAATTTCCATACCGAGTAGCTGGGCAGGTTCGCGCGGCAGTACTTGAGGAATTCTTCGGGGTTGATCTCAGCGCCTGCGGTGAGGTTGATAGCAACCATGCAGGCACGTCCGTCGGACCCTGGGATCTCCACGCCGTAGACAGAGGCCTCCTGGATGCCGGGGAAGGTGGAGAGCACTTCAGACACTTCCATAGTGGAAACGTTCTCGCCCTTCCAACGGAAGGTGTCACCAATGCGGTCAACGAAGTAGACGTAGCCTCCCTTGGTGCGCAGCAGGTCTCCTGTTCTGAAGTAGCTGTCGCCCTTCACGAAGACGTCGCGCAGGATCTTCTTCTCCGTTGCCTCCTTGTTGGTGTACCCGGAGAACTCCGGCACCTCGCCTGCTGCAGTCACCTTGTTTTTGATCTCGCAGATGAGCTCCCCGGTCTCGCCCTCTGGGAGCGGGATGCAGAAGCCTGTTTTGCGGTGGCGCACCGGCATCTCTTCCTCGACGTCGAATTTCACGAGGTGCACCGGCTTCAATTTGTTGAGAAGCGCGCCCTGTCTGCCGACAGCGCCCTGCCCAATGTAGTCTCTGCAGAGGTTCATCGTCATCGAGTTTCCTTCGGTTGCCCCGTAGAACTCCCCCACCTCAGGGACGTTGTGGCGTCTCTGGAACTCATTCCAGATCTCCGGGCGCAGGCCGTTTCCGATTGCCAGACGGATCTTATGTTTGTCCTCAAACCCTGTAAGCGGGGACCCTATGAGGTACCGGCACATCTCCCCGATGTACTGCATCACCGTGCAGCCGTATTGGGTGCACTCCTTCCAGAAGTTTGTCGCAGAGAACTTCCTTCTGACAACGTAGGTCGACCCTGTGTTGAACATATGCATGACACCGAGGTTTGCGGCAGAGTGGTACAGCGGCATGCCGGACCCGTAGATGACCTCACGCTTGGTTGCGCTGAAGGCAGGGAAGATCATCGTGTAGGTGTAGATCTTGTAGTGGGGGATCTTGCAGGCCTTAGGGAGCCCTGTGGTGCCCGAGGTGTAGATGTATCCAAAGACCTGCCCAGAGTGCTTGATATGTGCGTTTCTTGTCTTCAAGAATGCCTTCGGGAGAGTGGCAGGGAATGAAGCAATCTCGCGGCGAAGATCCGTGAACAGCCCGCTGGAGAGGGGTTCTGGCTGGTGGAGGTCGGGGAGTTCGGAGAATATGGAGACGCCAGATTCTTCGATGAGGGTGTGCGCGTCTGCGACAGAGTGGGCACACAGGCCTGCAGAGGAGATGACACCAACGCAGTCAGCGATCTTAATGGAGTGGGCCAAAGGCTTGCCCTTGATGTTGGAGTTGATCATCGCAATCTTGATGCCGGCCTTGGTCAGACCAAGCCAGATGGGGATGTACTCAATGCAGTTCTCCATATGCAGGGCGATGCAGGTGTCGGGGGCGAGCTGGGGGTGCGAGGCGACCCAGTTGGAGATCTTGTTGGAGAGTGCCTCGACGTCTGCGAAGGTAAGCTTCTCGCCTGTCTCGGCTTGGATCAGGGAGACGGTGGTGGCGGCGCTGTCGCCCAGCTCTGCAAGCGTCTCGTACCACTTCATCGACACATTCGCGCCAGGCGCCTTGGCGAATTCGTCCACAGCCCGCGAATTCGGGGCCAAACGCTTAATCAGCCCCAGGTCATGTGCAATGTGGTAGTTGCTGTCCGCCCAGTTCCATGCTGTCGCACCAGCAGCAAATGCACCAAGCGCCTTCGCCTCAAAAGACACCATCGTTAAAGATCAGTCTGAGAAGTGAGATGAAGGGAGGGAGGGGAGGGGAGGGGGGGAGAAGGGAGTAATAGAATGTGGTTCGTTTGGTTCTTCATTTTCGGTGGGTTGGGTGAGGGTGTTGGGGGATGAGCATCAGAGCATCAGAGGGTACGACGGACACATAACACACGGGTTTTGCATTATTTTACTTTTTTTGGAGTAAAAAAAAAAAAGGCTTTTGTGGATAACCCTGTCAACGAAGAATCCCATTGCGAGGAGTAGATGTGACTCTGCACACATCGGTAACTGCAAGTCTGGCACGCCAGTCTTCACCTTCAAGGGGGGGGAAGTCGTTTTGTATAATATCCACCACCAGTTCATGTGAGGGGCAAGTGCTGTGCAAAAAGTGCAGTTCACAATGACTACAAAACAAAAAAACAGGTTTCGTGCAAAGCATGAGATTCGAAAAAGAAGAAAAATATTTTTTTTTTTTGTTAGCTGAACCTAAGCCTATGCTTAGCTCACCTCAAAAAATAAAAATAAAAACCTTGAAAGATAAATGCGCCTCGTTGTGCACATTACACCCACAAAAAAAAGGTTGACATCAAACACAAATCCGACAGTGCTCCTAAAAACAAACATGAAACTCTGATCTGACCCACTTTTTTGTACGATTTTTTGCCCGAGTACTTAAGGTTAACATAAAGTGTACATCGACTGCACATACATGCAACCAGTTGTGCTGGGGGGTAAAACGTTACAGTTTTTATTTTTATTTTGCTCTCTTTTGTTTTTTGCGCTTTTGTTCGATCTCACACGCAACTGAGAATTGAGAGAATGCGACACACGTAAGAGGGGTGGGATTTCCGAGAGAGCAAGGGTAGATAAGTGAACACGGACACAGCACACAGCACACGCACAGAGCAAAACTCCGAATATATAACAGAACGTTTGAAAGAAGAAAAAACCGAGAAGTTGAAGGGATAAAGCATTTGACAATGAATAGGGTGGCTTTGGAAAACGCTGTTCTGTTCTGTTCGTTCCCTCCTGACAAAATCGAAAACAAAAAAAATCGTGCCAGAGTAATTGGGAGGGAGGTTATGGGTTCTTGTTCCGAAGTTTCCAAATGCGAAAAGGAAAAAAAAAAATGTTTTCTTCGAAATAGTGCGATCGGTAGGTAAAAGTTGTTTCGTTGGTAGCACACAATCCTCCTGTTTGAGGGATGATTGGCGACCGTACCCGGTAATATTTCGTAGGAATAATACAAAGCCCTCTCGCGTCGTGGTGCGTGACCACCAACCAAAAAGGGAGAATAGTCGGAAGACGAGCCTGAAGCCTTTTTTTGTGTCTGAAGCTATCTCAAAAGTATCTCAAAAAATAAAATCGCTTTCAGCCCCTCTTCCCCCGATCCCCAGATTTGTATGAAAAAGTCAGTGGGAGTTACCCGTTCAAAAACAGTTTTCAAAAGAAAAAATACCCCCCGTATTTTGCACGAAGAGGTGCACGTACGTCACAGAATGTATGGCAACAGACACAAAGGAATAACAGATCTTCCCCTCCCCTCCCCCCGCTACCCCACGCCACACTACCCAATCACCCTGTCGCAACCCCTGAGACAGAAACAAGCATGGTCTTCAGTTGCCCCGACAGACCTTGGAGCATGTTGTACGCCACAGTGTGCCAAAGAACGTGTCTTTCACTGCAGCCCATCGTCTGCTCAGTCGAAGGTGGACTGCACTGCTGCGATGTGATGTTCTAGGCAGACCTGTTGAGAAAAAGAAGGGGTAATATTCCCGTAATGGGTTTTCATGAAGTGCTTGCTATTTTTTTCTTCTTTTTTTTTGCCTCGTGCTCTTGTTTTGTTTTGACTTATTTTTTGTGAGAAAAGGGTATTTTAGCGTTGGGACGTGGGTCAAGGCCAAGCACGATGTGTGATAGTTACTCACCATACAAGGGACTTGGGTGATTATCCTAGGCAGGCGCTAGGACCAATAAGTGCTTACATCGACCAGGCGGAGAGCGACGCAAACCAAACCGCATTCACCCAACACCTAGAAAGCTATGGATGCGCCTCGCTACTGTGCGAGAAGGATATAACTCAGAGAAACAACGATGTACACCGCACACCTACGCGTCTCTGCTGAAGACAGTCTGTGAGGCCCACAGATCGAGGACAAAGGTTGAGCAGAAAGCAGCGAAAGGCATATGGGGAAAGGGAAGAGACGGGAGGCCAAGGAAGGAGATCGATCATCGGTGCAGGTTTCTTGCGGTGGGGAGAGGTTAAAATGTTGGAACTCTTCACGACGTTAAAAGAATTCCTAGGTGACGCTGAATTACTCATCTGAATATAAACTAATGGGCGTCTCAATGGCGCCCCTTCCTCCATATCCCCGATAAGCGTGAGTTTCTCAAGCAACATTTGAAACGCGTTGAACCGCGCAAGAAGTTCGTACTTCATCACCTTTGGCCAGTAATTCTAAAAACGGGGGTTGGTCAAAATGTAACTCTTCTACACTGTACAAGAATTCCTAAGAGATGACAAATTGCTCATCTAAAATCTTAACGTACACTCTCTGTTGATTCTAAAACGGGGGAGGGTAAAAAAGCGCGAAAGGTAAATTGGGGGGTTGAAAAGTTGGAAACGCTTCCTCACCCCAGATCACACATATGTCACAAGTGTCATGTCCCCAAAAATAAACTAATGTGAACACCTCCAGGGCAGGAGACATACCTGCACAAAAGCATCGAGCGAGCTAGCCACATCACGGGGCAAGGGGGGCTCACGCTCTGTCTCTGCGTCGCCGTCCGTTGGTGGCACGCAGCCGAGACCGTGAAGCAGCTCCTCCACGTCGTCCTCACCAATCTTACCAATGAGACGTGTCTTGAGCACCTCCCACGACGGGTTCGCCGCCATAACAAGACCTTTGTCAGCAAGGATCTGTGGGAGGGTTTTTGTCGAAATTTGAGAAATAATTGAGATAAATTATTTGCCTCCTCCATTTTTCTTTGTTCGACTTGAGCAAAAATAATACCACAATGCGCAACAATCAAAACGAAAGATAAGGTAAAAAAATCCCACGCTTCCCCATCTCCAGAGCACTACTCTGACCACTACGCCTGAAGATCACTGGAAAGGTGCCCGTCAAGATGGCTCACGACACATCATCCCCTAAACACCCTTCTTTGTGACATACCTCATGCGCTGGGTGCTGCGAGCCACATCCCTGGCACTCCAGGAGTGCCTGCCCTGCCTCCTCCAAAATCGCTGTGTCAAACCAGTGCTCGCAGTGTGGCTGTAGATGTTGATTGTGTAATTATTTGACAAATTTTGTGGCAAAAAAAAGGGGGTGAAGTTGATGGTGCAAAACGCCTCTGGGACGCAGGCACTGACACTCCGTGGGTTATCGAAGCCAGTGCTGCACTTTGGAGTTGTTTAAAAAAACTCCTCCACTATTTTGCATCGACAAATCGCCCACACACAAAGAAGGCGAGAATGAGAATATTTTAACATTATTTCATGCAAAACCAGATCGAACTCTATAAAGTCTTCATAGCGGGTTGGAGCGCCATCCCTTGAACAGAGAATCGTAAGGCCATGAGGTGAGGATAAGGATCATGAATATTTCCGCTGACGACGCGGACAGATGGGCAAAAGTCCAGGGTTGCGGGACTAAGCACAGGTGTTGTGTGTACTCCATTCCTGAGAGACAGTGGAGTGCCTACAAGCATCGTTTCCCGCATTGTTCACTTCAACGCATGCACGATGCAGGGTATCCCTCAAGACTGCAGACAGTGGCACCGTTGGCAAGATTTGTTTCGCCCCCCTCCACCTAAAGGGCATCATGTACGTACAGAGGCACGAGAATGCCAAAACGAAAAAAGTAAAGAAGATGTGTGCGAAGCTGAATGTTGACATCTCACAAAATGCCACAAAAGGCCACATGCGAACAATTGCAAAGTTGATGTAGAACAAAACGCCTTTGACACAACGTTTAGATGGATTTACAGCAGGTTATAGCACGTTCGGCAGTCGTTAATGGACTCAGAAAATCTTGTACGTAAGTTGACAAGCCCTCGACCTGACGAAACCGACATGGCAATGAAAGAGGAGATACAGGAGTGGAAGACAGACAAAATTGGTTCAGAACGGAATCCACGGGCACCGTGATGTGATGCTATACAGTGTATTCATGCCTTATGAACCTTAAGAACCGGGCAACAAAAGAAGTACACCTTCTCTACTACCCCGCCCCGACCCTAGAAAAACCCCCACCTTTAAAAACCCAACCTTGAAATTCGCTGCACTTTTTTCGTTTCTTTTACTCCCTCTCTTTCTCAGACATACCTCGGCACATGGCTGGCAGATGGAGAGCGTGACCCCCGGGTACTCCTGGCACAGCAGCGAGATCGTAGAAAGGACATGCGCAAGCACCTCCTTCATGGTCTGCGCACCCTGCATGTCGGAGGGGAGCTCAGCTGAGACGGAGCCTTCGGAGAAGACGTCGTCTGCTGCTGTTGTGGCGGGGGCGGCGTGGATGTACATTACGGTATCCTCTACCGAGAGAAGCACACGGACGTGCCCGAGGGCCAACCACATTGCGTCCTTCCAGTGGTTTGTCAGTGGCTTGTATGAAGCAGACTCTCTCGGAAGGTACCGCTTGTCATCTCCTAGCAGATAGTTTGCAGCATCGTACTCCGCAACACCACCTGCCTCAATGGAACGAAATAGCCGTGACAAACGGCACCATAAACGTCCAAACAGACCTTTAGGGAGAATGTTCAACATCACCATCCGGAATGCACCCTTTTGAAACAGATATGGCACCGCTATTCTCATATCCTCCGGGGAGGACACAGGGAACAACGAAGGTGCGACGCACCGCAAGCTCTCCGGGTCGGTATCACTCAGAGGGTTGCCCCCGACGCGCCCCTTGAAGGTGTAGTCGAGCGATCCAAGCAGCTGTGTGCACATCTCAATCTCGCTGGAGGTGGGGAACGCTTGGACGACCTTATCGTTTCTGCTCTGCGCGGAGGGGACCTGAATTGCACGCATCGCTTTGACAGCACGGTGCAGGATCACTGCGAGAAGTGTCTTTGGGAGCGTTCCGTTCTCAAGCACGCTTCCTCCGTCTGCGAAGAGCGCTGCAGACACTCCGTACTCAAAGGACTGTGCCAGCGTCTTCCGTGCACTGGCCCCTAATCTCACCAAATGAGCGTACGAAGCGACAGCGCCGGTCATCCGCCGAAGCCATGCGGGATACATAAAGACAAATTGGTTGTCCAGCAGCCGGCTGCTCTGTGTGAAGAGAAACACAATGCCCCAGGCCTGCAGACAGTCCGTTACCTCCTGGAGTTCCGATGAGTCTGCGATGCCGCATTCATCCGCAAGCTGTGAATACTCTTGGATGGGAACGAACAGACGGCCCCCTTCGCCTTTGCTCTTAAGCAACGCCTTTGCGAAGCGGAGCTGCCGTCCTGGGATGGCGCCATTGGGGTATGTCATATCATTCACACATTCGGTATGACAAATCTTTGCAATAGATTTCATCACATCCGGAAACTTCACAGGAACCCCCGCAGCAACGTGAGGGAACATCGGGCTGCCAAACGCTACTCTGGTCTTGCAGGACACTGCATAGCACCCAAGGACACGGCGTGTTTCGTTCTCCGCTGCATCAGGGTCAATGCAACGAATGAACTCTACCACACGCGATTCGATCTTCATGAGAATAGGCTCAATGAGACCTGCCAAGGAGTTCTTCGGGAGGATGTCGAGGTGGGTCGCAATGATGACAAAGTGCGCTGCAGGGCAGCGTGCCATCACGGTCTCGATGCTCTGCAAAAACCGCTCTTCATCTGTCGGGCACATCTCACCATCCGTTGAGCTGATCTTCCACGTCAAACAGAAGAGACTGCGTGCAGGGATAAACCCCTCTAGCGCATCTAAATACGCATCTTCACCAGGAAAGTCGAGGAACGTTAGTGCCATATCATTTGGGTCTGGATGCAGGTCTGGACTGGGTGCTTCATTGTACGCTAGAAAGGTTGTAGACGACACATTGCCATGTGGCGAGAGATGTGCCACATGCTCATGGTCCTCGATACGCGTTGTCGCTGTGACTGTAGGAAGCTTTTTGAATATACCTAGCATAGGGTCGGATTGGAAGCACTTCAGAATAGAGCTCTTACCGGTACCTGGAGGTCCCATGACACAGATGTTCATCTTCTTGACGATCTTTGCGGGGAGTTGAAGTGAGGCCTGGCGGTGCGCGCTAAACAGATTCGGGTCAATCTGACGCGCCTTCCCCGCAAGCCCTGTCGCATTCGCATCCGCCGAGAGACGTGGTGTGGGAAGTGGCATCGCGTTGCCTGCTGGGCGTGGGGTGGCTCCGGGGGCGGTGGTGGGGAGAGTGGTTTCCAATGGTTGGCGCAGGTTTGCAGGGACGGTGGCTTCTACAGTGGCGGAGAGTTTTTCCATGTTTTTTTGGAGGAGGCGAACGGTTTCTTCTGCTTCGCGTGCACGGCGTGCGAGGTCGTCTTTTTCTTCTAATGCTTCCTGCAGCAGTCGTGAGTTCTCTTGTTGTTGTGAATCGCCGTCGCCCATCGCCGTCAACACCTTTTCTTTAAACGCCAGGACCTCCTGGCTGTACTTCTCACGCACCGCCATGTCATAGTCCACGACCTCACGTCGCCCCCTCGGGCTCGCTGAGGTGCGTGGATCCACAAAGCGGAAGACGTGCTGCATATCTGACCCGAATATGACACGGTCCCGGTTGTTCAGTTCGATTGTCTCGGATGTGCCGTCGGATGGCTGTACGAGAGTGCCGTTGATGTAGACGACGGCCTTGGGGTCGAGGAGGCGGAGGGTCGTGAGGATGGCGCCGTCCTCGTCTTCGCCTGCGTCGGTGGTGATGACGCAGTGTTCTTCGAGGATGCCGGGGATGGTGATGCGGTGGGTGTCCTCCTCCTGCTCGTCGTCGCTGCCTTCGCGGGCCCCGATGGTGGTGGCGCCCTTTAGGTAGTAGGCGAGACAGCCAGACAGCGTCGGGTCCTCAGAGAGGTTGACCAAAGAGGGAAGCGATTTGTCGACTGCGACAGTGAGCAGCCCCATCTTGCGCAGGTCGTGCTTCCGGATCGCCTGCAGCTCCGTGTTCTCCGCCTCTAGCGACTCCCAGGGCTTGCTCACCTCCGTCAACGCCTGCATCGTAATCTGCAGCTGCTCCTCCGCGGACAGAGCTTGGTACGCTTCTGGGGCCTCCTCCTCCTCCTCCTCTTCCTCTTCCACTTCCTCCACTTCTTCTTCGGCTTCTGCCTCCGTGTCTGCTGTTGGTGCAGCAGTGGTGGTGGTGGTTGTGGTATCAGCAGGAGTAGCAGTTTTAATCGCCATCTTCGGCTTCTTGACAACCTTCTTGACAACCTTCGGCTGCTTCTGCGGGGGTGCGGCAGGGGTCGACTCTGGAGTAGCAGCGGCCTCCTCCGGTTCCTCTTCGACAGCAGGCGGCGCTGCAGGCGTTGGTGGTTTGTTTTCAAGCATTTCCTTAAGACGTGCCACTTCCTCGGTGAGCTCGCGGATCTTCCTGGAGGTGGGGTCTTCGTTGACGACGGCGTGGGTTTTGATGCGTTTTGCCCTGTCTGCATAGCGTAGGGTAGACAGACTCTCCTCGTAGTTGCTGACGTGAGGAGACAACGTCGCAAGCATGACCGTTCTGCTGTTGCCACCAAGGTTCTCCTTCAGCACCCATGTCAGCACAGAGTCTCTGTAAGGGATGTGGCTTGCGTTCGCCTTCTTCTCAGCGACGTCTGCCAAAGCGGAGATAACCTTGCCAAGACAGACCAACGATTTGTTGATGTTAGCTCCTTCCTTTAAGGTGCTCCCCGTTGCGCCAGTTTTGTCAGCCCGCTCTGACCCTGCGAGGTCAACCAAATTCACCTTTGAGGCCTTCTCCGATCCATTCAAAATCGAAGTAAACCGGATCGTAAAAATCGCATGCGATCTGGAAGATGTTGCGTTCATCGCTGTGCACGCCACGGTACGCACACGGTTTCCTTCTTCCATGAGGTTTTCTATGTCCTGCAAATTATGCACAATCACAAGAGCTAGTCCTTCGACGTATGGCCCGGTGGATGGGTGTTCTCTTGGCTTGACCTCCTTCGAGGAAGGGTTCAGGAGACAGCGGCACTTCTCGTTGTAGATCTCCATGTACGAGACCTGGATGCGGTGGGAGAGGTCGGGGTTCTTTGCAGTCAGCTCGTCGCAGCGTTCGAAGAGGTTGCTGCAGATGCGGGGGATGATGCCTATGTCGCCGTTGTAGCCCATCATGGTATATGTCTTGCCAGACCCGGTCTGTCCGTAGGCAAACAAACAAGAGTTGTATCCAAGAAATGCAGCATCAAGGACTGTGGTGCCAAGTCTCTCGTAAACGTATTCTTGTGAGCAAAAATCCGCGCCTTCAGGATCAAAGGACCAAAACGCATGGTCAAAGGCAAACGCATGCTCCCGCTTCCCCGCGCCCTGGCCAGCGATGCGGGTTACATTGTTGCGTACGTCCATCGAGACGACAGTCGTGGCCCCCTGGGCCTTCTCTCGGTCATTGAACGGCCTGCATCGCACGGCCACAGTGACCGCATTGGTAGGTGCGGCGGGTTTGCTCATTGCTTATTTTTTTGAGGATTTTTTTTTTTTGAAAAAAAGGAGAAGAGATAGAAAACAAGCGTCCTTTTTTTTATACGAAAGACGGCCCCTCAGAGAGCATGTGGAGGGGAGGGGGTGTCCTGTGTGGATGTGGATGTGGATGTGGATGTGGATGTGGATGTGGATGTGGATGTGGATGTGGATGTGGATGTGGATGTGGATGTGGATGTGGATGTGGATGTGGATGTGGATGTGGATGTGGATGTGGATGTGGATGTGGATGTGGATGTGGATGTGGATGTGGATGTGGATGTGGAGGTAGGGCATTTGAGTATCATGGGCATCATGAACGTGGTGTGGTGTGGATGCCTTGTGAGGATAATTCTTGCGCAGAACATAGCCCTCGGGGGCGGGTGTGATGTACTGATCGGCAGCAGCATCCTGGAGAACGGAGAGAAAAAAAAGGAGGGGGCACTATCGTCGTTTTTTTCCTGTTTTTAATAAGATCATGACACATCTAGCTTTTTTTTCTTCTTCTTCTTCTTTTTTTGAAAAAAAGGAGGTTTTTTCAAGATAAGCAAAAAGGGGGTTTTTCTAAGAGAGGATTTTTTTCGGGGCGTATCGACCCAAAAAGTATTATTAGCTTCACATACTTTCAAATACGAGAAAGTACAATGGACGTTCTGTTCAGATACATCCAACCTTTTTTTGTGGGAAATTTTTTTTTTTAGTGCAAATAATAAGTTGACTTGAAATACAAAGCCCTCTGATGAACAATTGTACCTTGGCACATGACTGGCTGAACCGGGTCACCCAACCATGCAGTCCTACATCGTGGTTTGCATCTAAACAAGGACATAGTAGTAAAGAAATGCCAGGGTACTTATGACCCAAGAATCCACTATTTCTTCTAGGGGGTGTTGGAGGAAAAAAAAAATTTTTTTTATGAGATGAACCTGAGCTCCCCGCTCTGCTTGCTTGGTTCACCATTAAAAAGGGGGGTAAGAACGCCTTCGTGTATTACAGGCGCTTTGTGAAGGGGATGGGATGGCAAGTGCGCCTTCTAACAAAAAACCTCTTGCTGAGGTGAGTAGGGGAGAATTGGAGAATTGGAGAATTGGAGAATGGAGGGAGGAGAAGAAACAGGAAATGTGTAATGGTGGCGGTATTGTGATGGGAGCCCATTGGAAGCAAAATACATCAAAATACATCACAATACATGTATTGTGATGTATTTTGATGGATTTTTGCTTCCAATGGGCTCCCATCACAATACTGCCATCATTAGGGTGGTGGAGTGGGGTGGAAGAAGGAAGAGAGTTTTGTACTATCAGACTGCTCCCATTTTGAAAAAGAAAAGGAAGAAAGTGAAGGTGATGGTGCAAAACGCCTCTGGGACGCATGGCACTGACACTCCGCGGGGTTATGAAAGAAACAAAAGAGAGGGACCTTTTTTGAATCGTTTTGCATAACCACAACTGTTGTTTTGATATTCCTTTTTATCCTTCAACTATTAGTATAGCTGACTTTGTATTCCGTATGGAAAAGGTCTTTTTTTCCCCCTCATTCTGTTTACTTAGCTTTTATTAACAACTTTGGTTTGATTTGTTTTGATTTTTTTGGGGGGAAAATGGTAATTATTGATGCAGACACCTTCGACGGACTGTACGATGCCAGCCATCCGGATGCAAGCACAAAGAAGAAAAAAATGTTAGAACGAATTCGTGCAGTGCTGTTGTTGCAAACCATTTGCTATCTACCTATAAAAATAAAGCAAACAATTAGATTCATATCCTTTCAGTTCACAGAATTGAAAGCATATGAAAAAAAAACACTACCTCCGCGTGTGAAGAAAATAGCAACTCTGATAGGTAAGTAAAAGGGGAAAAAGGTCTTTCCCGTTGATTGCTCAATTACCCGGTTGGAGGGGGGGTGATTGGCGAACCGTATCGGAGGAAACTATTTATCCTTTAAGCTACGTTAGCAGGTATAAAAAAGAATCTAAGAATGGGTGGGATGAGCGGGGTATCTATGGGGAGCATTTTTTGTCTTTGTTTTGTTTTTGAAAACTTGGTAGTATATTGTGTAGACACCCCGAGGATGTGCTCTCACAAAACACTACGGTAATGTTTCTCTTGCAAATGACGGTTCTGTTTGTTGTGGTTGGCTGTATTTTCACCCATTCAGTGGCGCCTGTTGATTCCACCGCTGCGGCTGCGAAGGCTTGCCTGCTGTGCGTTCTTCACACGCTCAGAGTCAAGCGCGGCACGTGTCTTGTCAAGCTCCCGGTTCAGCTCGTTGACGGTCTTCTCGTCTCTTGCCTGTGATGGATTCATGTTTTGTTGTCCCGACAAAGAGATGGGTGAAGAGGGTCACCTAAGACACCCTCAGACAACTCCTACGGTAAACAAAAAAAAGGTTCAAACAGGAAATGAGGAAGCGTAAAAGCAACCTTTTTCCCGCTGAAGCCGCAAAAAAAAAAAAAAAAAAAAAAAAAAAAATCCCAGATGTTCAGTGGTTGGTTTCTCCTCCATCCCCCTGCCCTATTTATTACACATACCCTTTGGTTCGCTGCCGCAGTTGTCGCAGCCCTGTTGGAGCGTGTCAGTTGGTCGTTCTTCTGCTTCGTGGCGGCGTGCTCTTCCTTGAGCTTGCCGAAGCGGAGTGCGGTGTCACGCTGACGCATCTGGAGGTCCTCGATGTCGTTCTTCTTCTTGGACAACTCTGCTTTGAGCTTTGTGTTTTCATGCGCCTTTGTGGAGAGCTCTTGGTAGTGGTGGTCGTCCACGTCTTTGAGATGCTGGTCATACGCGCGGCACAGCACCTTGCAGTGGCGGAGCAGGCTCATCATATCAGTGTTGGCAGCGCAGGCCAGCTCGCGCCCCTCACCTACGTTCCATTGGTACGGAATGCCATGCTGCTGCTCACACAGATTGAACCACTGCTTCAACTCTTTGAAGTCATCCAGCTCCGCTGCCAACAGCATCATCCCCGCCATATGCTGGTGGCTCAGTGCCTGGCGCGACCCCATCTCCTCAGCAACCACCTCCGCTCGCTTCGTTGCCTCATGCTCGCTGTTGTTCAACATCGCCATATCCGCCTTCACCCTTGCCACGGCAGGGGTCAATTCGCAGATGTACGACATTTCTTGCTCGCTACTCAGCCTCCTATAGGAAGCATCATACTCCAAGAGAAGAAGCTGTGGCATGGCAACGTTCCACATGGCACGTCCCTGCTCGAGCTCTGATGTGCACTCCATTTCGATGTGGTTGCGCAGGGAGCGCTCCATCTCGTAGAAAAGGGCATGTGAACCTGCGGTGGCGTACACTGCGGCCACATGGTTGAAGTGGTGCTCCTGCTCGGAGATGAGGGAAGCAAGGCTTCTGTGGTATGTAGCATCGAAGGCAGCGAAGGTGTCCTGAAGCTTCAAGGTGATGCCGTTGGCGAAGGCATTGCAGCATTCTGTCTCGATGAGGGTGCGTGCTCTGGTTTCTGCTTCGCCAAGCATCGCGAAGGCGACGTCGCCAATGTACGACAAACGCACGGCACGTCTGACCTGCTCCTCTTCGTGCGCCACCGCATCTCTGTCCACAGCAACGCCTTGCATGAAGACGGAGACAGTGCGCTCCTGGTATTCAGCGTGCAGGGAGAGCACCTCATTGGCACAGCGGGTGGCAATGTCGTGTCTGATGTGCAGCTCCGCCTCGCGCAGCACAGCGTGACGGAGCTCGCAGAGGTACGCTGCGTGCATCACTGTGAATTCTGCAGCTTCTACGTCGATGACATCAGATTTGATTGTCTGAACCGCCTGCATTTCAACGAGAGAACGGACGCGGCTCTGATGGTCTTCAAAGGCTCTAACAACATAGTCGAGCGCACTGTGCTGAAGACAGAAGCGTTCGGCAGCTTCGGAATCAATACAGGAGACTAATGCGTGGGAAGCATGCGCAAAGCGGGCGAGCGGACGCAGCTCTGTATCACGATCTGCGGCAATCGCACAGAGCTCTTTCAGGCAGCTGTCTGAATAGATCGCACGGTGCTCCGCAAAGTGCTGTTCCTGTCCCCAAGCAAGCTCTGCCTGCGATTCGCTGAGAAGCGCGACACCACGCTCCACATGCTCCTCCACACCACGCAGCGTAAAGACGATACACTCCGAATACCCAAACAAATGGTCAGCCACCGATGCCTCGGAAGATGCAACCACACGCCGTTCGTTCTCCTCCGCATGACACAGCGCCTGAGGAAGCGCGACCCCCGCCGACCCTAGAATGTCCGCATACCCATAGGACTCTTCCGCGCAGAGGTGGCGACGTCCCTGGCCCTCCCCTTCGAACACCCATCTCGCGTGCTCGAGGTTCTGTGTGCATTGGGTGGAGATGACGCTGCAGCTGTCCGCTTCTGCCTCGTAGATCACTCCACGCTGGAGACGTTCCCCATCGGACAGCGTTCTGTAGATCCCAGCGCGGCGGGACAGAATCATTTCAACGACGTTCCGCGCATAGCACCCCACTGCATTGTCACGCACCGCAGCCTCCTCTGCGATCAGCTGATGCATCGAGGAGATGCAAGCAAAGTAGTACCCCTCCTCCTGCCAGATCCCCCCACGTTGCACCCCCTCGCAGTGCACCGCGTACTCCCTTTGGGTGTAGTGGAAAAGCTCGAAAAGAGTGATCAATGAGTCTTCTGTTGCGGAGATGACGGAACGGCGGGATTCTTCTTCAGCAAATCCGAGGGCAAAGCGGGCGTCAGACTGTGCATGAAGTGTCTCCATATGTTCACGCCAACGATACCCAATATCGCTACGAGAATACTCCTCAGAACGGATCCCCTCCTTCCGCTCTGCAGCCTCTTCAGCGAAGAACTCATTCCGCCTCCTCACCTTGCCGTGCAGTGTGTTCTCCGCCACCATTGCCTTGTTCTTTTCAATCTGACTTCTCGTCAACGTCACCTCCTCGTGCCCTACGGTGCACCCTGTCTTTTCTAACTCCCCAATTTTAATGTTGATCTCGCGGATCGCTTGAAAATGCTTGCTAGGACTCTGTTGAAGCTCCTCACGTTCGCGCTTCAATTCCTTCAATGCAGTGCAAGGACAGCGAGTCTTATGAATTACTGATGTGGAAGGTTCAGAAAAGGTCTTAAAAGTTGTGCAAAACCTCGGAGGTGGTGTTGTCGGGGTCGGCTGCGCGCTGCGTGTCGAGGAGGAGGTGTGGGGTGCACCCTCAGTGTGGTTGAGACGACTGCGCTTGGAGGAATGCTTGCTCGGTGTCGGGGTACCGCTAATCTCAAGAATCTTCCTCCGCCTTCCAGCAAGCCGACCGGAAGGGATTGTCGACATTTTTTTTTTGAAAAATAAAACTCCTTCTTTTATCCGAGTTTTTGTCAAAAACTTCTGTGTTGAGGGGAGGTAAACAAAAATATGGGGGAAAGCGGGAAGGAGGAGGGTGGCAGTTGAAAGGATAAAGGGAGGGGGGGGACTTCAGGTGTTGCACCTCAAAAAGAGTATCTCTCTAAGATGGCTTGTATAAATTCTATTCCCGCCCCTTTAAGGAAACAGCGTTGACCCTAAAGCCTTGCGTCTTGCGCAGTTCTAGCGCACTTTTTGCACCCTCCTCATTCAGCCACACCATTTTTCTTTTCTTTTGCAACACGCTGGAGAGGCCCTGGCCAAACATGGTGCTAGGGGAAATATACGCTTAGATCAGAGACCCCGATATGTTTTCATTTTACTCTTTTTGTGCTCCGCCTCCGAGACGTGGAAGCGTGCAATGCAACAAAACGGTCGAGATCTGATCAAAGCCAAACGGATATATTTTTCACTTCATGCCTTCGGCAGGATTGCTGATATGGAGATAGTTCTTCTGCAATGCACGGTACTTCTGCACTTCAAGCAGCCTTCCTAGGTCTTCACTAGAAATTACATCCGGATTTCCGTGAATTGCATCATACGCAGCTTTCTGCGCAGAAAGAAAGGGTTTGTGCCCCTCAAGCTTTAAGACAACACCCTGCGCCGGCAGCTCCGCATCTGGCACACCTTGCGCACCCGACACCATTAATGGAAGCCCATTCGCCGCTTTTTTCACTTCTCTGAAATCATCTTCCGAGAGCGATCCAATGAAGTGCAGTGCATCCACTCCGGTCACACTGTACGCTGCAATGCGAGAACACAGCTCTTCCACACCACTGCACGCAAATGCGCTGGTCCGTGCTATGACAACCAAAGAGGGGTCCGTTTTCGCAGCAACCGCAGCATTGAGCTTGCCCACATGCTCTTCAATGGAAGTCAGTTCGAACCCTCCTGCGCTTCCTTTGACGGTAGTTCCGGGGCTGGAAAATTTGGCGGGGAGGACAGTATCTTCTAATGTGATGCCACTGACGCCAGCATCGGTGAGTTCTTCGACACAGCGGATGGCGGAGAGTGCGTTGCCAAAGCCGTGGTCGGCATCGACAATGAGGGGAACGTTTCTGCCGCGTGCAATGCGCCTCGTGAGCCCGCTGAATTCATCCAAAGTGACCAACATCAAGTCAGGCGCGCCAATCAGGACATTGGCAGCGACGCTCCCAGCGAGTTGGATCGCGTCGCACCCATTCTCCTCAGCCATCTTCGCGGACAGAGGATCGAAGACAGAAACAGGTTTCACCAACGCACCTTTTCCAAGAATACTATGTAACCTGGTACGATTCAAAGTGTGCAAATGTGCGCCAAACTTCTTCATTTTTTAGAGAAGTTGGGGGAGGAGGGGGGAAAGGTGTACTGTGGGGGGTTCCTGAGGGGGTGCGGTGTGTTGGGGGTAGGGGGTACAAAGGGGGTAGATGGGAGTAGATGGGAGGGGGTGGTTTCCTTTTTGTTTTTTTTGAAAAATTCTAGAGAAAAATTGACAACCTCACTCCGAGACAAATTAGGAGTTCCGTGGCAAAAAAACAGTCCTTTTGTGGATGTAGGCACCGGACCCTCTGCGCGGGTATAAAACAAAATTCTAACACAAAATACAAATAAAAACGGTTATTTTCTCACGAAAAGCAATAAAAATTATCTATCTGAAACTGGGCATCTTGGATGCACCCTTTTTTTTCTTTCGGTAATCGCACAAAAAAACACCAAGTTTTTTTTCTCAAAACCGCAGCTCTCTTCTCGGCTGCAACGGCGTTGTGGACATGGAATGTGAATGTGTGTCGAGCAGCACTGCTGGGAGCGATGTAAACGAATCCACCTTGCTGTGCTTTGATACAGACAACGAACCGCCTGGGTGGTGCAACGCACCTCGCGTTACACCTGCACCACCTCCACCTCCCCCTCCTCCTCCACCTCCACCTCCACCACCACCACTACCCGCTCGCTTTAAAGAACCCCCCGCATTCTTCAACCACTCTGGCGCCCATTGATTCACCGGTCTGTCCAAAAGGGCCGCCCGCGTCGCAGACTGAATCTGCTGGTCCCTCTCTGTACGTTCCTTTGTCTTTGCCACCTTTCCTGACACATTTGCCATAGCGTTGTGCGCACCTCTCTCAGGGTACACTGCAGGCTTTGCCAAAGGGTCAATATAGGGTGATGCTGCGCCATATGGCGTATGTGCCACACCGACACCACCCATCCCAATTCCCCTCGCAACGTGGGAGATGATTTCATCTAAGGGCTGGTCGATGTCAATGCTGCTCCAGACATCTGTCGGGACACTGCTGTTTGAGGCAATAGGTGCGCCAGTGGTGACAGATGTTGCAGCAGCTTTCTTTGGGCTGTATTTGCGTCGTGGCGGGGAAGGAACCTTTCCGTCTCGGTCATCAGTGAGCATTCTTGACAGTCCTTCTACACATCCACCAGGAAGGTGGCGGAGGGTGTTGCAATCGAGGAAGTGGACCGGCTTGGAGGGGTGGTTTGTTTGCAGGCGGGCGGCAACGGATTCGCAGACACCGTTGATGTTCGCTTCATCCGAGGAAGCGAGCGGGGCGGCGATCACTAATGACCCAGACACCGCGAGGACTGCCCCCGACACCAACGAAAGCGCGTCACAGTACCGCATTCTCGGTTGCGACACCAAAAACGGATCCAACACTACCACAGCTGCGTCAAATGCCTCGACACCCCCCTCAGCCTGCAGTCTCAACCTTTCAATGAACCCTGGAAGCTCTGTAGGCATGCCCAACGTCTGTACCTCAATTCTTCTCCCTTTCAGACGTGTTTGCACACCAGGAAGCCATTTCTCTGAACTCCCCGCAATCAAAATCTGCCCGGATCCACCTAGCGCAGGAGGCTTGGTGGTAGTGTGCACAGAGCGTCTAGCGGTTCGTCGCGTCTGGCGGCTTTGTGTTCCCAAAGGAGAGCGTGTTCGTGGGTGGGGGCGTACGTAAGGCTCTTGCCCTGCAAGGCTGCGGAGAAGGGTCTGCATCGACGCAGGCATGTCAGACGTATCGTCGCTGCCATCTGAGAGAGGCGACCCAAGCAGGTCTTCTGAATACTGCCCTCGTGATGGGTGAGACACAATGGGGGAAAAAAAACTGTCCATATTTTTTTCTGTGGGATGGTGGATGAGGAGAAGAGCGGGGATAAATCGAAAGCTGAGTGCACGACGGTGAAGTAAATATTTTGTGGTTTTCACCACAAATCAAGATATTTACTTCACCGTAGTGCACTGCGACTTTTAAAGGGTTGAATGAGTTAAGGGGGAGGGTGAGAGAGGTAATATAACAAACAAAAGGCTTTCATTCTCAAGTAACTTTTTTTTTTTTTTTGCGATATAGACCCCAGGCTAAATAAGATAGGGTCTGGTTTCTGGTTTTGAAAATATTAGAAGCAACCCTGGGTGAAGAATTTTTGATATACCGTGCTGGTGTGATGCAAAGTCGGGCAATAAAAATAAAGGTTTATAAGATGAACCTAAGCCTCTCGTGCTTAGTCACCTTTTGCAAAAATAATAAAATTGGAGACAGCTGGTGAACAGAGGTTGTCCACCAGATTAAGAAAAAGCAAAAAAAAAACCGAAAAACAGAGGGGGAAAAAAAAGCAGTCGCACCCATATAACCCTGGACTACACATTCCTTGGGGAGAAATTTTTATGAGATGAACTTAAGCCTCTCATGTATGGTCACCTAAAAGAGGATCGAAGTGAAAGCGCCTCTACGGACGCAAACACTTGAAAGGGGGGGAAAGAGAATTTCATAATGTGCAGACATCTTTGTGAGCGTGGGAATGTGAAGAAGAAAAACACACACACACACACACACACACACACACACACACACACACAACCCCTATTATTCCTCACTTTTTTTTAATGAAGCAGGAACTATTTTTGTATCTTTGGACAATCTCTCCGAGACGCATGAAGTCCCCGCAAAGATGTGACAAAAGCAAAAGTGAGATTTTGGTTATGCGCGGACCCGTTGAAGGTACCCTAGACACTCGATGTGCCACCTCCTTTGTTGTGTCAATCTCTTAACCTGCTAACAATGCCTACAAAAGAGTCTGACAGAATAAAAAGTTCAATTTTCAAAACCCGCCCCGCACCCGGTTTAGAAGCTGTTTGGAAAAAAAAAAAGTTTATAAGATGAACCTAAGCCTCTCGTGCTTAGTCAATCTTGAAACCGCTCAGTTTTGAGGTCGTTCTCTGAATTTTATTTTTTTGAAAACTTTGTTTTATTAGTGTAGGCACCCCGAGGATGCGGTCCGCTTTTCTACACACGTCTATGTGAATCCAGAGTGCTCCTTTTATTTGAAAACTTAGTTGTATTAGTGTTGACACCCCGAAGATGCGCTTCACTTTATTTTTTTGGTTTCGAACGGGGGTGGGGTAAAATAAAAAAGCAAAAGTTGTAAGATACTCCAGCCTCTTTGCTTGAGTCACCTCAAAAATAATAGCAATATAAAAACAAAATACCAAATTTTCAAAAAATCTAATTCAAAGGCTAGGAATAAGAATATCACCCACCGAACCCCCCCTCCCCGCTAGCTATCCCTCACCACCTTCCCCCCAGGTCTCCCCTCCCTCCTCCCTTTCCCCCCCCCCCGATGTAGTTTTTCTATAGTTGCATCTCTGAAGATTCTGGTAGAGGGGTCTCAGCCGCGTTTGCTGTGCCTTGGAAAACGTCGGGGAGGGGGCGAGCTGCGAAAGGTTGGAAGAGGGGGGCACCTTCTTGTGGAGGGAGTTGGGTGGTATCGTTTGCGTTAAGCAGGTCCACGCTTGAGTCTTCACCTTGGACGCCGTTTGTCCCAAGCACATTGTTGAGTGCTGTCTGGATTTTTGCATCTTCGTTGCCTTGATCGCTGGGCGGCTGGCCTCCGGGGTTCATGAGCAAGTCGATGGTGTGCTCGCTTACTGGTGGTGCTATAGTGTTTGGCGGTCTTTTGAATGGTCTAATAATTGCCCAAGGTGTTTCATCAGGAACGTTCCGAGCGCGCGCGAGACAAGACAAAAGGTTGCTCGAATAGCGTACCCTCTGCTCCTTATCCGCACCGGTGAGGGACACCAGATGTGCCATCTCCCAGCAGGCCTTGAATTTGCATTCCAACGTCGTGATAACGCTGAGCAGGCAGGCGGTGGGCTGCACAGCGACCTTCGGGGTGAAGACAATGGTCTCGCCTTCGTAATAGCGTTGTGGGGATGGTGCGATGATGACGAAGTCGGCGTCGTACTGCTCACCCTGTGGAGAGGGGGGGGGCGAGGGGTGAGCGACATGAACCGAAGTGTATGGAAAAACTCAATAAAAAGTGCCCCACAGAGGAGAACGAAGAGGTAGTTGCATTTCGACCACCACCAATGCCATAGGTGCGATCAACAAAACAAAAAAGTACGAAAGAAGAACTCATTTCGAAGGAAAGAGTTGAGTGCGGGGGGGGGGCATACCTCGGTCCGTGTGACTGGGAGGTGCTCGGTGTTGCGAGGGCATATACGCCACGGGACACACATTTGGTTGTCTTCTGTGCCAAGCCGGGCCATATCGCAGACACGGGTGCGCACTTCTTCCTGCGGGTGTGTATGTGTTTCCAATACTGTTTTTTGCTGTTTTTACCAACGATTCTGTATTACTTTAAACTGCATCTAGACTACTATATCCAGGTCTAAACAATGAAAGGGTAAAAGGGGGTAAAAATTAGATTCATATACTTTCAATTCACAGAATTGAAAGTATGTGAGAGGGTCAACACATGCACCCTTTCTTTTTTTTGGTGGTTTTAGCTTTATGTTTTAAAAAAAAAAGGGTAAAAATGCTAATTTCCTAGTGGGGTGGAGAAGTGGGGGCACATACAATGGGTGCATCGTCCCACCGATTGCGTTCCTTCGCTGTCTGAACGAACCCGGCAAAGATGTTCTCTCGTGTCGGTGGGGGGCACCCACACACCTCCGGCACAGTGTAGTTCACGTTGGAGATGGTGTTCATGGCTGCAGCCATCCCTGCATCAACGTTTCTGTAGGGTTTTGGGGTGTGCTACTATATTACAGAAACGACGCTATAACATAACCCTTTTATAACGCCTTTTGATACTCCGTTTAGTGTCATTTAAAAATAGTCTTTTTTTGGTAACCTATAGTACCATGCTGTCCTCTAAATCGGATTTAGGATTCAGGATTTTCTATAAGAAAATTTTATAAGAAAATTTTATTTTTGCCGGTGAAAAAATTTTCATATGGATATGGGGCAGTGTCTTTTTTAGGGAGGTCGGAATAATTTCCTGGTAGAACAGTGGTTGAACCACGGGAGTACCCTGGGGAACTGAGTTACTGACCGCACCGTGAAATCCCAGGCTGTCCCCTAATTTTTTTTGCCTGCGGCGCCATTATTTATTACTTTTTTGCTCCGCAAAAAAGGGTTCGTTGACTGACTCTGTAGTGTAAAAAGCTACATTTTACACCGTACCCTATTATTTTTTCGCCTGCGGCGCCATTTTGTGTTATTCCTTTTGCTCCGCAAAAGGAAAATAAAATACAGTTCCCTATGTTTCCAATGTCTTCGCTGGTCAGAACTGAAAAACATCTTGGGGGAAACACAAACTGACCCCAAAAATCTTGAAATCTGATTCTTGGATAAGGCACTGTACTGTGGTGGGGAGAAAAATGTGACCGACCCGCACTGCGGGCCTACAACAACAAAAAAATATCTTCTCCTGTTGTGCGCGAAAAATTTTCGCGCGCAGCGCGAAAATTTTTTTTCTATAAGAAAATTTTGAGATTTAAAAATCAGAAAAATCCTGATTTTTCCCGGATTTAAGGACATGCTTGTATAGTACCCGCAATGCCATCCTCTGAACTCTCATTTATCGCCCGAAACGCCAAAGGCGTTTCGGATCGTGGTGAAACGAACAAACGTGGTGAAACGCACACACCTCGACCTGGTTTGGTGAGGAGTTGGCTCTGCAGCGCGGTTCGTCCCTAGAACCGCAAAAGTGTGTTCAAAATGCTTTGTTTCTATTTCCTCCTTCATTTCATGAGGTGAAAAAAAAATAGGGTGTTTGAAATCAGAGTTATAGATTGCATACTGCATGTTTGTATCGCGTGCGTAGGGTGTTGCCCAGTTCTGTCTGCTCTGTGCCGCCACACCCACGGTGCGTGCACCCGCCGCACGCCCCTGCCCCATCTTGCCGAACTCCTTCGTTGCCTCGCGTGGTCCTGCCTGCAACCCTTGCATCATTGTCCCTCCCTGTAGCGACGTTGTAATGTGTGTCAATGTGTTTGATACCTAATAATGGGGCAATTCTGGAGCAGAATATGGCCCTCTCAATCAATGTGTGTGTGTCCACAACAAAACGCTGTCCCAAGCCATACCTCACACGTTGCCGCCATTTTCTGGAACGCAGAACATAATCCGTCCATTGTTGTTTTTTTGGCACCTCGCCACACAAATCAAAGTGTTGAATTCAGGCAAGACGGGAGAAAAAGGGGGAAACAAAGAAAACCAAACAAATAAAGAGGTTGAAATGTGTAACAGTCCTTGTGGTTTGGTGGTTTGGTGGATGGGGAATAGTGCGCTGCTACCTCAACCTTGTAGTTTGCAAACTGTTTTGTAGTTTTCTCTTTGGTTTCTTGCAATGTTGTCATCAAAATTAAAGCGCGAACACTTATACAAATACAATGTCCTCAGGGGGAAAATGGAGGGAGGAAAAAACAAATTCATATACTTTCAAATAAAATTTGAAAGCATTAGGGAAGTGTATAAAAAACAACAACAACCCATCTTTTTTTAAAAAATTCCTTGTTGCAAAAATGTGAAAGGGGAAAAATAAACTGTTTCCTGGAGGAAAAAAGAAAAAAGAGGGAAACATGAAGAAAAGACACCATACACGCGGAAGCGCTATTGGGTCGACCAATCACCACAAGAGACTGGTTTCTTAATGGAGTGGGTGAAAGACAGGAGGTGGGGATCCAGCGAGCCAAGGTGTGGCAAAGATATCTTTGACTCTGGGCTGACTGTGTGTGTGTTAGTATATTATTTTTTTTTGAAAAATTGTTGGAGTAGTGTAGTTGCCTCGGTTGTGTTGCCACAGTTGTGCAATCTCCACTGTTTTTTTTTTTTCTCTTGAAAACTTGGTTGTATTAGTGTAGCCACCCGAGAGTGTGCTCCACTATACACTTCTTTTTCCACAGCTTCTGGGGATGCAAAACTCATGTTGGGTACGAATCATGGAAGTTTATTTATTTTTATTCCCCGAAATAAAGTGCCTCAAGCCAAATTGCTTAGGAGGCAGGGACGGTAAAGTGTCAGTATTTCCCTGCTATTTTCAGATTTTCCCCGACCAAATTACACGTAAAAAATTGGAGCAGGTAAATATAGTAATTTGAGCAGGTAAAATATAGTAAATAGCCGGGGATCCCAGCCAAAAATGGGTAGGTAAAATATTATAATATTTTCCCGGCAAAAAAAATTTTTTTTTTCTTTTTTCCCAAGTGTTTTTTGTGACTGCTCACTACACCCTAGGCACCCTTCTAGGACCAAAAAATCAAAAAAAGCAAGAATTGGGCTGTTTTGAGCATCACAAATTTATTCCCCGGTCATTTTCTGTACAAAAATCCACCTATACCTGTCAAAATGTATGGGCCAACGCCTTGTCAAAAAATCAAAAAAAAATCTCGGCAGAAAAAAAATCCGGGAAAAATTCGACCCCTGCGTTGGGTTTTTGGGCACCAAAAAATGCAAAAACCCGCAAAAATCGGGTGTTTTGACCATCTAGGGTTACACCAAAGTACACTTCTGTGAACAAGCCTAGGAGAAGGAGTATAAACCAAACACCATGCGGTATGTGTTCAGTAGGCTTAACTACACACATGAACACGAAAACAGGGAGAAGCTGCAGGTGGCTTTCCCCCCGTTTGGGCACTCTCCTCCTAAGGGTTCGTAAAAGAAGGAGGCGACGACCAAAAAGTTTTTGTTTACCACCACCATTCACCTCCCCACACACCCATCAACCAACAGCACGCAAGGGTTATAATCTCCTAAGCAATTTGGCTTTTGGCACTTTATTTTGGGAAATAAAATTACAAACTCTTGGGAAATATTGAAGATATTTCCCTTCGGGGGGTGTCAACCACCTCGGGTGCGGATTTACCTCGCCTTCGGCTCGGTAAATCCGAACCCTTGGTGGTTGACACCCCCCTCAGGTAAATATAGCTTCAATATTTCCCTAGAGTATATAATTAATTTTATTTTTTTGAAAAAAATCGCGTACAGCAACAGACTATTTCCACTCCACGCTCGCCAGCTTACTTCCATTTTCACGGGTCTACATTGAGATGTCCTACTCCCGCTGGTCCCCGCTACCAGCTCATCAAAGGCAACGAAACGGGGATAATTAGAACACACGGTGGCAACTCCTCGTGCGAAGCAAGCCGACTTCAAAGGGGGCTTTTATTTTGATCATCTGTTGGTGTGGTGCTCAGGATAGGGTTCCGCATCAGAAAGCGTTGTGGAAACAAAGCAGACCTTAAATGCAGGCGTCCTCAGTTTATGAGCAAAACGCACAAAACGAATCTTAACGTAACATACAAATAGAAACTAACTTTCGGTTCTGAATAAAAAGAAAACAATGAAAAACAACTTTTTCGTTTATCGCTCCGCAAGCTTGTTGTGTTTTTTCGCTGAAGTGTGTGTTGTATGAGAGAGAAAAAATAATGAGTGAGAAAACACAAGCTGGCGGGCACGCACCTTCCGTCGTTTCTATTTCCTATTGTCAAGTACCTTGATTTACAAAAAAAAAAAAAAGCATGTGACAGTGACAGTGACAAAAGCAAATAACGTGATTGTACAAATGTTGGACCGTCCAAACAAAGTAAAGTGTCACTTGTCGTTCCCTCACCCCTTCTTGTAGTTGTTTGATGCGTAGACGCTTCCACACACACTAAAAATTACTTGTTGGTTGGTGGTGTTGCGGAGCACGGTTGGGTGAGTGAACGACGTGACACTTTCCGCTCACAAAGTAGTGTGCGTAAAAAGGGGTCAAATAATAGACCTTTTTTCCTAAAATAGCTACAATATCTTTGTTCTTGAAAGAAAACCATATAATTTTGGAAATATGTTCTCGTTTTTTCCCCTTTTTTGGGGGGTTGCTTTGGGACTTTTTCGGTTTTTTTTCTAAGCTCTCTCTACCCTCACTGTTGACATTTTTTTTTTAGTCACCAGAGTGAAACTGCCCTACCTCTGCCCTGTCCCCAAATGCACCCCATTCGTTACTAAGCTTTTCCTCTTCGTTGTCGTTTTCCCATTCCTTTTCGTATCCTTGGTTGATTTTGCAGAGCAGCGACTTGCCGTGCTCTGTGTCGATGTACTGTACGGGGATGAGCTGCCGCCGTGCCCGCGCAGGCCACTGCAGGACGTCGTTGATCACTGAGACAAACGCGAAGGAGATGTCCATATCCTCGGTCCACTTCTTACACAGTTGCCAGGCCAACTCTATACCACTACCGATCACCGTCAAAAAGCGTTGCGCGGGGGTGCCGATGGTGCCGTGGTGTGCAGGCCCGTTGACACATCCCATGGACATATGCGAGCAGAGCGGGTCACGGTGGAAGATGGACGCAAAGAGGAAGCACGATTCAACGTGGTCGGTGTTCAGAACAGATGTGTTCCAGGAGATGATGACGTGCAGACCCACCACCGTCGCCACCCTGCCGTTGCTCCGCCCGCTAGCATGCATGATCGACTGCAACACCAGGCTCGGTGCAGACGTCGAACCCGGAGACGCAGCTTGCTCCTTCGTCAACGCTCGCAACACCCCAAAGGTCGCTGAAGCAACTGGAGTCAGCTGGTCTGACAAAGTACTCAACTGACGTGCCTTATGAGAAGAAGTGCGTCTCATGCTCCGTCCAGGAGACAGCTGCACCTCACGTCTTCCCTCCATATCCAAGCAAACAACGGTATACAGCGAAACCGGCTCGTGCACACCTTTCAATGTGACCCTCTGCAGAGCAAGCACACTGCACATAACGCCACCGATGACCATGGGGCCTTCGCGTAAGGTCTGTCCGGGGGTGAGGGATTCTGTTAAGACCCGTTCCGACATGGCGGTCATGCCTGGTGGGCAGACAGATTCTACACGAGACGCGATGTTCACAGTGTGCCCCATATAGTCAGTGCGGGAGGTGATCGGGTTCATTTCGGGCGAGACGCTGCCACAGTGTATTCCAATCCGTACGATAAGCCCGCCCCATGGTCCGCTCTCTTTGCGTTCACATAGGGGGTGTTCGAGGAGCTCCGACGGCCAAGGGGACTCAAGAAGCTCTAGTTGTACTTGCAGGCCAAAGCTGACTGCGTCTATTGAGTTTGCGAAGGCAATCATAAAAGCGTCGCCGATGGTTTTGACTTCATACCCTACGTGCATCTGTGCACACATCCGCATGATATTGTTGTGCGTTTTCAATGCCCTCTGCATGACGTCGCCCAACGACTCCCATAGCATCGTGGACGATTTGATGTCGGTGAACACAATCGCGACTTCCTTGCTTTCCAACCCCGGTGGTTTCAGCTGGTTTAAGAAGGACTCGACGTCGGCCTCCCTTGAGAGCTCTTCGCTGAGGCCTGCAGGGAGGTAGGGCATGTAGGCACGCAGGATGCGCATGATCTGGGTGTACGCCTCCTTCATGTCTTCGCGCAGCACCGTCGCCTCGGAGATGACACGCTCGGCACCTGACAAATCCATTGCCGCAATGAGAGACGCAATTTCGCACCCCGCCACCACTGCAGCCTCGGCACGCTTCGTTTCATCCTGAATCTGCCTTGCAAAACGCCTGGTCACATAAAAATCTGTTAAAAAAACAGAAATACCAGGCAACGTGACTGTCCAAAACAGCGACAAAGATGACAACGCACAGGGTGGATCGGAACATTTATAGCAATTATCCTCCCAAGCGTATCGCGGGTAAAACACAGGGCTCTTCAACAACCCTGCGCTAGCTGCGGCATCAATGAGGACCTGCCAGAAGCATGCATACATGATGACCGTCTTCGTGACAACCGAGGGAAGATTCAACACCAGCGAGATGTCAGCTAGAATGATGAAGATGGGCCAGAGACGTATCCCATACGGCGCGGCAGCTTCTGCAGCGTCAGCGATACTGATGACTCCTGAATACACAATGAGCGTTACGAGAATATGCCGTTCGCCAACAACGCTAGCAAAACGCATGTAAACAAGCGATCCAATCGCGTACACAGTTCCAATAAAGGTGCCAAGAACCAAGAGAAATATGCCCTCCGCATCGTAGGTAACGTTCATCAGAAACGAAGGCACCGTCAACGCCAAGGCACAGACGTGAGTGGAAACGGCAATCGTCCGCAGAAGCCCTTCCCTTGGCGTCTTCCCCTCGGGTATGCATCCCGAAAAGCACACCCCGCAGAATCTTCGTAAACCCATTGTCTCCAAAGAATGGGATACAATTCCAAGAGCACGTCAGCCCTGCAGACAACAGACAAACCCTCTGCAGACAGCAGCGCTCAAAAAGCGGGGGGGAAAAACGTCCAAGTTGCGAACAATGTGTGGCACTGTAGAATTGTTGTGGGGTGTGATAAGGGGGGGGGGTTAGGGGGTCCGACTGTGAGTAAAATTACCGTACAAAAAACTCATTATTAAACTTCTGGTCATTTCCAAGGCAACTGCGGGTGAAAAACACCCTCAGAGTGGGTCACAGGGGGCCTGTGGGCCGAAAAACGACCCAGAAGCCACCCCAGAATACAAAAAAATGGAAAAAAATAGTGAAAAAACGGCTTTTTTCAGGTTTTGGCCATATTGGGCAAAATAGCGATTTTTCAAGAAAAACCCAAAAAAACGGTTATTTTTTGACATCACAAAACCTCCTTTGGCACAAATATACCCCAAAAGTGGCCCGTGAGTCCATTCCAACCTGTTTTGGACATATTTGACACTTTTGGAAGTGTTTTTTTGGTGTTTTTACGTCAAAAAAAATACCCTGGCAATACCCTGACCGCGCTCCGGCAGCATTCCGGCATGCTGTTTGACCCATATAGGGGTCAAGAAATGGCCAAAACCCCCCGAAAAAGGACCCTGGGAGCCCAGATAGTTCCAAATTTCCACCACATCCCCACCCAAACACTGCAAAAACACGACAGAAAATCGTCTTAAAAAACACACTTTTTTCAAAAAGGTCATTATGGAGCCTGTCTGACGATAGCGATTTTTCAAGAAAAACCCAAAAAAACGGCTATTTTTTGACATCACAAAACCTCCTTTGGCACAAATATACCCCAAAAGTGGCCCGTGAGTCCATTCCAACCTGTTTTGGACATATTTGACACTTTTGGAAGTGTTTTTTTGGTGTTTTTACGTCAAAAAAAATACCCTGGCAATACCCTGACCGCGCTCCGGCAGCATTCCGGCATGCTGTTTGACCCATATAGGGGTCAAGAAATGGCCAAAAACCCCCGAAAAAGCACTCCGGGAACCCAGATAGTTCCAAATATCCACCACATCCCCACCCAAACACCGCAAAAACACGACAGAAAATCGTCTTAAAAAACACACTTTTTTCAAAAAGGTCATTATGGAGCATGCCTGACGACCTTTTTGAAAAAAGTGTGTTTTTTAAGACGATTTTCTGTCGTGTTTTTGCAGTGTTTGGGTGGGGATGTGGTGGAAATTTGGAACTATCTGGGCTCCCAGGGTCCTTTTTCGGGGGGTTTTGGCCATTTCTTGACCCCTATATGGGTCAAACAGCATGCCGGAATGCTGCCGGAGCGCGGTCAGGGTATTGCCAGGGTATTTTTTTTGACGTAAAAACACCAAAAAAACACTTCCAAAAGTGTCAAATATGTCCAAAACAGGTTGGAATGGACTCACGGGCCACTTTTGGGGTATATTTGTGCCAAAGGAGGTTTTGTGATGTCAAAAAATAACCGTTTTTTTGGGTTTTTCTTGAAAAATCGCTATTTTGCCCAATATGGCCAAAACCTGAAAAAAGCCGTTTTTTCACTATTTTTTTCCATTTTTTTGTATTCTGGGGTGGCTTCTGGGTCGTTTTTCGGCCCACAGGCCCCCTGTGACCCACTCTGAGGGTGTTTTTCACCCGCAGTTGCCTTGGAAATGACCAGAAGTTTAATAATGAGTTTTTTGTACGAAATTTTATACACAAGTCTATTAGGAGTCGGACCCCCTAAGGGGGGGGGGTATGTGTGTAGAGGTCTGGGTGGTGGTAGGGTGGTCACAAAATCTCGAACATATTTTTTGCCGTGGTGATAATACGTTTTGCTTCGGGTTTAACAGCAGCGTGGAGGGATGTCTAGTGAGGGTAATTCTTGCGCAGAATATGGCCCTTAAGCAATGCGACTGCCGGGAATCGAACCCGGGTCGAACCCTTTGGAGGGGTCCATCATGCCACTGGGATGGTGTACGTGGCGTACGTGGCGTACAGTCGGGGCGATGCTCGACACCCGAGAGGAATGCATACCCAATCGTGGTGACAGCTTGACCTCGAAGTGTTACGCCCGCCAGTCCATTCGGATTCGTATAGACCCGGTTGGAGACACGGAGTCTGGATGTGAACTTGGAAGGTGGCCGTTCGCCGAAGCTAGACTTGGCCCGATACACTCATGTGTCCTGAAATATTTCACGTATGTCTCTAGACTGGGTTCTGGCTTAGAGGCGTTCAGCCATAATCCATTCCAGTGGTAGCATCACGGCACTGTCCGATCGGACAACCGTAGATACCAGGGACTAGAAATCGACAAAACTCATGATAAACTTACCTGCCCTCCACAGCTACTTCGGGTTTCGCGAATCGCTTGCATTGATGTAATCTAAGAACGGTGAGACAAAAAGGGGAAATATAGGGTCTTTTTTTTGTGTCAACAGATCACCTACTACCGAGCGCGAAGTTTTCCCCCTCCCTCAATAAAATATTTTGTGAGAATTTTTCTGGCTACGCGTTACCACTTTTGTGGTGTCTGCTGCAGGATGCATGACTGGAGGAAATGGGAGGGAGGAAATAGAGAACAATAGACGAGCACCCCTTGCAAACTTTTCGTCGCTATAAAATAAAATGTTCATGGCGTTGAGCGCACAACACACATCAGCAGGTAGTACAACAGATGCAATGGGTACAGCTGCACCCACTAGAAAATTGTGATTTAAGGAGGGAAGTGTCGTTTTTTTTTCCCAATTTTATTTGAAAACTTGGTTGTATTAGTGTAGACACCCGAGGATGAACTCCACTATATATTTATTTATTTCACACCCTCTTCTCCTAACCCCCTTGCAAAAAACCCCGAATTCTGTGTCACACCCTGGGCATCAGATTGAAATAAAATAAAAGTAGAACCGTCTAAAACGCATCTCTCATGTTGAGTTCATGCAAAATAAAAATTCAAATATCATATTGGAGCAATGTTCAGAACGCAAATTGAAGCACAAGATATCATTCTCAAGGAAAGGCATCTTGGTTGGGTCTGGAGGACATTGCTACTGCGAAAAGGATAGCAAAAAGTTAGATTCATAAATAAAAAGAAAAAAGGAAACTGGTGTGGCTGACGACCCCAAAATAGCAGAAAATAGCAGAAAATCGCAGAAAATAGCAGAAAATAGCACTTTAGGGGGTTTTTTTTGGGTTTGGTGGTGTGGCTCATGATGGACGAGGGAAGGCAACTTGGCCAGCCCGCAAACCCGGAAACCCCCTCCCACTCCACAAACGGATCATAAGGTACACAGTACACAGTACACAGTACACAGTACACAGTACACAGTACACAGTACACAGTACACAGTACACAGTACACAGTACACAGTACACAGTACACAGTACACAGTACACAGTACACAGTACACAGTACACAGTACACAGTACACAGTACACAGTACACAGTACACAGTACACAGTACACAGTACACAGTACACAGTACACAGTACACAGTACACAGTACACAGTACACAGTACACAGTACACAGTACACAGTACACAGTACACAGTACACAGTACACAGTACACAGTACACAGTACACAGTACACAGTACACAGTACACAGTACACAGTACACAGTACACAGTACACAGTACACAGTACACAGTACACAGTACACAGTACACAGTACACAGTACACAGTACACAGTACAGCACCTGGTCTATATCGGGACAAGATACATTTTTTTTTGCTAAAATTGCTCTTATTTTTTACGCGTTTTTGCTCGAAAAAAACGTTGTCCTGCATCTTTGGTAGGTGTTTTGGGGACTGGCTGGGGTCAGGAGTCCCTCATTTCCCCTCCCTTTAGCAAAAGCCCAAACCACGGCCAAAATAAAAAAAATCCAGACCCCTAAAATAGCAGAAAATAGCAGAAAATAGCAGAAAATAGCACCCCCCTTCAGCCACACCAGAAACCCCGCGATTCTGTCTAATTTCACCTAAAAAAAAACATGTCAGAGAACAGAAGAGAAAGAAGGAAGAAAGAAAAAAAACGACACATTATTTTCTGGTATGGACAAATTACGCCAATCTGAGACGAAAGAGAAAATCCCTTATTTGAGTAAAAAACAAATTGCAGTCCGCTGCTACCGTTAGCGAGTTCTGTTGCGGGGGGGAAAAAGAAGGGGAAAAAAGAGGGGGGTTTGAAAATTTGTTTGTTTTGTTGAAAAAGGAGAGGGGAGTAACCAAAGCTAGCGGGGACGCACCGTCGCGCGCTTACTATTCGCTATTGCCAAGAATGGCATCGGAATGGGATGTATTTTAAAAAAGGAAATATTTTTTTGGATGAAAAAGCCCTCTCGTGCTTAGTCACCTTAAAAAAAAGGGGGGGATTGAAAATGCAAACGCCTCACAAACGCAAGCTCTAGGGGGATCATCGAACCAGAGAGCGCTTTCAGTTGGGTATGATGTAAAAGAAACACCCCTGTCGCTGTTGAGGTGCTTGGGGTATGTGAAGATGGTACTCAAGCGGTGGACCGATAGCATCATGCGTTCACAAACAAAACTTGCGGGGGAAAACCCCGCATACCGACATTGTATCATATCAGGGTTTTTTCTAGGGGGAGCGGGGGGGGACGCCGTCCCCCCCCAGATTTTGGGGGGAAACGCGTCCCCCCCCGGGGGGGGACGCATTTTGACTTGGGAAAAAAAGGATATGGGGGGTGGTTGGGGGTCACCCGCACATACCCCCATTTGGGACACCACGTACGTAACCCGCACCAGAAAAAAAAGGGGAGGCAGGGAGTCGAGCGCGCGCGAAGCGCGTCTTATCCCCTTCCTGGCATCATTGTGAAGAGGATATAGCGAGGTGAAGTTTCAGACCGTGCCCCCAATTCACTCAATCTTTGCACCATTTGACGGACCGAACAAAAGAGTGAGAATAAGGGATCGGCAAAAATAAAAAAGTAGCGTACCGTGCGCCTGCGGCGCAACTCAAAACTTATGAGCGGAATCCCACAGCCCTCTACCATAGTTTGGCTGTAAAAATGTTCAATTTTAGGTCACAATTTTTTGAAATGTTGCGTACCGTGGCTTCGCCAGAAAGTTCTGACCGCCGTTTCTTCTTGTACTGAGGGAAGGTTCCGTGGAACATGAGAAAAAGGGTTGGTTTGGTTCTTGATGTACGTTACCATCCCACGTTATCACGTATTTACGTGAAATGAAGGGGCTTTTTTGCGCGGAGCGCGAAAATTTTTGACCCCTTTTTGGACATATCTTCACGGTTTTGGAAAAATTTTCCATGAAGATAAGCGGAAACCCTGCTTGCACCTGCGAAAAAAAATTTTTTTTTGGGTGGTTTTTTTGCGTCCCCCCCCAGATCTGAAAAAAAAAATCCTAGAAAAAACCCTGTCATATATGAAAAAAAAAAAGTAGAGTTGAAATACAAACCCCTCTCGTGAACAGTGTGCCTTGGTATGACCGGCTGTACCAGGGGTGGACACCCAACCAGTCTTACATCCATTTTCGTGATTTACATCTGAAAAAAAAACCCCCCCAACACAGGCCCACATGGGCAGCGCAGAACCCAGAAGCATTGAGAAACAGTTGAGGAAGAAGGGTCGGGTCCTCAAGGGGAAATTCCGAAATTTTGAAAGACGGTTGAACTGCTGTGCATTTTCCCACCCTTTCTTGGTAAAGGTGAAGGTGAAAGCGAAGGTAGCAAAAAAAAAACCCCGTGAGAGCGAAACCCAGACAGTGCAGACTGCATGGCAGCTACACCCCCAAAACCCAATCATAGCAACACACATTTTCCGAAAGGCTAGAATAACACATTTTCCCCCTTTATTTGAAAAAGATACTTTTAAAAAAAAGTCTCCCCACAAAAGACCCCCCCACAACATCACACTGAGTTTTTCAAGGTTGGGGCAATTTTTTTTACTCCAAAAATCCAGGGCGTTCGCTATCGCCATCGTTTTTTCCTGATCGTGGCGAAATACCAAAAACCCCGAAATTTTCGTTTTTTTACTGGTGCTTAAAATAGGTCAAAAAAATTTTTCCCGCCGGAGAGAAGTTAGTTCGTGGGGTGAATGGTCAAAAAAAATTTGCGATTTGCGCGTGATCCCTTCCCCAGCACAAGTGATATTACAGCTGAACTTTCCTGATACTAAAACCAGCAAAACGATGGAGAATTTCATCAATCCCCCCTCACTGAGGGTCTCTTTGTGTTGTTTAATCAAACAGATGTACAAGAGAGAGGCATCCGTCATATGAGACTTCATCCTTATTTTGATTATTTTCAACTCTCTGCCATTGAAGGTAGAGTTGACACGAGCAGTGACACCTTCTATAACAGGGGGTACGGTGCACCTTCAGCAGACTGCAGGATTGAGGAGCGAGCGGGAGTGCTGGGGAAACTTCCTCTCACGGCAGGCGGGTTTGCGGATGATTTTGAGTACAGTGGACACCCCTCTGCGACCCCCCCTCCGGGGGGGTCTACAGGGTGGTGGGGAGAAATCTCTCTCTCTCTCTTTTTTTTTTTTTTTTTCCCCTTTTTTTATTTATTTATTTATTTATACAGGGTTTCGCCCCGGTGGGGCGAAGCCCTGGGGCGAAATAAAATGTCATTTTTTCAGGAAAAGATTTTTTTAACGAAAAAAAATATTTTTCGCCCCGGGGCGAACGCCCTGCAAAAATCTAAATAAAAAACATATCAAACAGTTCCATAACGGTGTAGCTGTGAATAGTTTCGCATTCTGACGTAGGTTGTACCGTCGTGGCTGAGATTGGGGCGGATTGGGAGGATGTGTCTCAGAATATTCCCGGTACCGAAGAGGGAGGAGAAATTTGCGGAGGTGGAGCCAAGGCAGAACTCGTAGTCTTCTCGGACGTGTTCTACGTCAGTTGTGTTTTGCGAGACAAGGTACATTTGCTTCATGCACAACATCAGCAAACCGAACGTCACCAACCCCACCAACAGAAACGTGAACACATACGACAACCGCACCGCATGTGCCTGTAAATGCTCGTACTCTTCGTTGTCACTAAATATCGCCGACAACCCTGGTATCGCAGTAGAAACCCACACCAACCCCAAAACCAGCATATAATGGATCAACACCAAAAACAATTTGTGATTTTTCAACCCAATACATTGCCCCACCCATGGACAATGATGGTCGTACCGGAGTACACATGCTTTGCATTTCGAGCAATGATGCGCACGAACCGGCTTAAAGGTTTTGCACGGAATGCACTGTGGGAGACCTTCCAGCTCCTCTTCATTTAGCATGGGGGTTTCGGCGGTGTAGCGTTTAGGGACTAATCCGGGGGGTGTCAAGACTACCTGGAGGTATGCCCATAGGCAGAGGCCGTAGAGCACGGTTATGACGGTGCACAATGCCCAGGAGGATTTTGACCAGTCGGAGTAAATGAATTTGCGGTGTGGTGCAGCGGAGTAGACGCCGGAGACAACAAGGAAGATGTAGCCCAGGTACGTCGCAATGAAAAGAAAAAGCGCAAGGCCAATGAAGAAGATATCAATGCAGCCCCGTGGAGACCGTGACGGTGCAGTGTTGATGGTGGAGGAGATGTCGTCGGGGATCGCGCCGTCGTGGAGGGTGCGGCCGTCCGAGTTCTTCCACTCCACCCACTTCAAGAAGTAATTCCCTGAGGCAGAAATCTGCTTCGTCCCAGTCCACTCCCCGACCTGCACCTCGACGGTAGTTACGTTCATTGTGAAACCCTTCTTCGCATCCAATGTAGCCAATGGGTGTATTGGGGAGGGTGGAAAAGGGAGGGGAGGGGGGGCTCTGTGAGGATGGTTTGTTTTGTGACCTTTTTTATGCATATTTTGTTGAGTGGAAAGTGTCAATGTCGTTCACCTAATCCAGCACTCCGCAACACCACCACCACCCAATAGGTGAGAGACAAAAGCGCCGGAGGAGGGTGCAGGCGTACTGGGCGGCCGTCTCCCCCCGGGGCAGAGGAGGACGAAGAGGACATCGCCCGGGGGAGTGTACGGGGCGGATGCCGCTGAGTGTAGGCAAAATTCCATAAATAATAACACTACAAAATAGCAGGGTGGCGGCTGGGCAGCTTTTCAGGGGAGGAGGATGTCAGGTGCTCGCAGGAACCTTTGGGATCTAGCTATCCATCTAGCGCAGCCACAGTCGAAGAGGGAAGAGGAGTTAAAGAGGTTTGCCTGCATCGTCAAGGCAAGAGAGCAGGGAGGGGGAGGGAGTAATCACCTCATTCAGAGAAGGAGAAAAGGGGAAGAGAGTGGCAGAGGGAAAAACGTGAAGACAAAAAAAAACTAGCCATTTTCTTTTTTTTGGTAATAAATCTATATTCTAAGGTGGGGGGGAGAGAGAGGAGAGGAGGAAGAGGAAGAGGAAGAGGGGAGAAAACACACTGGGTATTATTTGCAGCGAGTTTTAGGGTGGTTTCGGTGTGGCAGTCAAATGGGGGGAGAAGCAACTTTTTCTTTGGCGCCCTTGAAAAAATCCGTTGGATAAGGTGCAAGGCTTTCCACTGAGGGAATTGTCTACACCGTCCGTGGTTGTGTCAACGAAACAATGGTTTCTTTTCTCCCTTGAAAAATTGAAAGCGTGTAGTCGTTGCTCTTCGTTTTTTTTATCCCCCCAGGTCCTCTGTGGATTTACTGATTCAGGTTGAAAACATCTCTTCATCGCTTTCATTTTTTTTTTGTTGTTGTTGTGTCGCGACAATCGCTTCGCACCTACTGGTATAAAATAAATATCAAAATTCAATGTCAGCCGAAGCCGGACGTACTGCAGAAGGATTTTTGTTTTGTTTTTTGTTTTGCTTTTTTTGCTACCTTTTTTACATTTTCTTCTTTTCTTTTGAAAACGTAGTAGCACCAGTATACTATAGGACGGGTTCTTTACTTAATTCATCATTTTTTTTCTCTCTTTTTTGGTCTGTCTGGGTGCACCCCCTTTTGCCAACCCAAACTCTCACAGTGACACTATCACCTCCCGACGTTAAACCTCAGGAAGCAGAAACAGGAGCAAAGCCACCCTTTGTCTCCTTCTATGTTTACTTTAATTCTTTTTTGTTGTTTGATAAATTTGTTGGAGTAGTGTAGTTGCCTCGGTTGTGTTGCCACAGTTTGTGCAATCTCCACTGTCTGTTTTTTTTTGTTGTGTCAATTTATCACTCACCACGGGTTCTGCGGTTTCAGTTTTTTGTTTTTTCCATTGGAAAATATATCAACAGCACCATGACATATGGACCCCTCGTGTACACCAAGAAAAAAAAAGAAAGCCACTGCGCGGGGGCTTCCATGAGAGGCGTCGAACAGCAAGGACTATTCCTCCGTTGGACACCTTGCACACAGCATGGCACCTTTTCTTGTCTTAAGAGGAAGAGGAAGGAAGGGTCGGGGTGGGCTGGCAACAGCGGTGTGTGAGAGACTATGCGCGCACACCTAGGTCCACTAGCGAGGCTTTATGCATGACACGGCAGGTGTCGATCACTGTTGTATATGTGGTGGTACGTTTTTGTTTGTGTTCAGCTTATTTCTCCCCCTCAAAGGAAAATGTGCAAAAAAAAAGAGATCGGGTCTTTTGTTTGTGCGCTCAAATCCGGAAAACAAAAATGGGGGAAAAAAAATGTGTTAAATTGAAGTATGGCTGTTGTGGTTAATTGAGTACTCAAAGAAGCAAGCTTCTGTCTTTTTTTCAATCCGTTTTTGTTTGCCCGCAGCGCTGCCTCCAATCAATAATGTTACAGTAGAGACGGTTCAGACGACCACCCTTCTCCAAGACAAACTTTTGCCGCCATCTAAATGATAGGAAGAACACATACCACTCTGCCCTGTACCATCCTCTGCAGGCACTGCCACCACTGCCACCGGCGCACTCTCCACAACGTGGGCTGCCAAAAGCCGCCCTGCAATGGAACGCTTCATCTGCGTCTTTGCCTCCTTCGGGTCTGTCGCCATCTTCGCAAGACTGTGCATGATGTGTGCCGGCGCTTCCACACGGGCCCCTACACTGGGAGCAAAGAGGAGCGTCACTACGGGGCCACTTTCGAAGGTCAACGCCACTGCAAGGTACTGCGCAGTCTCGAGGGGCACCTGGGAGGCACGCAGACGGAGCTGTTCTTCCCCTTTGTTCACAAGATCTGCCACTGCCTCGACGGACGCAGCACTGTGCGCACGACACTCCGCCAGCAGCTGCGCCGCCCCCATCTCCCCAACCGCTATGTTCTTTCCCCCATGCACCTCGCTCTTCGCATCCGCCTTCAACACATCACGGATCACATCGCCGTACACCTCACATGCTCGCACTGCTACCTTACGCGTCTGCAGCCTCATGAACGCACCCTCACAAACCTGCCTTGCAATCTCCCCTGCACCGCACACCGGAGCAAACCCTGACCCCGCTGAAACAAACACCAGAAGGGACGCTGCTGGGAGCGGAAGCGTTGTGGCGCAGGCCGGGTTGAGCATCTCCGCCAACTCATTGCGCGCATCTGTGGGGGAGATCACTGAATGAAAGCTAAAGGCAAGCGGCGCCTTCCCAGTGGTGATGGTAACCTCGGTTGCTCGAAGCGAGCCTTGCGCAGGGCTGACGACCACCCCTGGGAGGGTACACCTCGCGTAGTAGGTCACCTTGACTGCATTGGACAGCTTGTTTACCCTGGCCTCCATGCGGTGCCTCTCTGCGTCGGCACTCTGGACCTCCCCTTGGGAGGCGAGGCCTTGGGTGATGACCTTCCCTGCAGACTCCTTGATGTCGCCCAATGCAGCTAGGGCGGCGGCGCGTTCACGTAGGGTGGTCAGCTTCTGCGCTTCGAGCTCGGCGCTGTGTGCGTTGAGGGTGGTCTCGCTGTCCTGCAGGGCTGCGGTGGAGGAGATGACGGCGCGCATTGCAGATTCTGCGGATTCACGTTGTTCGCGTGCGGTGTTGTAGGCTGAGAGGGCGGCAGAGTGTTGGTGCTCGGCTTGACGGACGGCGGCGGTGAGTTGTTCTTCGCGGACGCGAAGTGCTTCATTGTCCTCTGCTTGGGAAACGCGTTCGGCGTCATCCGCAATGTGTCCCAGAAGCAGTACTTTGATGTCCTCAATGCGTACGCGGCTGTACTCCTGCGCGAGGGCCAGCTCCGCCTCGTTGAGCTTGCCCCCACGCAGCTCCGCCTTGCATGCGTCTAGCTCGTTGCGCTGCTCCACCTTCCGGGCCTTCTTCACCTCCTCGATCTCCGCCACCTCCTTCTCCAGCCCAGCAATCTCATGCTCCAAGCCAACTAGGTTCGAAATCTCCTCCTCCGTCAGCCGGCCACGTCCCCCGCCGCGGGAAAAATTGTTGGACATATGCAACGGTGTCTTCCGCGGATAAGGGTTAGAACGTGCCCCAGAAGACGCCATGCTCGCACCTGAGACTCCTGCACCCGCACCACGTGGCTTCACGGACATTGTATTGTTCGTTTTTCTCTGGGATTTGAAAATTGAAATTTGAAGAAATTAGATGTGGGGTGTTGTTTTGAAAACTTGGTCGTATTAGACACCCCGAGGATGTGCTCCACTTTTAAAAAAATATCAAAAGCAGCAATTTACACAGTGGGAAAGCGATCTTCAAAGGCGGGGGATGTAACTCTGTGTAACCCCTCCCCCCAGCCCACGTCCCACTTCCCCCTCTATTAAGCTTTACACCAAACCCACAACGTTAACATCGCACCTTCTCACCTTCTCCCGGTGCTAAACAAACTCCGCTTCCGCCCCACTACAGCTATACACACCCCACCCCAAGCGCGCGACGGAGGGCCAGCTATATTAGCACCGAGCAGCACTGCCGTACAGTACCACCTTTGTTAGCTTATACCGGCCCAGGGAAGAGGTATCACCACGACCTAGTTACCACCCATGACATGACAAGACTAAATAATGTTAGATTCATATACCTTCAGTTCACAGAATTGAAAGTATTTGAGAGGGTCAACACATGCACCCTAAATAATGACAAGACCCCCCCCTCAGTATGGCAGGGGGGTCACCCCCCCTGCCATTGCTCATACTAGGTCGTGGTGTATCTCAGTGGGCATCCCCACTGTCTGTATACCCTACACACAGTCCTGCTTTCCACGCAAACACAAAGGAATATGGGAGACACATAGCAAGGCACCTACCCGAAGCTAGATCTAGGGGGGCACCTTGCGGTGTCTGTTCTCTGCGAAATAAAATGCAACACATCTCAACACAGCTCTGAGAGGATTGCAGAACAAAAAAAATTCTACTGGGCAACATTACCCAAAAAAAAGAGATGTAGAAAAAGTACAAACGCCTCACACATCGGACGCAGGGCACTAAGAAGGGGATCTTAATGTACACTCTCTGTTGATTCTAAAACGGGGGAGGGTAAAAAAAGCGCGAAAGGTAAATTGGGGAAGAGGTTGAAAAGTTGGAACGCTTCCTCACCCCCAGATCACACAAAGTGTCATGTCACCGAAAAAAAATTAAAAGATGAACCTAAGACTCTCTGTTCATAGTCACCTCCATCGTTAACGCACAATATCTGCAAAAAAAAAAAAAAGCTCCCCAGGTCCCCTACCCGAATCCAGTATAAAACCTCCTCAATACCCTTAGGTTCTTCTCATCATAAAGGCGCCTTGCGCGGAGAGGTGTAGAGGGATTGACTGCTCCTGCGCAAAGCGTTCCACTGCACGCACTGTACTGTGCTCCGCTGCAGGAATCCCACACAGCAGTCCCCCTATGCGCAAGGCGGCCCACCAGAGACGGAGTCTGGCTATGAGGACCTCTTCTGGTGGGGAAGAATCGAGGACAACCACATCGAGGGAGGAGGGCGAGGGGAGGTGCGCGATGTGATGGATGGCAGCGGTGGCGTGTTCAGGTCGGGAGGCACCGTCTGCAAGCACCACATCGACACATCCGGTCCATGCAGCAAAGCCGCGTAGCAGCACACCTCGCATTTCCCCGACCAACGCTGCCTCCCTCTTTCCCTCCTTCTCCAGAACCCGGGGGAGTTCTTCAAGCAACCCCTTCACAGCATGGCCTATGGGGACGACATGGTTGCGGAGGCCGGTGTAAGGCGGCGAAGCGGCGGCCCCCTCAGGTGCACTCTCCGCCAGTACCCCTGCCCGCAAGGCACGCCAGCTCTCCTCAGTGTCGCGTGTCCTCTGTTCAGACCGGTGCATCTCAAATCCAAGCAAAATAGTCAAAAGCACTGCAACCACAATAACCCTCGGAGTCATCTTTTTGTGTTTTTTTTTTGCTGAGGGGAAGGGTGAGGGAGAAGGAGAAGGAGAGGGAGGGTAAATAGCTCTAAGAAAAATAGGGGGATTTTTCGTGAATTCAGGGCTGGAGGTGCGTTTATTGACCCGGTCTCAAGACCGGGTCAAAAAAAAAATAAATGGGATTTTGGCGAAAAACCCGGTCTGAAAAAAATAAAATAAATAAATGGGATTTGGGAGAAAATCGGTTATTTTGGTGCCTCACTCGAGCCTCTGAGAGTGACCAGAAATGGCCTCATGAACAAAGTGACCCCGTCACAGCCAGAACGCGACTCAATTAGTCAAACGCCGAAGGAAAAGGAAGCATGCAGCATGGTGACAGGGAAAAAAAGTAGCGTACCGTGCGCCTGCGGCGCAAGCTTGCAACCCACCCAAAATGTACAATTTTAAGCGCAATTTTTTGAAATGTTGCGTACCGTGGCTTCGCCAGGAACCTTTGGGCCATGACCGCCGAGAAATCCAATTTCCCCGAGTGTGTGAAGCCCTACGGTGTGCTGAACAAAAGGGGAACATGGACCCTCCTCCCCTTCATCAAGGCACAAGCGCTGTTCCCCGCTAAAGAAGTGTCCAACAACCAGGTCGCATGCGCCAGTGTCACTTTTTTTTTGACCCCAAAAAGCTCAGACCGGGTCTTTTTTGAAAACCCCACATCTATCGCCATCTCTGTTCGTGATTGAATGAAAAAAAAAATAGAAAACGACTTCAGGATATGACAGTTAAATGAAATAAAGAAAACACTTTTTCGTTTATCGCACCGCAAAAGGTTTGTGTTCTTCACTGATGAATGTGAGTGAGGTGTATGTTAGTGGAAAACCAATACGCTAAAGCGGGCACGCACCATCCGTCGTTTTCCATTTCTATTCGTCAATGCTTGATAACACACAAAAAAGTTGTTTCATATACTAACTATTCTACTGAATAGATGGTATAATAGGGTGCACTAAATGTACCCAAACTTTTTTTTTTTTACTTTATGTGGATTGTTTGTTTCTGATAGTGACGTGACTCGTTTTTTTATGTTTTTTTTTGGAAAAGAAAGTTTCATGTACCCATTAATAAAAGTCCGTGAGGACAAAAAAGAAAAAAAGGAGAGCAAACGAGGGAGGGAGGGTGAGAAATCGCAAGATGAAACCCTACAATGTGTACGGTTCCTCGAAAAACAAAGAAAAGTTTAGAGATGTCTCGTGATTAGTCACCTTGAAACAAACTTATGTCCTCAAACGTGCGGGGTGTATTGGGGAGGGGGGAAATTATACTTACCAGACGCAGCGGACACAAAAATAAAATAAAAGCAAAATCGAGAGATAAACCTAGCCTCGCAGTGCTTGGTCATCTGTCATCTGGGGAGAGGGGAATGGTAAGAAATTGATGCGAAACATTGTTAAGCACTGTTAGTGGGTGAACAATCCAACCCTTAGACAATTCTGCTTGTCTAGGCTAGGAAGAGCCGACATCGAAGGATCAAAAAGCAACGTCGTTATCACAGACTGGCGTCTACATTCTCAAGACCCACACATTAACAATGATTCTTGTTAAGTTTTCGGGCTGAAAGCAACCAGATCACACAACATTCTTTAAAAGACCCAAACGAGTTTTGACGGATTGAGTGAAGAATGAAGGGAATTGATAAATTAAAAAACACAAAGAACAGCTCAAAACACCGAAAAAGATGAAACCCTCCCTTTTGCTTATTCATCTCTAAAAAATATTACCTATTTCATCTTTGGTTTAGTACACACCACCCACTGTCATACCCAACCTAGAAATGTAAAAAAAACCCTCCTTTTCTTTCACGGGAGGGGGGATGACAATGAGAAAATCTTCAGACATCTTTTTTTGACCACGTGTGTCTTTTGTCCTGTCATGTCAGAGCCGCCCACATGAAGCCTAAACTTCACACTTTTGCTCTGGGAGGACCACGACACCTTGGGTGGGGACCTGCTGTACATTAGTACCGTAGACCTGCTGCTGCTGAGCAGGGTGGTATGCTCCTGGTGCAGGCTGCTGGTGGAGGACGACAGACTCAGTGGTACTGGCACGGGGACGCAGGCAGTAGCAGCACCCAACGATTGCAAGCGCGATGGCCACACAAATCGAAAGTAACACAATCGCAGCAACCGCAAGCCCGTAGACCATCTCTTCGCCCTCACCCATGCACTTTTCGTCCGAGTCGGACCAATGGCACCACTCCATATGATCACACCATGCTTGGTCGGCCTGGCCGCAGCTGGGCGGCGTAGCCGTCACACACATTCCGTTGGACCAAATGCACCTCTTCGTTGGGGAAGTAATGCACGTTGATTGGTTCTTGTACTGCTCGCAGCTTGCCGACGCAGTCGACAGCACAGTCGCGATGACTGCCAGAAAAAGCGCCACGTTCTGCATAGTGTAGTGGGAAGTAAATAGAGTTCTGGCAAAAGAGGTGGTGTGTGTGGTACGAAAAAGTGAGGTGAAACTCAAAAACTGCAGTTGCTGATGCGGGCACCTCGCCGACTGAGGTACGATGCCAGCCATCCGGATGAAATCACAAATACCCTGTGCCCTACAACAGTGGATGTAAAAAGGAAGTCAAAGAAAAGAGAAACACAGAGAGGGTTTTCTTGATTGAAAGAGAACAAAAGAGCAAACGAGGGGAGGAGGGAGAGGGGAGAAATCGCAAGATGAAACCCTACAATGTGTATGGTTCCTCGCAAAACAAACTGTAGTTGTTGATGCAGGCACCTCCGACTGACCCACTGCACGATGCCAGCCATCCGGATGAAAGCACAAGATGAAAACAAAAAGAAAGGTTTGGAGATGAACCTAAGGCTCTCGTGCTTAGTCTGATTAGATTACTTAATGTTTTGAACATTGGTTATTCATCAATCTTTTCTCTCGTGCTTAGTCACCTTAAAACAAACTGATGTCCTCAAGAAACAGAAGAGAAGTTGAAAGTGCAAACAAAAAAACTTTTTAAATATGTGCCTCTCGCGCGCACACACGTCAAATAAAAAAAAGGGGGCTTTTTTGTGCCGGTGGAATTGGTTGCGTTGGGTGGTCAATTTATGTCTGTGTATTTTATTTTTCTTTGAAATCTTTTTCATTCCTTTTTTATGGAACGGGGCATGCACGGTTGGAGTTGGCAGAGCTAAAGACAAAGTTGCCTTTCCTAAACGTGCACACAACTGGCAAAAGGGGAGGTGTCGTCACTCACCTATATCATTGAAAATACCATTCCCAATGGTACACTCTGATACTGTTGCCCCGCTTCTTTGTTCCTTTTCTTGAAAAATTGGTTGTATTAGTCACCCGAGAGTGTACATCTTTCCTTTTTATTCTAATCAACTCATCATTGACCTACGCCGACAAAACTAAACTAACATTTTGCCACTTGATTTGTCCTCACTAATCTACTACTGAGTATTTTTTCGTTGACCGCAGCCATTCACCTCCGCATCCTCTGCCACCTCGCACACGGGTCCTCCCCCTTCGTGCCATAGTGTAGCTTTGGAAGCTGTAGTCGAAAAATATTTTTCGTTGACCGCAGCCATTTTAGGAAGCCATTTAGGCTCTTACCCTGGGTGGCGCACATAATAATTGATTGGGGGAGGGAAATGATTCAAAAGGAAAAAGCGTGAGGACAAATTTACCGTTGGCTAATCAAGTTCAGTTTCTAATAACACTGCGTGTAAGCAAAAAAAAAATGTGAAAAAGACTGGAGCTCTGTTTTTGTTTTGCATATTCTGCGTTCAGGGACCAGGTTCCATAATAGTTTCTTCCATAGGGGAAATTATGGGAGGGTTGGTCCGTACACTTAGCATTGTTGAAACAACAAGACATTAAGAAAAACAGATGATGGTGCTATACGGGGGGCGGGGTTTCACAACTTTTCACAACTTTTCACAACTTTTCACACCCACATAAGTCAAGCAAAGTGTGAAACGTTGTGAAAAGTTGTACCAAATGAGCAACTTTTAGTGATCTGACCAGATATCCATCACGTCGTGTGTATTATTGGGAGAGAAGGAAAAGAGCGAAGGACACGAACATCAAGAATTCTGGTGCAAAATTTTTCTTTTTCGGGAAAAGGGTGTGAGGGGGGAGCGCGCTTGGGGCTTCAAAACGGAAAGAAACACGCACAAAGATTTAAAAAAAAAAAGGCTGAGGGGAGGAGGCACTGAAAATCCCTCCTTTTTTAAAACAGGAATTTGGTTGTTGGCAAACCGATTCGGTGGTTCCTTTCACAGAAGTTATACATTTTACCGCTCCAATGGTGGTCTTCAATTTTTCCCCCCAGCCTATATTTCTTTTGCGTGCGGGGTGTATTGGGGAGAGAACAGTTAATCTTACTTACCAAGGCGCAGCGGGACACAAAAATAAAAGCAAAATTGAGAGATAAACCTAACCTCACAGTACTTAGTCATCTGTCATCTGGAGAGAGGGGGGAATGGTAAGAAATTGATGCGAAACAGTTATTACCACAGACAGACTTAGCCTACATTCTTGAGACCCACACATTGACAACGATGTATGCCTCAACGACACCACACAGTGTAGGCTACGACAATCCGGGCGATGCAACAATGTGGGTTTATAGTACACATTGTCGGGAGGAAATAGACACTCAAGGATGAGATCTACTGTACACTTGGTTGTATTAGTGAAGACACGAGTGCACCCCACTTCTTATTAATTTGAAAAATTGTTGGAATAGAGAAGTTGCCACATGTGCAAGCTCCACTGTCATGTGTATTTATTTTTCGAGCCTCTGAAAGCAGCCAGATCACACAACATTCTTTAAAATAACCAAAAGAGAGTTTGACTGAATTGAGTGAAGAATGAAGGGAAAAATTTAAACAAAAACAAAGAACAGACTCAAGCGAAAAGATGAAACCCTCCCTTTTGCTTATTCATCTCTAAAAAATATTACCTATTTCATCTTTGGTTTAGTACACACCACCCACTGTCATACCCAACCTAGAAATGGATGTAAAAGAACCCCTTTTCTCTGAAGTAACGGGAGGGGGGATGACAATGAGAATATCACCAGACATCTTTTTTTGACCACGTGTGTCTTTTGTCCTGTCATGTCAGAGCCGCCCACATGGAGCCTAAACTTCACACTTTTGCTCTGGGGGGACCACGACACCTTGGGTGGGGACCTGCTGTACATTAGTACCGTAGACCTGCTGCTGCTGAGCAGGGTGGTATGCTCCTGGTGCAGGCTGCTGGTGGAGGACGACAGACTCAGTGATACTGGCACGGGAACTCATGCAGCAGCAGCACACGCACCCAATGATCGCAAGCGTGATGGCCACACCAATCGAAATTAACACAATCACAACAACCTCAAGCCAGTGGCCCAGATCGTGGCCCACAATCTCGCACTTTCCATTCGAGGCGGACCACTCGCACGGATCCATCTCATTGCACGTTGCTGGGTTCTTGTACTGATCGCAGCTTGCCGACGCAGTCGACAGCACAGTCGCGATGACTGCCAAAAAAAGCGCCACGTTCTGCATAGTGTAGTTGAAGGGAAGTAAATAGAGTTCTGGCAAAAGAGGTGGCGTGTGTGGTATGAAAAGTGAGGTGAAACTCAAAAACTGCAGTTGCTGATGCGGGCACCTCACCGACTGAGGTACGATGCCAGCCATCCGGATGAAATCACAAATACCCTGCGCCCTACAACAGTGGATGTAAAAAGGAAGTCAAAGAAAAGAGAAACACAGAGAGGGTTTTCTTGATTGAAAGAGAACAAAAGAGCAAACGAGGGGAGGAGGGAGAGGGGAGAAATCGCAAGATGAAACCCTACAATGTGTATGGTTCCTCGCAAAACAAACTGTAGTTGTTGATGCAGGCACCTCCGACTGACCCACTGCACGATGCCAGCCATCCGGATGAAAGCACAAGATGAAAACAAAAAGAAAGGTTTGGAGATGAACCTAAGGCTCTCGTGCTTAGTCACCTTAAAACAAACTGATGTCCTCAAGAAACAGAAGAGAAGTTGAAAGTGCAAACAAAAAAACTTTTTAAATATGTGCCTCTCGCGCACACACATCAAATAAAAAAAAGGGGGCTTTTTTGTGCCGGTGGAATTGGTTGCGTTGGGTGGTCAATTTATGTCTGTGTATTTTATTTTTCTTTGAAATCTTTTTCATTCCTTTTTTATGGAACGGAGCATGCACGGTTGGAGTTGGCAGAGCTAAAGACAAAGTTGCCTTTCCTAAACGTGCACACAACTGGCAAAAGGGGAGGTGTCGTCACTCACCTATATCATTGAAAATACCATTCCCAATGGTACACTCTGATACTGTTGCCCCGCTTCTTTGTTCCTTTTCTTGAAAACTTGGTTGTATTAGTCACCCGAGAGTGTGTTCCACTATCTTTCCTTTTTATTCTAATCAACACATCATTGACCTACGCCGACAAAAAAAAAATGTGAAAAAGACTGGAGCTCTGTTTTTGTTTTGCATATTCTGCGTTCAGGGACCAGGTTCCATAATAGTATCTTCCATAGGGGAAATTATGGGAGGGTTGGTCCGTACACTTAGCATTGTCGAAACAAGACATTAAGAAAAACAGATGATGGTGCTATACAGGGGGCGGGGTTTCACAACTTTTCACAACTTTTCACAACTTTTCACAACTTTTCACACCCACATGAGTCAAGCAAAGTGTCAAACGTTGTGAAAAGTTGTGAAACCCCACGCCCCGAATAGCACCAAATGAGCAACTTTTAGTGATCTGACCAGATATCCATCACGTCGTGTGTATTATTGGGAGAGAAGGAAAAGAGCGAAGGACACGAACATCAAGAATTCTGGTGCAAAATTTTTCTTTTTCGGGAAAAGGGTGTGGGGGAGCGCGCTTGGGGCTTCAAAACGGAAAGAAACACGCACAAAGATTTAAAAAAAAAAAGGCTGAGGGGAGGAGGCACTGAAAATCCCTCCTTTTTTTAAACAGGAATTTGGTTGTTGGCAAACCGATTCGGTGGTTCCTTTCACAGAAGTAATACATTTTACCACTGCAATGGTGGTCTTCAATTTTTCCCCCCAGCTTATATTTCTTTTGCGTGCGGGGTGTATTGGGGAGAGAACAGTTAATCTTACTTACCAAGGCGCAGCGGGACACAAAAATAAAAGCAAAATTGAGAGATAAACCTAACCTCACAGTACTTAGTCATCTGTCATCTGGGGAGAGGGGGGAATGGTAAGAAATTGATGCGAAACAGTTATTACCACAGACAGACTTAGCCTACATTCTTGAGACCCACACATTGACAACGATGTATGCCTCAACGACACCACACAGTGTAGGCTACGACAATCCGGGCGATGCGACAATGTGGGTTTATAGTACACATTGTCGGGAGGAAATAGACACTCAAGGATGAGATCTACTGTACACTTGGTTGTATTAGTGAAGACACGAGTGCACCCCACTTCTTATTAATTTGAAAAATTGTTGGAATAGTGAAGTTGCCACATGTGCAAGCTCCACTGTCATGTGTATTTATTTTTTCGAGCCTCTGAAAGCAGCCAGATCACACAACATTCTTTAAAATAACCAAAAGAGAGTTTGACTGAATTGAGTGAAGAATGAAGGGAAAAATTTAAACAAAAACAAAGAACAGACTCAAGCGAAAAGATGAAACCCTCCCTTTTGCTTATTCATCTCTAAAAAATATTACCTATTTCATCTTTGGTTTAGTACACACCACCCACTGTCATACCCAACCTAGAAATGGATGTAAAAGAACCCCTTTTCTCTGAAGTAACGGGAGGGGGGATGACAATGAGAATATCACCAGACATCTTTTTTTGACCACGTGTGTCTTTTGTCATGTCATGTCAGAGCCGCCCACATGGAGCCTAAACTTCACACTTTTGCTCTGGGAGGACCACGACACCTTGGGTGGAGACCTGCTGTACATTAGTACCGTAGACCTGCTGCTGCTGAGCAGGGTAGTATGCTCCTGGTGCAGGCTGCTGGCGGAGGACGACAGTCTCAGTGGTACTGGCACGGGAACCCAGGCAGCAGCAGCACACCACGCACCCAACGATCGCAAGCGCGATGGCCACACCAATCGAAATTAACACAATCGCAACAACCGCAAGTGAGTGGCCCAGATCGTGGCCCACAATCTCGCACTTTCCGTTCGAGGAGGACCACTCGCACGGATCCATCTCATTGCACGTTGCTGGGTTCTTGTACTGATCGCAGCTTGCCGACGCAGTCGACAGCACAGTCGCGATGACTGCCAAAAAAAGCGCCACGTTCTGCATAGTGTAGTTGAAGGGAAGTAAATAGAGTTCTGGCAAAAGAGGTGGCGTGTGTGGTATGAAAAAGTGAGGTGAAACTCAAAACTGCAGTTGCTGATGCGGGCACCTCACCGACTGAGGTACGATGCCAGCCATCCGGATGAAATCACAAATACCCTGTGCCCTACAACAGTGGATGTAAAAAGGAAGTCAAAGAAAAGAGAAACACAGAGAGGGTTTTCTTGATTGAAAGAGAACAAAAGAGCAAACGAGGGGAGGAGGGAGAGGGGAGAAATCGCAAGATGAAACCCTACAATGTGTATGGTTCCTCGCAAAACAAACTGTAGTTGTTGATGCAGGCACCTCCGACTGACCCACTGCACGATGCCAGCCATCCGGATGAAAGCACAAGATGAAAACAAAAAGAAAGGTTTGGAGATGAACCTAAGGCTCTCGTGCTTAGTCACCTTAAAACAAACTGATGTCCTCAAGAAACAGAAGAGAAGTTGAAAGTGCAAACAAAAAAACTTTTTAAATATGTGCCTCTCGCGCACACACGTCAAATAAAAAAAAGGGGGCTTTTTTGTGGCGGTGGAATTGGTTGCGTTGGGTGGTCAATTTATGTCTGTGTATTTTATTTTTCTTTGAAATCTTTTTCATTCCTTTTTTATGGAACGGAGCATGCACGGTTGGAGTTGGCAGAGCTAAAGACAAAGTTGCCTTTCCTAAACGTGCACACAACTGGCAAAAGGGGAGGTGTCGTCACTCACCTATATCATTGAAAATACCATTCCCAATGGTACACTCTGATACTGTTGCCCCGCTTCTTTGTTCCTTTTCTTGAAAACTTGGTTGTATTAGTCACCCGAGAGTGTGTTCCACATCTTTCCTTTTTATTCTAATCAACACATCATTGACCTACGCCGACAAAAAAAAAAAAAAATGTGAAAAAGACTGGAGCTCTGTTTTTGTTTTGCATATTCTGCGTTCAGGGACCAGGTTCCATAATAGTATCTTCCATGGGGGAAATTATGGGAGGGTTGGTCCGTACACTTAGCATTGTTGAAACAACAAGACATTAAGAAAAACAGATGATGGTGCTATACGGGGGGCGGGGTTTCACAACTTTTCACAACTTTTCACAACTTTTCACACCCACATAAGTCAAGCAAAGTGTGAAACGTTGTGAAAAGTTGTGAAACCCCACGCCCCGAATAGCACCAAATGAGCAACTTTTAGTGATCTGACCAGATATCCATCACAGTGTCGTGTGTATTATTGGGAGAGAAGGAAAAGAGCGAACGACACGAACATCAAGAATTCTGGTGCAAAAAATTTCTTTTTCGGAAAAGGGTGTGGGGGAGCGCGCTTGGGGCTTCAAAACGAAAAGAAACACACAAAAAGATTTTAAAAAAAAAGCTGAGGGGAGGTGGCACTGAAAATCCTTCCTTTAAAAAAAAAAAAAAAAAAAGGGATTTTTTTTTTGGTAGTTGTACCGATTTGGTGGTTCCTTTCACAGAAGTATTATACTTTACCGCTGCAATGGTGGCATTCAAAAATTGTCCCCATCAGCTTTTATTTCTTTTGCGTGCGGGGTGTATTGGGGAGAGAACCGTTACAGTAAGACAACAAACACCGGTCGGGTAAAATTATAGGTGGGGTAAAAACATCGGAGGGGTAAAAACTAAGGTGGATTTTGGAATTTCAAAATTCTAAGGAGAGTTTTTACCCCACCGATGTTTGTTGTCTAACCGTAATCTTACTTACCAAGGCGCAGCGGGACACAAAAATAAAAGCAAAATTGAGAGATAAACCTAACCTCACAGTACTTAGTCATCTGTCATCTGGGGAGAGGGGGGAATGGTAAGAAATTGATGCGAAACAGTTATTATCACAGACAGACTTAGCCTACATTCTTGAGACCCACACATTGACAACGATGTATGCCTCAACGACACCACACAGTGTAGGCTACGACAATCCGGGCGATGCGACAATGTGGGTTTATAGTACACATTGTCGGGAGGAAATAGACACTCAAGGATGAGATCTACTGTACACTTGGTTGTATTAGTGAAGACACGAGTGCACCCCACTTCTTATTAATTTGAAAAATTGTTGGAATAGTGAAGTTGCCACATGTGCAAGCTCCACTGTCATGTGTATTTATTTTTCGAGCCTCTGAAAGCAGCCAGATCACACAACATTCTTTAAAATAACCAAAAGAGAGTTTGACTGAATTGAGTGAAGAATGAAGGGAAAAATTTAAACAAAAACAAAGAACAGACTCAAGCGAAAAGATGAAACCCTCCCTTTTGCTTATTCATCTCTAAAAAATATTACCTATTTCATCTTTGGTTTAGTACACACCACCCACTGTCATACCCAACCTAGAAATGGATGTAAAAGAACCCCTTTTCTCTGAAGTAACGGGAGGGGGGATGACAATGAGAATATCACCTGTCATGTCATGTCAGAGCCGCCCACATGGAGCCTAAACTTCACACTTTTGCTCTGGGGGGACCACGACACCTTGGGTGGGGACCTGCTGTACATTAGTACCGTAGACCTGCTGCTGCTGAGCAGGGTGGTATGCTCCTGGTGCAGGCTGCTGGTGGAGGACGACAGACTCAGTGATACTGGCACGGGAACTCATGCAGCAGCAGCACACGCACCCAATGATCGCAAGCGTGATGGCCACACCAATCGAAATTAACACAATCACAACAACCTCAAGCCAGTGGCCCAGATCGTGGCCCACAATCTCGCACTTTCCATTCGAGGCGGACCACTCGCACGGATCCATCTCATTGCACGTTGCTGGGTTCTTGTACTGATCGCAGCTTGCCGACGCAGTCGACAGCACAGTCGCGATGACTGCCAAAAAAAGCGCCACGTTCTGCATAGTGTAGTGGGAAGTAAATAGAGTTCTGGCAAAAGAGGTGGCGTGTGTGGTATGAAAAAGTGAGGTGAAACTCAAAACTGCAGTTGCTGATGCGGGCACCTCGCCGACTGAGGTACGATGCCAGCCATCCGGATGAAATCACAAATACCCTGTGCCCTGCAACAGTGGATGTAAAAAGGAAGTCAAAGAAAAGAGAAACACAGAGAGGGTTTTCTTGATTGAAAGAGAACAAAAGAGCAAACGAGGGGAGGAGGGAGAGGGGAGAAATCGCAAGATGAAACCCTACAATGTGTATGGTTCCTCGCAAAACAAACTGTAGTTGTTGATGCACCTCCGACTGACCCACTGCACGATGCCAGTCATCCGGATGAAAGCACAAGATGAAAACAAAAAGAAAGGTTTGGAGATGAACCTAAGGCTCTCGTGCTTAGTCTGATTAGATTACTTAATGTTTTGAACATTGGTTATTCATCAATCTTTTCTCTCGTGCTTAGTCACCTTAAAACAAACTGATGTCCTCAAGAAACAGAAGAGAAGTTGAAAGTGCAAACAAAAAAACTTTTTAAATATGTGCCTCTCGCGCGCACACACGTCAAATAAAAAAAAGGGGGCTTTTTGTGCCGGTGGAATTGGTTGCGTTGGGTGGTCAATTTATGTCTGTGTATTTTATTTTTCTTTGAAATCTTTTTCATTCCTTTTTTATGGAACGGAGCATGCACGGTTGGAGTTGGCAGAGCTAAAGACAAAGTTGCCTTTCCTAAACGTGCACACAACTGGCAAAAGGGGAGGTGTCGTCACTCACCTATATCATTGAAAATACCATTCCCAATGGTACACTCTGATACTGTTGCCCCGCTTCTTTGTTCCTTTTCTTGAAAACTTGGTTGTATTAGTCACCCGAGAGTGTGTTCCACTATCTTTCCTTTTTATTCTAATCAACACATCATTGACCTACGGCGACAAAAAAAAATGTGAAAAAGACTGGAGCTCTGTTTTTGTTTTGCATATTCTGCGTTCAGGGACCAGGTTCCATAATAGTATCTTCCATGGAGGAAATTATGGGAGGGTTGGTCCGTACACTTAGCATTGTTGAAACAACAAGACATTAAGAAAAACAGATGATGGTGCTATACGGGGGGCGGGGTTTCACAACTTTTCACAACTTTTCACAACTTTTCACACCCACATAAGTCAAGCAAAGTGTGAAACGTTGTGAAAAGTTGTGAAACCCCACGCCCCGAATAGCACCAAATGAGCAACTTTTAGTGATCTGACCAGATATCCATCACAGTGTCGTGTGTATTATTGGGAGAGAAGGAAAAGAGCGAACGACACGAACATCAAGAATTCTGGTGCAAAAAATTTCTTTTTCGGAAAAGGGTGTGGGGGAGCGCGCTTGGGGCTTCAAAACGAAAAGAAACACACAAAAAGATTTTTAAAAAAAAGCTGAGGGGAGGTGGCACTGAAAATCCCTCCTTTAAAAAAAAAAAAAAAAAAAAAAAAGGATTTTTTTTTTGGTAGTTGTACCGATGTGGTGGTTCCTTTCACAGAAGTATTATGCTTTACCGCTACAATGGTAACCTTCAAAAATTGTCCCCATCAGCTTTTATTTCTTTTGCGTGCGGGGTGTATTGGGGAGAGAACAGTTACAGTAAGACAACAAACACCGGTGGGGTAAAATTATAGGTGGGGTAAAAACATCGGAGGGGTAAAAACTAAGGTGGATTTTGGAATTTCAAAATTCTAAGGAGAGTTTTTACCCCACCGATGTTTGTTGTCTAACCGTAATCTTACTTACCAAGGCGCAGCGGGACACAAAAATAAAAGCAAAATTGAGAGATAAACCTAACCTCACAGTACTTAGTCATCTGTCATCTGGGGAGAGGGGGGAATGGTAAGAAATTGATGCGAAACAGTTATTACCACAGACAGACTTAGCCTACATTCTTGAGACCCACACATTGACAACGATGTATGCCTCAACGACACCACACAGTGTAGGCTACGACAATCCGGGCGATGCGACAATGTGGGTTTATAGTACACATTGTCGGGAGGAAATAGACACTCAAGGATGAGATCTACTGTACACTTGGTTGTATTAGTGAAGACACGAGTGCACCCCACTTCTTATTAATTTGAAAAATTGTTGGAATAGAGAATTTGCCACATGTGCAAGCTCCACTGTCATGTGTATTTATTTTTTCGAGCCTCTGAAAGCAGCCAGATCACACAACATTCTTTAAAATAACCAAAAGAGAGTTTGACTGAATTGAGTGAAGAATGAAGGGAATTGAAAAATTTAAACAAAACAAAGAACAGACTCAAGCGAAAAGATGAAACCCTCCCTTTTGCTTATTCATCTCTAAAAAATATTACCTATTTCATCTTTGGTTTAGTACACACCACCCACTGCCATACCCAACCTAGAAATGTAAAAAAAACCCTCCTTTTCTTTCACGGGAGGGGGGATGACAATGAGAAAATCTTCAGACATCTTTTTTTGACCACGTGTGTCTTTTGTCATGTCATGTCAGAGCCGCCCACATGGAGCCTAAACTTCACACTTTTGCTCTGGGAGGACCACGACACCTTGGGTGGAGACCTGCTGTACATTAGTACCGTAGACCTGCTGCTGCTGAGCAGGGTAGTATGCTCCTGGTGCAGGCTGCTGGCGGAGGACGACAGTCTCAGTGGTACTGGCACGGGAACCCAGGCAGCAGCAGCACACCACGCACCCAACGATCGCAAGCGCGATGGCCACACCAATCGAAATTAACACAATCGCAACAACCGCAAGTGAGTGGCCCAGATCGTGGCCCACAATCTCGCACTTTCCGTTCGAGGAGGACCACTCGCACGGATCCATCTCATTGCACGTTGCTGGGTTCTTGTACTGATCGCAGCTTGCCGACGCAGTCGACAGCACAGTCGCGATGACTGCCAAAAAAAGCGCCACGTTCTGCATAGTGTAGTTGAAGGGAAGTAAATAGAGTTCTGGCAAAAGAGGTGGCGTGTGTGGTATGAAAAAGTGAGGTGAAACTCAAAACTGCAGTTGCTGATGCGGGCACCTCACCGACTGAGGTACGATGCCAGCCATCCGGATGAAATCACAAATACCCTGTGCCCTACAACAGTGGATGTAAAAAGGAAGTCAAAGAAAAGAGAAACACAGAGAGGGTTTTCTTGATTGAAAGAGAACAAAAGAGCAAACGAGGGGAGGAGGGAGAGGGGAGAAATCGCAAGATGAAACCCTACAATGTGTATGGTTCCTCGCAAAACAAACTGTAGTTGTTGATGCAGGCACCTCCGACTGACCCACTGCACGATGCCAGCCATCCGGATGAAAGCACAAGATGAAAACAAAAAGAAAGGTTTGGAGATGAACCTAAGGCTCTCGTGCTTAGTCACCTTAAAACAAACTGATGTCCTCAAGAAACAGAAGAGAAGTTGAAAGTGCAAACAAAAAAACTTTTTAAATATGTGCCTCTCGCGCACACACGTCAAATAAAAAAAAGGGGGCTTTTTTGTGGCGGTGGAATTGGTTGCGTTGGGTGGTCAATTTATGTCTGTGTATTTTATTTTTCTTTGAAATCTTTTTCATTCCTTTTTTATGGAACGGAGCATGCACGGTTGGAGTTGGCAGAGCTAAAGACAAAGTTGCCTTTCCTAAACGTGCACACAACTGGCAAAAGGGGAGGTGTCGTCACTCACCTATATCATTGAAAATACCATTCCCAATGGTACACTCTGATACTGTTGCCCCGCTTCTTTGTTCCTTTTCTTGAAAACTTGGTTGTATTAGTCACCCGAGAGTGTGTTCCACATCTTTCCTTTTTATTCTAATCAACACATCATTGACCTACGCCGACAAAAAAAAAATGTGAAAAAGACTGGAGCTCTGGTTTTGTTTTGCATATTCTGCGTTCAGGGACCAGGTTCCATTATATGACGGTCCATAATAGTTTCTTCCATGGAGGAAATTATGGGAGGGTTGGTCCGTACACTTAGCATTGTTGAAACAACAAGACATTAAGAAAAACAGATGATGGTGCTATACGGGGGGCGGGGTTTCACAACTTTTCACAACTTTTCACACCCACACAAGTCAAGCAAAGTGTGAAACGTTGTGAAAAGTTGTACCAAATGAGCAACTTTTAGTGATCTGACCAGATATCCATCACGTCGTGTGTATTATTGGGAGAGAAGGAAAAGAGCGAACGACACGAACATCAAGAATTCTGGTGCAAAAAATTTCTTTTTCGGAAAAGGGTGTGGGGGAGCGCGCTTGGGGCTTCAAAACGAAAAGAAACACACAAAAAGATTTTAAAAAAAAAGCTGAGGGGAGGTGGCACTGAAAATCCCTCCTTTAAAAAAAAAACAAGTAATTGCTATCGGAAAAAAAACGGGGTGTGATGTGGAACTCCATCCTGTAGAAATAATCTACAACACGCCCAGCATTCTGCTCTTCTGCAGGTATGCTAACGCTCTTCGTAAGCTGCCAGACCCACTGGGACGCCAGCATCTGAAACGTTCAAGAAGGGGGGCTGTCCTCTTCGTCCAGCACCATCTGCTCGATAGCGTTGTTGGACGTCGGCTCGGCAGGCTCGGCGTGTTCCAGCTCGTTTTTGTCCACAGGCTCCCCACATTGTCGTCGTCGTTGGAGCAGTGCGGAAGGAACACAGAATGCACAGACTACAACACATCGATCACACCATCAGCACCTCCAGCAAATCGCCAGGATGCTACGGTGGTTTCGAAAATCGCGCGGAGTTTTCCACATCACACCCGTTTTTCCTTAGCAATTACTTGTCCTTGTTGGTATTGTTGTTTTCAACCACCTTCCTTCAACCCTTGTAGGGGTCAGTTGTAATTTTTTTCGCGAAAACATGAAATTATACATTTCAAGAGAACAAATTAAAAAGGGTCCTTATTTGCATTTTTGGGCTCCGCCCGTGCAGTGGTGGGGTCAATCTCGAAAATTGGACAATTTTTTGACCACTTAAATTTTGAGAAATATGAGCCCGGTTCCTTATACGTGGGGCCCATTTTCGGCTAAATTTTTCCTCAAAATCTGGTTTTGTAAAATTGACCCTTTACTCCCCCCCCACATCGATTTCAATACTATACCTTACTTCACCTACGGTTGCCCTTACAGGGGGGGTGAAGGAAGGTAAGTTGAAAAAAAAAGGGATTTTTTTTTTTGGTAGTTGTACCGATTTGGTGGTTCCTTTCACAGAAGTATTATACTTTACCGCTGCAATGGTGGCCTTCAAAAATTGTCCCCATCAGCTTTTATTTCTTTTGCGTGCGGGGTGTATTGGGGAGAGAACAGTTACAGTAAGACAACAAACACCGGTGGGGTAAAATTATAGGTGGGGTAAAAACATCGGAGGGGTAAAAACTAAGGTGGATTTTAGAATTTCAAAATTCTAAGGAGAGTTTTTACCCCACCGATGTTTGTTGTCGAACTGTAATCTTACTTACCAAGGCGCAGCGGGACACAAAAATAAAAGCAAAATTGAGAGATAAACCTAACCTCACAGTACTTAGTCATCTGTCATCTGGAGAGAGGGGGGAATGGTAAGAAATTGATGCGAAACAGTTATTACCACAGACAGACTTAGCCTACATTCTTGAGACCCACACATTGACAACGATGTATGCCTCAACGACACCACACAGTGTAGGCTACGACAATCCGGGCGATGCGACAATGTGGGTTTATAGTACACATTGTCGGGAGGAAATAGACACTCAAGGATGAGATCTACTGTACACTTGGTTGTATTAGTGAAGACACGAGTGCACCCCACTTCTTATTAATTTGAAAAATTGTTGGAATAGAGAATTTGCCACATGTGCAAGCTCCACTGTCATGTGTATTTATTTTTTCGAGCCTCTGAAAGCAGCCAGATCACACAACATTCTTTAAAATAACCAAAAGAGAGTTTGACTGAATTGAGTGAAGAATGAAGGGAATTGAAAAATTTAAACAAAACAAAGAACAGACTCAAGCGAAAAGATGAAACCCTCCCTTTTGCTTATTCATCTCTAAAAAATATTACCTATTTCATCTTTGGTTTAGTACACACCACCCACTGCCATACCCAACCTAGAAATGTAAAAAAAACCCTCCTTTTCTTTCACGGGAGGGGGGATGACAATGAGAAAATCTTCAGACATCTTTTTTTGACCACGTGTGTCTTTTGTCATGTCATGTCAGAGCCGCCCACATGGAGCCTAAACTTCACACTTTTGCTCTGGGAGGACCACGACACCTTGGGTGGAGACCTGCTGTACATTAGTACCGTAGACCTGCTGCTGCTGAGCAGGGTAGTATGCTCCTGGTGCAGGCTGCTGGCGGAGGACGACAGTCTCAGTGGTACTGGCACGGGAACCCAGGCAGCAGCAGCACACCACGCACCCAACGATCGCAAGCGCGATGGCCACACCAATCGAAATTAACACAATCGCAACAACCGCAAGTGAGTGGCCCAGATCGTGGCCCACAATCTCGCACTTTCCGTTCGAGGAGGACCACTCGCACGGATCCATCTCATTGCACGTTGCTGGGTTCTTGTACTGATCGCAGCTTGCCGACGCAGTCGACAGCACAGTCGCGATGACTGCCAAAAAAAGCGCCACGTTCTGCATAGTGTAGTTGAAGGGAAGTAAATAGAGTTCTGGCAAAAGAGGTGGCGTGTGTGGTATGAAAAAGTGAGGTGAAACTCAAAACTGCAGTTGCTGATGCGGGCACCTCACCGACTGAGGTACGATGCCAGCCATCCGGATGAAATCACAAATACCCTGTGCCCTACAACAGTGGATGTAAAAAGGAAGTCAAAGAAAAGAGAAACACAGAGAGGGTTTTCTTGATTGAAAGAGAACAAAAGAGCAAACGAGGGGAGGAGGGAGAGGGGAGAAATCGCAAGATGAAACCCTACAATGTGTATGGTTCCTCGCAAAACAAACTGTAGTTGTTGATGCAGGCACCTCCGACTGACCCACTGCACGATGCCAGCCATCCGGATGAAAGCACAAGATGAAAACAAAAAGAAAGGTTTGGAGATGAACCTAAGGCTCTCGTGCTTAGTCACCTTAAAACAAACTGATGTCCTCAAGAAACAGAAGAGAAGTTGAAAGTGCAAACAAAAAAACTTTTTAAATATGTGCCTCTCGCGCACACACGTCAAATAAAAAAAAGGGGGCTTTTTTGTGGCGGTGGAATTGGTTGCGTTGGGTGGTCAATTTATGTCTGTGTATTTTATTTTTCTTTGAAATCTTTTTCATTCCTTTTTTATGGAACGGAGCATGCACGGTTGGAGTTGGCAGAGCTAAAGACAAAGTTGCCTTTCCTAAACGTGCACACAACTGGCAAAAGGGGAGGTGTCGTCACTCACCTATATCATTGAAAATACCATTCCCAATGGTACACTCTGATACTGTTGCCCCGCTTCTTTGTTCCTTTTCTTGAAAACTTGGTTGTATTAGTCACCCGAGAGTGTGTTCCACTATCTTTCCTTTTTATTCTAATCAACACATCATTGACCTACGCCGACAAAAAAAAAATGTGAAAAAGACTGGAGCTCTGGTTTTGTTTTGCATATTCTGCGTTCAGGGACCAGGTTCCATTATATGACGGTCCATAATAGTTTCTTCCATGGAGGAAATTATGGGAGGGTTGGTCCGTACACTTAGCATTGTTGAAACAACAAGACATTAAGAAAAACAGATGATGGTGCTATACGGGGGGCGGGGTTTCACAACTTTTCACAACTTTTCACACCCACACAAGTCAAGCAAAGTGTGAAACGTTGTGAAAAGTTGTACCAAATGAGCAACTTTTAGTGATCTGACCAGATATCCATCACGTCGTGTGTATTATTGGGAGAGAAGGAAAAGAGCGAACGACACGAACATCAAGAATTCTGGTGCAAAAAATTTCTTTTTCGGAAAAGGGTGTGGGGGAGCGCGCTTGGGGCTTCAAAACGAAAAGAAACACACAAAAAGATTTTAAAAAAAAAGCTGAGGGGAGGTGGCACTGAAAATCCCTCCTTTAAAAAAAAAACAAGTAATTGCTATCGGAAAAAAAACGGGGTGTGATGTGGAACTCCATCCTGTAGAAATAATCTACAACACGCCCAGCATTCTGCTCTTCTGCAGGTATGCTAACGCTCTTCGTAAGCTGCCAGACCCACTGGGACGCCAGCATCTGAAACGTTCAAGAAGGGGGGCTGTCCTCTTCGTCCAGCACCATCTGCTCGATAGCGTTGTTGGACGTCGGCTCGGCAGGCTCGGCGTGTTCCAGCTCGTTTTTGTCCACAGGCTCCCCACATTGTCGTCGTCGTTGGAGCAGTGCGGAAGGAACACAGAATGCACAGACTACAACACATCGATCACACCATCAGCACCTCCAGCAAATCGCCAGGATGCTACGGTGGTTTCGAAAATCGCGCGGAGTTTTCCACATCACACCCGTTTTTCCTTAGCAATTACTTGTCCTTGTTGGTATTGTTGTTTTCAACCACCTTCCTTCAACCCTTGTAGGGGTCAGTTGTAATTTTTTTCGCGAAAACATGAAATTATACATTTCAAGAGAACAAATTAAAAAGGGTCCTTATTTGCATTTTTGGGCTCCGCCCGTGCAGTGGTGGGGTCAATCTCGAAAATTGGACAATTTTTTGACCACTTAAATTTTGAGAAATATGAGCCCGGTTCCTTATACGTGGGGCCCATTTTCGGCTAAATTTTTCCTCAAAATCTGGTTTTGTAAAATTGACCCTTTACTCCCCCCCCACATCGATTTCAATACTATACCTTACTTCACCTACGGTTGCCCTTACAGGGGGGGTGAAGGAAGGTAAGTTGAAAAAAAAAGGGATTTTTTTTTTTGGTAGTTGTACCGATTTGGTGGTTCCTTTCACAGAAGTATTATACTTTACCGCTGCAATGGTGGCCTTCAAAAATTGTCCCCATCAGCTTTTATTTCTTTTGCGTGCGGGGTGTATTGGGGAGAGAACAGTTACAGTAAGACAACAAACACCGGTGGGGTAAAATTATAGGTGGGGTAAAAACATCGGAGGGGTAAAAACTAAGGTGGATTTTAGAATTTCAAAATTCTAAGGAGAGTTTTTACCCCACCGATGTTTGTTGTCGAACTGTAATCTTACTTACCAAGGCGCAGCGGGACACAAAAATAAAAGCAAAATTGAGAGATAAACCTAACCTCACAGTACTTAGTCATCTGTCATCTGGAGAGAGGGGGGAATGGTAAGAAATTGATGCGAAACAGTTATTACCACAGACAGACTTAGCCTACATTCTTGAGACCCACACATTGACAACGATGTATGCCTCAACGACACCACACAGTGTAGGCTACGACAATCCGGGCGATGCGACAATGTGGGTTTATAGTACACATTGTCGGGAGGAAATAGACACTCAAGGATGAGATCTACTGTACACTTGGTTGTATTAGTGAAGACACGAGTGCACCCCACTTCTTATTAATTTGAAAAATTGTTGGAATAGAGAATTTGCCACATGTGCAAGCTCCACTGTCATGTGTATTTATTTTTTCGAGCCTCTGAAAGCAGCCAGATCACACAACATTCTTTAAAATAACCAAAAGAGAGTTTGACTGAATTGAGTGAAGAATGAAGGGAATTGAAAAATTTAAACAAAACAAAGAACAGACTCAAGCGAAAAGATGAAACCCTCCCTTTTGCTTATTCATCTCTAAAAAATATTACCTATTTCATCTTTGGTTTAGTACACACCACCCACTGCCATACCCAACCTAGAAATGTAAAAAAAACCCTCCTTTTCTTTCACGGGAGGGGGGATGACAATGAGAAAATCTTCAGACATCTTTTTTTGACCACGTGTGTCTTTTGTCATGTCATGTCAGAGCCGCCCACATGGAGCCTAAACTTCACACTTTTGCTCTGGGAGGACCACGACACCTTGGGTGGAGACCTGCTGTACATTAGTACCGTAGACCTGCTGCTGCTGAGCAGGGTAGTATGCTCCTGGTGCAGGCTGCTGGCGGAGGACGACAGTCTCAGTGGTACTGGCACGGGAACCCAGGCAGCAGCAGCACACCACGCACCCAACGATCGCAAGCGCGATGGCCACACCAATCGAAATTAACACAATCGCAACAACCGCAAGTGAGTGGCCCAGATCGTGGCCCACAATCTCGCACTTTCCGTTCGAGGAGGACCACTCGCACGGATCCATCTCATTGCACGTTGCTGGGTTCTTGTACTGATCGCAGCTTGCCGACGCAGTCGACAGCACAGTCGCGATGACTGCCAAAAAAAGCGCCACGTTCTGCATAGTGTAGTTGAAGGGAAGTAAATAGAGTTCTGGCAAAAGAGGTGGCGTGTGTGGTATGAAAAAGTGAGGTGAAACTCAAAACTGCAGTTGCTGATGCGGGCACCTCACCGACTGAGGTACGATGCCAGCCATCCGGATGAAATCACAAATACCCTGTGCCCTACAACAGTGGATGTAAAAAGGAAGTCAAAGAAAAGAGAAACACAGAGAGGGTTTTCTTGATTGAAAGAGAACAAAAGAGCAAACGAGGGGAGGAGGGAGAGGGGAGAAATCGCAAGATGAAACCCTACAATGTGTATGGTTCCTCGCAAAACAAACTGTAGTTGTTGATGCAGGCACCTCCGACTGACCCACTGCACGATGCCAGCCATCCGGATGAAAGCACAAGATGAAAACAAAAAGAAAGGTTTGGAGATGAACCTAAGGCTCTCGTGCTTAGTCACCTTAAAACAAACTGATGTCCTCAAGAAACAGAAGAGAAGTTGAAAGTGCAAACAAAAAAACTTTTTAAATATGTGCCTCTCGCGCACACACGTCAAATAAAAAAAAGGGGGCTTTTTTGTGGCGGTGGAATTGGTTGCGTTGGGTGGTCAATTTATGTCTGTGTATTTTATTTTTCTTTGAAATCTTTTTCATTCCTTTTTTATGGAACGGAGCATGCACGGTTGGAGTTGGCAGAGCTAAAGACAAAGTTGCCTTTCCTAAACGTGCACACAACTGGCAAAAGGGGAGGTGTCGTCACTCACCTATATCATTGAAAATACCATTCCCAATGGTACACTCTGATACTGTTGCCCCGCTTCTTTGTTCCTTTTCTTGAAAACTTGGTTGTATTAGTCACCCGAGAGTGTGTTCCACATCTTTCCTTTTTATTCTAATCAACACATCATTGACCTACGCCGACAAAAAAAAAATGTGAAAAAGACTGGAGCTCTGGTTTTGTTTTGCATATTCTGCGTTCAGGGACCAGGTTCCATTATATGACGGTCCATAATAGTTTCTTCCATGGAGGAAATTATGGGAGGGTTGGTCCGTACACTTAGCATTGTTGAAACAACAAGACATTAAGAAAAACAGATGATGGTGCTATACGGGGGGCGGGGTTTCACAACTTTTCACAACTTTTCACACCCACACAAGTCAAGCAAAGTGTGAAACGTTGTGAAAAGTTGTACCAAATGAGCAACTTTTAGTGATCTGACCAGATATCCATCACGTCGTGTGTATTATTGGGAGAGAAGGAAAAGAGCGAACGACACGAACATCAAGAATTCTGGTGCAAAAAATTTCTTTTTCGGAAAAGGGTGTGGGGGAGCGCGCTTGGGGCTTCAAAACGAAAAGAAACACACAAAAAGATTTTAAAAAAAAAGCTGAGGGGAGGTGGCACTGAAAATCCCTCCTTTAAAAAAAAAACAAGTAATTGCTATCGGAAAAAAAACGGGGTGTGATGTGGAACTCCATCCTGTAGAAATAATCTACAACACGCCCAGCATTCTGCTCTTCTGCAGGTATGCTAACGCTCTTCGTAAGCTGCCAGACCCACTGGGACGCCAGCATCTGAAACGTTCAAGAAGGGGGGCTGTCCTCTTCGTCCAGCACCATCTGCTCGATAGCGTTGTTGGACGTCGGCTCGGCAGGCTCGGCGTGTTCCAGCTCGTTTTTGTCCACAGGCTCCCCACATTGTCGTCGTCGTTGGAGCAGTGCGGAAGGAACACAGAATGCACAGACTACAACACATCGATCACACCATCAGCACCTCCAGCAAATCGCCAGGATGCTACGGTGGTTTCGAAAATCGCGCGGAGTTTTCCACATCACACCCGTTTTTCCTTAGCAATTACTTGTCCTTGTTGGTATTGTTGTTTTCAACCACCTTCCTTCAACCCTTGTAGGGGTCAGTTGTAATTTTTTTCGCGAAAACATGAAATTATACATTTCAAGAGAACAAATTAAAAAGGGTCCTTATTTGCATTTTTGGGCTCCGCCCGTGCAGTGGTGGGGTCAATCTCGAAAATTGGACAATTTTTTGACCACTTAAATTTTGAGAAATATGAGCCCGGTTCCTTATACGTGGGGCCCATTTTCGGCTAAATTTTTCCTCAAAATCTGGTTTTGTAAAATTGACCCTTTACTCCCCCCCCACATCGATTTCAATACTATACCTTACTTCACCTACGGTTGCCCTTACAGGGGGGGTGAAGGAAGGTAAGTTGAAAAAAAAAGGGATTTTTTTTTTTGGTAGTTGTACCGATTTGGTGGTTCCTTTCACAGAAGTATTATACTTTACCGCTGCAATGGTGGCCTTCAAAAATTGTCCCCATCAGCTTTTATTTCTTTTGCGTGCGGGGTGTATTGGGGAGAGAACAGTTACAGTAAGACAACAAACACCGGTGGGGTAAAATTATAGGTGGGGTAAAAACATCGGAGGGGTAAAAACTAAGGTGGATTTTAGAATTTCAAAATTCTAAGGAGAGTTTTTACCCCACCGATGTTTGTTGTCGAACTGTAATCTTACTTACCAAGGCGCAGCGGGACACAAAAATAAAAGCAAAATTGAGAGATAAACCTAACCTCACAGTACTTAGTCATCTGTCATCTGGAGAGAGGGGGGAATGGTAAGAAATTGATGCGAAACAGTTATTACCACAGACAGACTTAGCCTACATTCTTGAGACCCACACATTGACAACGATGTATGCCTCAACGACACCACACAGTGTAGGCTACGACAATCCGGGCGATGCGACAATGTGGGTTTATAGTACACATTGTCGGGAGGAAATAGACACTCAAGGATGAGATCTACTGTACACTTGGTTGTATTAGTGAAGACACGAGTGCACCCCACTTCTTATTAATTTGAAAAATTGTTGGAATAGAGAATTTGCCACATGTGCAAGCTCCACTGTCATGTGTATTTATTTTTTCGAGCCTCTGAAAGCAGCCAGATCACACAACATTCTTTAAAATAACCAAAAGAGAGTTTGACTGAATTGAGTGAAGAATGAAGGGAATTGAAAAATTTAAACAAAACAAAGAACAGACTCAAGCGAAAAGATGAAACCCTCCCTTTTGCTTATTCATCTCTAAAAAATATTACCTATTTCATCTTTGGTTTAGTACACACCACCCACTGCCATACCCAACCTAGAAATGTAAAAAAAACCCTCCTTTTCTTTCACGGGAGGGGGGATGACAATGAGAAAATCTTCAGACATCTTTTTTTGACCACGTGTGTCTTTTGTCATGTCATGTCAGAGCCGCCCACATGGAGCCTAAACTTCACACTTTTGCTCTGGGAGGACCACGACACCTTGGGTGGAGACCTGCTGTACATTAGTACCGTAGACCTGCTGCTGCTGAGCAGGGTAGTATGCTCCTGGTGCAGGCTGCTGGCGGAGGACGACAGTCTCAGTGGTACTGGCACGGGAACCCAGGCAGCAGCAGCACACCACGCACCCAACGATCGCAAGCGCGATGGCCACACCAATCGAAATTAACACAATCGCAACAACCGCAAGTGAGTGGCCCAGATCGTGGCCCACAATCTCGCACTTTCCGTTCGAGGAGGACCACTCGCACGGATCCATCTCATTGCACGTTGCTGGGTTCTTGTACTGATCGCAGCTTGCCGACGCAGTCGACAGCACAGTCGCGATGACTGCCAAAAAAAGCGCCACGTTCTGCATAGTGTAGTTGAAGGGAAGTAAATAGAGTTCTGGCAAAAGAGGTGGCGTGTGTGGTATGAAAAAGTGAGGCGAAAAAGGTGGGTGTTTGGAGTATTCGAATGTTTACCATGCACGTTGGTACGTACGTAATATGCGAGAAAATAATCAAATGATCAAACCACGTACTACGCCTTTTTTTTAAATCAAAAACGTCCCAAATGTAGCCACAAGAACGCACAAAAAAACGTACCATTTTTTTCTTTTTCTTGAAAACTTTTTACCATTCCTTTTTGGGAACGGAGCATGTACGGTCCTGGAAGCTCCAAGAAAATGGAGTCGGCGGGCTTAATAGGAAGTTGCCTTCCTAAACGTGCACGCTTTCTTTTTTTTTTTTCTTTTTTTTTTTTTTTTTGTGCACTTTTTTTTTTTTGTTGTTTGGGCAAATTGCGATAACGCGTATACTTTTTTTTCCCCTTCCGTTTGTGATAACACGTACACAAAAAGTATACGTGATATCGAACAAAAAACGTACGTGTTTTCGCAACTACGGTACTTGGGGGGAGAAAAAAATTCAAACGATAGCGTGAAGCCTGCAAGAGAGTTTGACGGATTGAGTGAAGAATAAAGGGAATTGATAAATTTAAAAAAAAAAAAAACACACAAAGAACAGATCAAAACACCGAAAAAGATGAAACCCTCCCTTTTGCTTATTCATCTCTAAAAAATATTACCTATTTCATCTTTGGTTTAGTACACACCACCCACTGTCATACCCAACCTAGAAATGTAAAAAAAACCCCATTTTCCCCTGAAGTACAGAAATGAGGTGTACAGCGGGAGGGGGAATAAAATCTTAACGCACACTTTGTTGGTTCTAAAAAAAAAAAAAAGAGAAGCTTATAAGATGATCCTAAGCCTCTCGTGCTTAGTCACCTCAAATGGGGGGGTAAAAAATCGCGAACGGGAAAAAGGGGGGGTGGTTGAAATGCTAATGCTTCCTCACAGTAGTAACACTGATGTAGTGTGGAGGAAGAGTGAGGAGCACGACAATACCCTTCGCGAAAACTAAAAGATTTCCTAAGATATGTATCTCTTTATACCCTAGCTTTTTTAACGGCCCAAAAAAACATATGATTTTTGCACGTGTTGCGTGGGAGCAAACAAAGCCTAAACCTCACACTTCTGCTCTGGGGGGACAACGACACCCTGGGTGGGGACCTGCTGCTGCGGGTACGCACCGTACTGCGGCTGCTGCTGCTGGGGGTACACGACAGGCTGCTGCGCACCAGTGCCGTAGACCTGCTGCTGCTGAGCAGGGTAGTATACTGTTGGTGCAGGCTGCTGGCGGATGATGACCGTCTCAGTGGTACCGGCCCTGGCACCCAGGCAGCAGCAGCACACCACACACCCAATGATCGCAAGCACGATGGCCACAGCAATCACAATAAACACAATCACAACAACCGCAAGTGCGTGGCTCAGACTCTCACACCCGTTCGAGTCGGACCAAACGCAGTCTGCGTTGTTTGAGATAGAATTGCACGCAGTAGAGTTCTTCCACTGACTGCAGCTGCTTGCTGACGCAGTTGACAGCGCAGTCGCGATGACTGCCAGAAAAAGCGCCACGTTCTGCATAGTGTAGTTGAGGGAAAGTAAATAGAGTTCTGGGAAAAGAGGTGGCGTGTGTGGTATGAAAAAGTGAGGTGAAAAAGGTGGGTGTTTGGAGTATTCGGATGTTTGTTTGACTTGGTTTTATATTATCCCCAGGCCGAGTGACATATTGGCACAACAAATACAGACACGCGTAGGCAAATTAAACACACATTTCATGCCAATGCAACAGTCAGACGGAGTGAGGGGATATAACTAGGGTGTGGAAAGGGAAGCCTACAGCGAGGGCTTTGTCTCGATGAAGGAGAAGTTGTACGTGTTCGGGAGGCCGACAGGACGCTCGGTGGCGAACTGGTCCCACGAGAAGGCAGGGAGGTCGTCGGCACCACCGCGTGTGGGGCCGTTGACGGCGTGTGCGGTGAGCTCCTGGAACATGCCGTGGTGTGTGACCTTTGTGTCGTAGCACCCGAAGGGCGAGCCCCCCTCCAGGTCACCACGGCAGCAGATCGCGTCGCACGGGCCTGTTGCGTAGGGGTCAGACTTGTACTCGTTGTAGCGCAGAATGGCCTTGTACGAGTCCAGGTCAACCACCTTGTCTGCGTCACGGCGGAAGATCTTGGCACGTGGCGCTGTCTGGTAGTCGGCAGAGGGCACACCGCGTGCTGCAAGCGCAGACATTCCGGACGTCTCGTACACCTGCTTGAAGTAGGGCACGTTGTAGCTGGGCCAGTACCCGTACGAAAGCACCTCAGTCAGGTCCGCTCCGGGGATCTGTCCGGGGATCTCCTCAATCACCCACAGGGTGCCCTCCTCAAGCGGCTTTCCGGGGGTGAACTTGTTGTAGTCAACAATCATGTACTGGTTGCAGTACGTTCCCGAGTGTGCCACAGACACGGCACGGTGCCACTCCTCCCCAGTCTTCGCCACAACGTGTGCAGCACGCACACGCTGCCACGCCAGAAGCGACTCGGGCTTCACAAGGTCGTAGAAGCTGTGGTTGCTGAAGGAGATGCTCGTCTGCACCATCCCAAGCCCAGAGCTCATCATGTAGAAGTCGTCAAGCGACTCCAGGTAGCCCGGGTACGACGAGAACGACACCTTCTGTGCAGCAACGTTCGACGACTTGTACTCGAAGCTGTAGTGCTTGAAGATCCGGTTCGTTGCAGTGTAGGTGTACCACGAGCTGTGGCCCATGAACAGGTCAGAGAAGTTCCCCGTCACCTGTGTGGGAAAGGGTTGTCACGTAAGAGAGCGGGAACAAGCATTATGAATGATAAACAAGAAGAAACACTTCAAGATGCAGTGTCTCGCACAACAAAAAAAGACACACAAATAAACACAGGTGTGATTCACAGGTAAAAGAGGGGGGGAAAAAGAAAGCAGGACATTTAGCTTCACACACCTTGATGATCGAGGAGCACTTACCAGCACGTGCAAGGTAGTTCTCAGCCTCGTTGTTCGTCATCTTGTCAAAGTCTGCACGCCTCTCCTTCAGCACTGCAGGCACAATCTGGAACAGGTCACCATCCCCGTTCATCACCTGGAAGTCAAACGCAGTCAGCTGTGGGATCTCCGACCCCGACGCAGCAGCAGCCTTGTTGTACCCAGCAAGGAGACCGTCCAGCTGCGCCATCACGTTCCCCACCTGCTCCCACACGGCAGAGGTGTCTCTGTTCGCAGCCACCTCGGTCTTCGTCCAGTTGTACTGCTTCCCCAGCCACTCCTTCACCTGCTCCACCTCACTGGCACTCAGGCTCCCAAAGTGGCTCTTGTACATGTTCTGGTAGTGGTCGTGGATGCGCTGGAACGTCAGCAGCCCCTCCACAACACCCGACGCAAACGCCTGGTCAAGGTCGCTTGCGTGCTTGTGGCCCTTCACGTCCAGGATGCCCCATCCCGTGGTCATCAGGGTGTCCTGGAACTGCCCGACAGCGGCCGCGTCCACCTTGCTTGTGGTCCCGTACTGCACCTCCGTGATCACCTGGTCCTTCACAAACACCGACACAGAGGTGTCAGCAGCAAGCACACCTGCCACAGGCAGGAGCACGCATAGTTGAAACAGTTGCATTGTAACGCCTGTGTGTGTGTTGATATCAGTTTCCCGAAGGTAATTCGTGCTAATCAAATCAAGGGCACTTCACGTCCAGCCCACGAAGGAACGCCTGTGTGAGGGTCTGACCAACGTTGTCCTACCTTACCAGTGTAGCATGAGTGTTCGATGGCCATCCTGACGTGAAGCCACATCTCTCCCGCTGCCAACAGAACTTGAGGGCAGGAACACAGAACGGGGCAGAGGAATGGGGCAGTGGTTGCAATGTGGGTGGGTACAGTATTATATACACGCACAAAAACAGTCAAATAACTTGGGCAGATGTACTGCCGCAGGTCACACGCAAGGTTATTTGTCCAGAGATGGTTTTGGAGAGAAGTCTACTGTATCTGGGTGGGCACGTGGTTGCATCCACGTTGTGTGTAGTGCAATCTGACACACAACTTTTATTTTTCCTTCCTTCAAAACTTCACACACAACGCTTTTGGTTTTTGGAAGACACACAAGGTGCCAGGTTCTATGATATGCACGGAACCACCCTGCACCTGTTTGTCATATATATTGTTTCCGTGCAATACATGAGGAAACGTTTCGCGTCGAAACTAGGGGACACAACCCAAAAAGTAGCTCTCTCGTTTTTCCATTTTGTTTAGAAAAAATGCAAACACGCAATCAAAAAAGAAAACTTGAAAAATGAATGTGTCTCGTGCACACATCTTTCAAACACGCAATCATCAAAAAAAAAAGCACTGTGCCTGGCTGCTCTGCTCTCAAAATACAGCAAGAGAACTTGCAACACGGGGCATCGGTGCAGAAGAAGAAAAAAATGGTAGTTGTTGATGCAGGCACCTACGACTGACGCAGGTACGATGCCACCCATCCGGCATGAAAGCGCAAGACCCTGCGGCCAGGGCAACAACAGAAGGTGTAAAACTAGTTCATATACGTTCAAAGCAAAGAAGAACGTACAAGGACAAATAATAGTGTAACAAAAACAATAAAAAGCTACGAGATGCCCTAGCCGCAGAGGGGCGGGGACGTGTCAAAGTATATCACGCGGGTTGCGAACTTAAGTTTGGAACGGTAAATAATAGAATACTGAAATGGGAAGTAAGAAACAAAGGGTTAAGGGGTGAAGGGTGGAGCGCAACAGCTGCTGAAGTCTCGGCATGCCCACACCAAGGGTAGCAGGAGAGATCACAGCCTGTTGCTGTCCAAGCAAATCAATGGCTGGAGGTGTAGAGCACTAAAGGGACCTAGGGAAGGGTAGCAGCGCTGCGGTGCCTTTAGCCGTGAGCGCGTCGTCGTCGAGGAAAGGTGACCATGTGCTGTTGGTGTCGCCGGCACAGAAGGTGACGTTGTGTGTCGAGTGCACGCTGTTGTCGCGCACAGTCATGTAGCCGTGGGGGTAGGCCGGGCTGCACGTGGATTGGTAGTTGCCGTTGTTCGTCTGGCATGTGTTGTTGTAGAAGGCAAGGTTGTTCCCACGCTCGAAGCAGTTGTTCACGTACGCGTACACGTTGTTGAAGTGGTGGTTCCACTGCCCACCGAAGTCGCTCTTCAGCCCCGTCCCTGCGTACACGAAGTAGTTGTTGTGGGTGAGGTAGTAGCTCGACCCGTCGTCGTTGTCAATCGCCTCCTGGCTGCTGTACACGTCAAACACGAAGTTGTGTCTGATCTCTCTGAAGCGTGGGAGCACAGAGGGGCCGTTCGCAAGCTCGTGTCCGGGGAGGTCGCCCGTCACGTTGTCCTTCGTGAACACACGGTGCATCCCAATGTCGGTGACGTACGGCAAGCGGTCCCAGCTGTTGAAGGGGCCGTGGTCGCCGCTCTCCCGCACGCAGTTTGCAAGCAGGTTCCCCTCCATCACGTCCCCTCCACCGAACCCGTCGTTGAAGTTCACACCTGCACGAGGTCCATTGAAATGAATGTTCTGCGACAGCGTCGTCCCGCTCGTCACAGCCTGGAACCACATTGACGACTGCTTCTGCCAGATCCCGATCTCGCGCACAAGGTTCCCGACAACAGTCGTCCCGCGTGGCTGGTTCCCACCGCGTCCATCGGGGCCCACTCCGTACGGCACCTTCATTGAGCAGTTCCCGTTCAGGCACGGCCCTGTCGACCCCCAGGACGCCATTGCAGAGTCCCCGATCCAGCTCAGCTCGTTGTTCGACACAGTCACGTTCCTGTTGTAGTTGCTCACAAACACACCGTTCCCGTCCACACGTGTGATCAGGTTGTTGTCCACCTTCGTCCGCTCCGTCCCCTCAAGAAGAATAGCGCCAGACCGCTGCAGCGCCCAGTCACCACCACTCGGCATGCCGTGCACGTCTGCCACGTCTGTCCCCAGGTATGTCAGCATCGCATCACGGATCACCAGGCCACGGATCGCCACATCCCGCACAGGTGCCGCTTGTGTACCCGTCACGTTGAACAACACCTTCGTCCGTGTCGCCACAAGCTGCTCCTCCCCCGTCGGTGTCTGCGACGTGTTGAACGTGTAGTACAAGGCCTCCTCGTCTGCGTCGAAGAAGAACTCACCTGGCGAGTCGCACTCCTCCTTCACGTTCTCAATCCACCACTGGTTCGCACGCACACTCCCTTCTCCGCCCTGGTTGCAGCCCACGTCCTGACTGAAGAGAAGCTGCGACGAAGACTTGTTGATGCTCTCCACCTGGCACTGGTTCGTGTACCACCGCCCACCACCCCGCCACACCTGCACCACTGCCCCCTTCGGGTTCGAGTAGTTCACCGCCTGCGGCAGCACGTCCTTGTAGGACAGACCGCTCGGTGCCATGTGGGTCTGTGTGCACCCGCCGCTCGTCTTCTTTACAGGGTCGTAGCACTGTCCCCTCGGCGGCGTCTTGCTGCACCAGTACCCAGTGGGCGGGCTGATGTCATCGCAGAACCCCCCCATCGTCAGGTCAGTGATCCACCCCTCCTCGTACTGCTCCGAGACGTAGTGCAGGGACGACAGCTCAGGGTGCCCGTTCGGGAACTTCGCACGGATGGCACGCTCCTCGCCTACCCTCAGCCCTGTCATCTCTGTGAAGCCCTGGCCCTTAACATCCAGCTTCCACGTGTTGTGCACGGGGTCCACCTCCGTCCAGGAAGCCTTTCCGTTCACCTTCACCGGAACCGCACCGCTCACGACTGCCTCCTCCCCCTCGTAGTTCTGAATCGTCAGCCCAGAGTGTGCTGTCCCGAGCTGGATCTGCTCTGTGTGGTACGTCCCCGCCCGAAGCACAATCGTTGCCCCTGCCTTCCCTGCTGCTGCCGCCACTGCAGCTGAAAGTGTCTGGAACGGCGCCGCTTTGCTCCCAGTCCCGCTTGCGGCTGCAGTTGCGTCTGCGTAGATCACCCCTGAAGTAGGTGTCGTGTATGTGGGCGGCGTCCACGTGTCTTCGTGCTGCGGTGTTGCCACACCACAGGCCTGCAGCTGCAGGGCGTCGTACAGCGTCTTGAACTCACCCCGCCGTGGAAGGGTTGCCTTGCCAAACTCCCATGCGTGCTGTCTTGCCTTGCAGTCGTAGCTAGGAGGGATGCCACCCGGAGTCCCTGGGTTGATGAAGGGTGGGTTCGCAGACACGGCGCACACTGCAAGCAGCAGCAGAGAACACATGATTACTACCCCTATTCTGTGTTTGAATCTGTTGTTGGAAATATGACAGAAGTGTCTTCGCGATGCCTATTGCCCATGGTATCAGGCGTAGACAGAAGACGTGAACAAAACAAAAAATCCCCCTTTTTCAATTATCTTTCTTAGTGAGTTCCTTTGGATAGTGTGTGGGTGGGGGTTCTGTGGGGGGATTGTTATAGGTGCTGAAGGGACGCACGCTCTCGCTCTCTCTCTCTCTCTCTCTTTCTGAAAAAATTGGAGCAGCGTAGCCGCCCTCGTTTGTGTTGGCACATCGCATAATCTCGACAGTTTCTCTCTTCTCTGTTCTCGTTCTCTCCACAGATATACACATGCTCGTAACTCGCGAGCACCTCGTGATGTGGACGTGCCTTTTCTCCGTGACATTGTCATCACAGAGAGCAGGGGTCCTTTTTAAGGGGTTTCTTATACCTTTTTTTTTGAGTGTTCTCTAGCGACGTCTTTCTGAAGATTTATTTGATTATTTGGCTTGCATCTATCCTTTATTTCGGCAATCGCCCCCCAGTAGGTTCTGTCACCCAAAAATGGCTCATTTTGGAAAATGCTATTTGTTTTTTTTTGATAAAATACTGGAGTAGTGTTGCCTCGGTTGTGCAAATCCCCACTTTTCCCAATTTCTGTTTTTTTAAGACGCGTGTTGACGGTGTTTCTTTGGAGTTTTTATATCGCAAACTCCGAAAAAAAAAAAAAAAAATTGAAATACCTTTTCATGACAGGTGTGTCTAACTTTTTGAATTTTTTTAGACTATCACAAAAGATAGCAGCCATTTTTTTCCTTCACAGAATTCCTTAAAAAGAGAGCGAACAATTGTTTCATATACTAACTATTCTACTGAATAGAAGGTATAATAGGGTGCACTAAATGTACCCAAACAAAAAAATATAGTGGAGTTCATCCTCGGGTGTCTACACTAATACAACCAAGTTTTCAAAAAAAACAGAAATTTGGCAAGAATGGTACCAATCTCGTGGTTTGTCGCCTAAACAGAAGCAAAGTTGATGCAGGCACACCTACTTGACTATACCATACAATGCTAGCCTCTGGTGAGAGCACAAAAACAAAGAGAAGTTGAAAGTGCAAACGCCTCACCGTATATCGGCGGACGCATACACTACACTAGAGAACAAGTAATATTGTCGACCAAAAATAGTCGCCAAAAATTGCAAGAAAACCCCCAAAATCCGCCAATATGTTTTGGCCGCCAAGTTTCTTGTCCTACTGTAAAACAAAAAGGGGGGGGGGGGGGGGGGGAACCCTGCTCTTGCAAAAGAACTCCCCACCTCTTCCCTATTCCTGTAAGAGGAAGGAATGTTAAATTCACAAAATCGAAAGCTCCTCTCAAAGAGGAATAGTTTAAAAAGGGGGTGTGGGGTTGGTACGAGGGGTCCAGGCAAGGAAACCAATTGTCTTTTGTTTTCTTTTTTTTGTAAGGAAAGGTGTAACACAAAAGAAAAGTTTGTTTTTTGGAAAAAAAAAAAGGGGAAGAAAAAAAAAATCCGTGTTTCGAAATATTGGTCCAACAATGTGTTTTTGGCATCTCGAGCATGCTGTTTCGGGGGTAAAAAAAAAAATCTGGATATTTTTTTTCTGTCCAATAAATTTCGAAACACGGAAATTTAAAAAAAAAACAAAAAACGTACACAAACACACACACCTACCCACACCGTAAATCACTCTTGGGTTGTGTAGAGTACAGAAACACCCCCTCCCTCCTCCCCCCCTTCCCCATTCCCCGTCCAAAAAAATAAAAAACCGTCCTTCCACCATTTGCCAAAGTCCCCTCCAGCATCATTTCTGTGGAGTAAGTGTGCTGGAATACAGGTTTTTAGCATTTATCCCCCTTTTCTGTGTTTTTGTGTGTCAAAATATAAAACAAAACCAACAAAAAAGAAAATATTTCGCAAAAAAATATAAAAAAAAAATAAAAAAAAAGGGGGAAACGGTGGGTGCCTCTCGTGCGCACAGATCTTTCAAATAAATGGGTCAAACAAAAAAATGATGCCATGGGTAATTCCTGCGCGGAACTTGACAATGGGGTTTGTGTGGGTGAAAGGTTGAGGGGTGATGGTGAGTGCTGCAAATTTTTGTTCTGTTTTGCGGACTATTTTTTTTTTTTTTTTGTTGTTGTTTTTTTTTCTTCTTCTTTGTTGTATGTTTATACCTAAAACAAGCGTTCGCTATCTGAGACAGGTCACGTTGTAGGTGTGGACATTACGACTTATCCCATTTTATTTTGTTTTTTTCTTTTTTCTTTTTCTTTTATTTTTATTTTTGGGAAGTAAAAAAGGAGGTTTAGTTGGGAAACAAAAATACACCATGGCAGTGTAGCACTGCATTCTGTACAGCAAAATCTACACCCAAAAAACAGATTTTTTTTGTGCAAAAAGTGGTTCAGTCTTTTTCCCCTTCAATTTGGTTCTTAACTTCGAGGGTCTACCTTACTGTTCAGACTTTTCTATGACGGAGGACAGCCACTCAATGCCTTCTTGCAAGCCTATTCCACGTTTGGCATCACTTGGGCTGTGTTGAGATGTTTTTGTTTGTTTGAGTTACAGACGAAGAGAGACCTGCTGCTTTTTCGAAAAGAAATTTTTAATTCCCGGTCTTGAGACCGGATAAGTAGACGCACCCTCGACCGCTAACCATGGTTGTGATGAAGGAATGGGAAACATACAATATTTGAAACGTGCGGTCGTGCGCTAGCTCCATCAAACTAAGTTGCTCAACACAATCCTGTATTTTTTTTTTTTTTTTGCATGTTTTTTTCATCTAAATCCGCAGTTCAACCGCTGTGTGGAATATGCTTACCCCCTTGCCACTCAAAGAATAGTCGCTTTCAATCTGGTGTCCGCCAAAACTAAACTAACATTTTGTGACTTGATTTGTTATCACTAATCTACTACCGTGTCTTTTTTTCCTTGACCGCACCCATTTAGGCTTTTACCCTGGGTGGGGCACGTGGTAATTGGGTGCGCATGACGTGGGTAGCGTACCAACTAAACAAAAGACGAACGGGGTTTTTATTATTTTACAAAAATAAGCATACCTGAGGCGACAGTGATCCTGCTAGATCCATTTTATTTGCAAAGAATAATATCGGGACTCCTTGCAAATCTGACAAAGGGAAATGAGGTGACGCATCAAAATAATGAGAAATTGAAAGTGCAAATGCTCCAACCGCACATCGGCAGGCAAAAACCAAGCAAGACGAATGCAGTCATAAAACAAAAACATGTGTGTGTGTGCACATACCTTTGTGCTGGAGAAGCAATTTGAGTTCGTCCTTCACGCACACCATCCGGATTTTGTCGCTCGTGTCTATCACAAAGATCACCCCCTGCACGGACTGATAGTAGTATGCCCACAGCGTTCTGAAATTCTTCGCCCCACCCATATCGAACACAGTGAAATTGACCTTCCCTTTTGTGAACTTCTCTACACTGTAACCCACAGTCGGCTCTAAATGGTCTGACTGGGCCTGTGGGTGGTGAAAAAGGGTAGTGTACGTTAGACTTGATTCATCACACAAAAATAGTAACTCTGACAGGTAAGTAAAAGGAAAAAAGGCTTTTTTCGTTGATTGTTCAATTACCCTGTTAGAGGGGTGATTTGGCGACCGTCTCTGAGGAACTATTTCTCCTTTAAGCTACGCTTGTAGGTATAAAAAAAATCTAGTGTAGAGGATATTCCGTATCAAAGGTATACAGCCATGAGATGGGTGTGTTCTTTTGTATTTCAAGTTTAAAAAAAATGTAGAGATTTGCACAACCGAGGCAACTACACCTACTCCAACAATTTATCAAAAAAGAAGAAGAAAATGGGGGAATACCTTCGTCGGTTTCAACTTGTTAATAATTGTTGTTTTCCCGCTGTTTTCGAGACCACAGCAGATCAGGTCACGTTTCTTCTTGCTCTGAAAGATACCCATTGTACGGCTCTGTTAACTACCACCCTCCCCACCCCACACTCTCACGGACTTATATGCTTTAATACGTTACCGCCTCACTCGCAGTAACACTTCACAGGCTAGCGGCACACAGCGTACTTGTCTTCAAGAGTCTTTAAAAGCACTGCTGAAGAATGTGTAATGGGGGCAAGTGGAAGTAGGGGGAAATGTGCTGTGTCTGGTCGTGGTGGGTAAGGGTGCGGGGGGAAGAAGGGACAATTACTGCAAAAAGAGGCAAGTGCGTTTGGTTTATACTTTTTGGAGTTGTATTTTGGATAAAATGAACACAAACAGATGGAACGGTTGAGGCTGTCCACCATAATTGATTGTTACGTTGTCGCGGGAGGGGCGAGAGGTGCGAGGGGTCAGGATATAAGGGGGAGGGGACCTAAGAGGGGTGGTGGTACTGTGCAGACATATAACGAAAATACTCATTCGTTATGTGTCTGCGTGAGTGTGGAGGGGGGCCTACAGCGAGGGCTTTGTCTCGATGAAGGAGAAGTTGTACGTGTTCGGGAGGCCGACAGGACGCTCGGTGGCGAACTGGTCCCACGAGAAGGCAGGGAGGTCGTCGGCACCACCGCGTGTGGGGCCGTTGACGGCGTGTGCGGTGAGCTCCTGGAACATGCCGTGGTGTGTGACCTTTGTGTCGTAGCACCCGAAGGGCGAGCCCCCCTCCAGGTCACCACGGCAGCAGATCGCGTCGCACGGGCCTGTTGCGTAGGGGTCAGACTTGTACTCGTTGTAGCGCAGAATGGCCTTGTACGAGTCCAGGTCAACCACCTTGTCTGCGTCACGGCGGAAGATCTTGGCACGTGGCGCTGTCTGGTAGTCGGCAGAGGGCACACCGCGTGCTGCAAGCGCAGACATTCCGGACGTCTCGTACACCTGCTTGAAGTAGGGCACGTTGTAGCTGGGCCAGTACCCGTACGAAAGCACCTCAGTCAGGTCCGCTCCGGGGATCTGTCCGGGGATCTCCTCAATCACCCACAGGGTGCCCTCCTCAAGCGGCTTTCCGGGGGTGAACTTGTTGTAGTCAACAATCATGTACTGGTTGCAGTACGTTCCCGAGTGTGCCACAGACACGGCACGGTGCCACTCCTCCCCAGTCTTCGCCACAACGTGTGCAGCACGCACACGCTGCCACGCCAGAAGCGACTCGGGCTTCACAAGGTCGTAGAAGCTGTGGTTGCTGAAGGAGATGCTCGTCTGCACCATCCCAAGCCCAGAGCTCATCATGTAGAAGTCGTCAAGCGACTCCAGGTAGCCCGGGTACGACGAGAACGACACCTTCTGTGCAGCAACGTTCGACGACTTGTACTCGAAGCTGTAGTGCTTGAAGATCCGGTTCGTTGCAGTGTAGGTGTACCACGAGCTGTGGCCCATGAACAGGTCAGAGAAGTTCCCCGTCACCTGTGTGGGAAAGGGTTGTCACGTAAGAGAGCGGGAACAAGTATTATGATAAATAAACAAGAAGAAACGCTTCAAGATGCAGTGTCTCGCACAACAAAAAAGACACACAAACAAACACAGACACACATACAGACATACAAACACAGGTGTGTTTCACAGATAAAAGAGGGGTGGTAAAAGAAAGCAGGACATTTAGCTTCACACACCTTGATGATCGAGGAGCACTTACCAGCACGTGCAAGGTAGTTCTCAGCCTCGTTGTTCGTCATCTTGTCAAAGTCTGCACGCCTCTCCTTCAGCACTGCAGGCACAATCTGGAACAGGTCACCATCCCCGTTCATCACCTGGAAGTCAAACGCAGTCAGCTGTGGGATCTCCGACCCCGACGCAGCAGCAGCCTTGTTGTACCCAGCAAGGAGACCGTCCAGCTGCGCCATCACGTTCCCCACCTGCTCCCACACGGCAGAGGTGTCTCTGTTCGCAGCCACCTCGGTCTTCGTCCAGTTGTACTGCTTCCCCAGCCACTCCTTCACCTGCTCCACCTCACTGGCACTCAGGCTCCCAAAGTGGCTCTTGTACATGTTCTGGTAGTGGTCGTGGATGCGCTGGAACGTCAGCAGCCCCTCCACAACACCCGACGCAAACGCCTGGTCAAGGTCGCTTGCGTGCTTGTGGCCCTTCACGTCCAGGATGCCCCATCCCGTGGTCATCAGGGTGTCCTGGAACTGCCCGACAGCGGCCGCGTCCACCTTGCTTGTGGTCCCGTACTGCACCTCCGTGATCACCTGGTCCTTCACAAACACCGACACAGAGGTGTCAGCAGCAAGCACACCTGCCACAGGCAGGAGCACGCATAGTTGAAACAGTTGCATTGTAACGCCTGTGGTGTGTGTACGGGTATGAATATGGGGCAAGTGGCGGGCGAAGGCACTGACATGTTATTTTCCGTTTTTTTGTAACCTCTCTTTGAATAGTTGGCTTCCTTCACAACTGATATTTTTCACCGTTTGCTGTTTTTGCAGCGACACACTCCTCCCATCCCTTTCCCACAAAACGGCAGTGGTGCGACCTCAGCGTGAGCGCGACTGAATTCGCATTATGATTCACATATCATCACCCACTGCCCGTTTGAAAGAACGTTAGCCTCTTTTGCCGACCACCTCAACGTGAACTTTATAACATACAGACACTTCAAGGCCGCAGTACCAAGCTGTCCCTAGTGCAGATGCAAACTATCGAACGCTTGTGGTACTGCATTGCAGGGGTAGTCCGTAGGGGGACTCGGACCTGCTTTGTTGTACGGACAAATGGCTAGGATAAAACAAAAGAAAACATAAAAAAAATGGACGTGGCTCTCATGCACACATCAAACAAAATATTAAAAACGAACGAACCACCCTCTGGTACGACCCAGGTCATGCCACCTCCAGACCCCTCAAGACGAACCTCGACCTCACGGTGCTTCAGTCACGTCTCATAACCCCATCCCCCTCCCCTCCCCTACCCCTTCCCTCCTACGTTGCAGCAACCATCTCTTCCTCCAAGCCTTTGAACTCCTCTTTGGGTGTACGCCTGCACCACAGGAAGATAAGGGAGGACACGACTAGGGCACCACCGGCAACACAGCCCAGCACGATGACCAGAGTTGTCGAAGTACCCGAATCCTGCGCGTCAGGGGACACCGGTGGTGTGGACACAATATGCACCGCCCCTGCGCCCTTAGGGTGGTACGACAGACCTGCCCCTGCGTAGTTCCCGCTCAGTGGTCCGGTGCCGTTCGCCCAGACCTCTGCAGAGGCAGCAAGAATGGCCTGCACGATGCCTTCTGCACCTCCGTCGTCGCGAATAAAGACGTCCGCATACAGCCATTCAAAAGGGTGCATGTCCGCGACCGGGGCGGTTGCCTTCATGCGCCACAGAGAGCGTTCGGTGCCCAACGAAGCTGCGTTCCAGTCCTCTGGCACCACGGTGCTCCATGTGTTGAGTTGTGACGCCGAAGGGCGCGACCCATCAGGCAACATGACACCCAAGGCAGAGACGTGCAGCAGCGAGGGGTCTGCTGCCAGCGCTGTGGAGGCGTGAAGAAGGGATATGCGAAGGCGGCGGAGCAGCAGCTTGGGTGTGCCGAGAACTTCTTCGGCAGTGCCGCTGAAGGTGAGTGCGATGTGTAAGGACGGGGTCGGTGGGGTGGGTGCAGTGACGGGACACATGGTGCCGTGCACTGTGCAGCACTGTGTCTGTGCAGAAGCATTGAGCGTGGCAGCGGCGGAGGCAGTGCAGCTTACTTCACAGTGAACGCCACGTTCTGCACAACACCAGGCACGCTCGCTCTTGCTGGTACTCCTGTCCCAGCAGCTGTACGGATCGGGACACCCGATATAGAATTTAGAGCAGCACGTTTCGTCCTGTACACGTGACGCAAGGCAAGCGTCGCGCTCCGCCACAGCATCGAGGAACCCTGTGCACGGCGGCACGACTTCCGCATCATGTGTGCAGCACCACTCCTTATGCTCTGCCCGCCAAGGCAGTGGGGTCGACGCCGACCATTCACAGTTTGGGTCAGACGCACTGCACGGCTCCCCCACGCACTGCACGGTGCCGTTGTCGCAGGTGCAGTGCTGGCATTGCACCACAGCGACGTCGCCGTCGGCAAGAACGTTCCCGCCGACGTCGCAGCCGAGCAGAGGCGGTGTGGGGGTGTCTGATGGTGCAGGTGTGTCCAGCGGCACCTCGGTCCCGTTGTCGCAACGGCAGAGCGCCGTGCCGCAGGCCCACACTGCACCGTGGGGCCGAGAAGGGCTACAGGGCAGCAGGAGCACGCAGTACGGTGTGCACACCCCACCACAGTTGCTGGTCTTGCAGTAGTACCCATCAGAACAGTGGTCCGGCGGGCAGACGCTGTCTGAGCATGTCGTGATGATCGTGGCTGTGTCCACCACTTCCACAACACACACACACCTCGCGTACGAGTAGCACTCCCCCTCCTTGCACTTCGGTGTCGCGGACACCAAACACGCAGGGGGTATTGCCGTCGGTGGGGATGCACTAGGTGCACCAGTGAGCGTCTCATCCTGACACAAGGGAGCGCAGTGGCGACACTCCTCCTCTTTCATAGAATTCACACAATCGTCGAAAGAGGTACGACGGTACACCGCACAGTCGCACGTTAGTGCTGGCGTTGGAGTGGGTGGCGCTTCCGTTGGCACTGCTGTCGGCACTGCTGTTGGTGGCGCTGTCGGCGATGCTGTTGGCGATGCTGTTGGTGGCGATGCTGTGGGTACAGCAGTCTCCTTCGCACATTCGGGAATGCAGTAGCGACACTCTGGCTCATTCGGAAATGACGGGCACTCGGCAACAGCGCTGCGATTGTATATCCCACAGTTGCACACAAACGTTGGCGTTGGAGTACGTGGTGCTTCCGTTGGCGATGCTGTTGGTGAGGCGGTTGGCGATGCTGTGGGCACAACAGTCTCCGGCACCCCAGTGAGCGTCTCGCCACACAAGGAAGCGCAGTAGCGACACTCCTGCTCCTCCCTTGAGTGCACAACACAATCATCTACCGAGGTGCCATTATAGTCGGAACAGTTGCAGGCGAAGGTGGGTGTAGGGGTGTGCGGCGCCTCCGTTGGTGCTACGGTCAGCACCGTGTTTTCGACACACATGTTAGAACACGCGCCGCAGGTGATCGGTTTGCAGACACGCCCCCCTTCGCATACGATGCCTAGACAGGGGTCTCCTGGGCAGGTGTGGAAGTCGTTCTCGATGCACTCACAACTCAACGCTTTGTAGCAGAAGCCTTCCTTGCAGACCTCCTTCTGTGGTGTTGTGGGGAGGCACTCCGGCTCGCAGTACGACTCGCCTTGCGCGTTTTCATAGCACAGCCCCGTACAGAAGGCGCACGGATCGGTGCAGATCGGTATACACCCACCACACGAGGAGACTTGGCACATCATAGACAGTGCGCAGGTGTGCGACGCGCAAATCTTGTCATCACAACTCATCTGCAACGCAGACTCGCACTTACAGGACTCATGCGAAAAGCACTCTGCATCAGGGCACGTCTGGGTCCGCGCCTCCTCGCGTGTGACGACTGTACAGGATGTCGGGGCCGTGGTCGGGGCAATGGTCGGGAGCATGGGAGGTATACAGTGGATCTGGCAGCTGCCGCAGTCGACTGTGACGCAGGTGTTTGTCCCGCAGGTGAGGCGCTGACAGCCGTCGTTGCAACGTCGTGTTGAGGGTGGTGTAGGTATGCATTGGCATGCGGTCGCGTTGTAGCACTCCCCATCCCCGCACCCCCTGTCTGGCACACTGCTGTCGCAGCACTGCACACTGCTGCCGTCATCGTAGCAGGATCGGACTGTTCCTGCCCCGCAGCTGTTGCCACATGGCACTTCTGGGTACACTACTGCACACACCACCGTCGCAAGCAGCACGCCTTGCATCGGCATGTACACCTGGAAGGAGGAGGTGGAGGGAGGCGTGATGTGGTAGTGTGATTGCGATTGATGACAGGGGTTGAAGGCAGAGATTTATACACCATAGTAGAACTGAGGCTGAACCTCACTTTTGAAAAAAAAAAAAAACTTTTGCAGATTTGGAGAAAAAGTTTTTTGCGTTTTTTTGGGGAACTGGGTTGCTGACCGCACCATGAAATCCCGTACCATACAGGCTGTACCCAATTTTTTTTTGCCTGCGGCGCCATTTTTCCTTTTTTGCTCCGCAAAAAAGGGTTCGTTGAGTGACTCTGTCGTGTAAAAGGCTAGATTTTTACACCGTACCCCAATTTTTTTTCGCCTGCGGCGCCATTTTATATTATTTTCTTTTTGCTCCGCAAAAAGAAATAGAGCCACGTCCTGATATGGACGTGGAAAATTGCATCCGGGTGCCCTTTGTGGCACTCCTCCTGAAGGGGTGAAAGGTGCTGGGAATGCTACCCTGGGTGCTGAAGTCAGGCACGATACATGTGTGGAGGGACCTGCAGGAGCCCTAGCCAGTGAAGCCATAAGGCCCTAGGAAACTAGCCGGTAGCCGGGAACCCTCCCTAGGCAGTACAACGATGATACTTCAATCTTAAGTTCATTTCTTCCAAAAAAGCCCCTCCGTGCCTCCAGCCCCCTCAGGAACAGCAACCTCACTTTTTTTGCACTTTTGGTAAGGAAAAAAATCGTATATAATAGCCTGGTTGAAGGTTGTGAAAACAAAAAGACAAAGGGTTCTTATTTGCATTTTTGGGACCCGCCCGTGCAGTGGGGTTCGATGACCACATGCCTTCCTGGGTTCACATTTTGGAACCCCAAAAAAAAAATACATAAGAAGCTTGTAAAAGCTGTGTATTTGAGAGTGCAACAATGGGCACCTCCTTTTTGGGGGAGGTCTAGAATACAGGAAAAGGTTTTCAACAAAAAGACAACTCTGAAATATTTCGGAGGGCGCAATATGCGCAATGTCTTGTTGTCACGTCTTTGGACAAAGACAGATCATAAAGTATACATTTGAACGTTCAAGCCGTCGTTTCCCCAAATTTGGCATCATTCTGCTCAGTGATTATCTACAATAGCTAAACTAGAGTTGATCAAGAGCGTCTTTTTTTTGGAAGCCAAACACAAAACACATAACCGCAACGTTTGAAACGCACCAAAGCGCTAAACTTCACCCAGATCAAAATAAAATAAAAGCAGTTCAGTAAAGACTGTCCACAAGGCAGCTATTCGAATACAACAAATTGTCAACAAAAAATCATAAACAACCCAAAAAAAGGCCTCGTCTTCTCACGCAGGAAAAGAAACAAAGAATCAAAAACAAAGAATATTGTATAAGATGACCCTAAGCCTCTCGTGCTTAGTCACCTGAAAAAAAGAACAGAATGTCTTCTTTTTTGTACTAAAAGAAACGCTGTTTCTCTTCTCTTTTAGACCCTCCTCATACAACCTTCGGTAGCGAGAAGCTCCTGTCGACGCCTCGCCTTCCTTGTATAGTACTTTCCCTTTGATCCCTGCCTTTGCAGCTCTGTCTGACACCAGGTGGTGGTCGGCGCACTCCTCCCCCTCCCCCTTTTTGCCCTGATATACTCTCCCCTACACTCCCGCCGCTTGCGCGGCAGCGTTCGCACTCTTTTTCAGGCTGGTTTGCTGTGTCAATTTGGGCTTCGAGGGTTGCAATCCGTTTTTTCTTTTCGCGGAGTGATTCGCGTAGTGCTCGCACCCTCTTTAGAGTCTCTGACGCTTCGGCTTCGTATTCGACATTTAATGACACACTGTTGAGCCAACTCTCTTCAATGCTTTTGATGTGCGCATCGACCTCGATGATGTTATGCTGTCCAGACTCCAGAGAGCTTCCTAACTCCACCGCGGAGTCAGGTTTGGTCGGCTTTGTTACTGCATGCCCTGAGAAGGTGGAACGGTACACCAATCGCTTGGAACGCCTGGTCACCGGAACTGCCATATTCTGAGGGGGCTGTGCAGTGAACGGAGTGAGTTTGTGGAGAACGTTTGCATCAAATTGGTGGCACCCGACGTCGACAGGGTAGCGTTGCGCAACGTACGCGAACACCTCTGCGCAGGCGACCAGGAGACCTTCGTCCTCCTCCGTGAAGTTCGCAGTGCCTCTGTTCTTGTTGCTCATCTGCAGCACCCCCCAGCTCGCCCCCTTCCCGCCCCCCTCCAATGAGAGGATCGGCACCCCCAAGATCGACCTGCTCCGGTAGCCGTGCTTCTTGTCGATGAGAGTGTCGAAGCGGTTGTCGCCGTACACACTGCATACGTTTGCTGCAATGCCGGTGAGGAGGATGTTGCCAGGCCAGCTCTGTGCGGTGGCCTTCAGTGGCGTGGGCTTCGATGATCCTGTAGATTTTATTATGACTGAGTGTAGGGATGCGTTGAATTACTGGGGGGGGTCGAATAGTAGATCCCCCCTTTGAATAGTAGATACCCCCCTAAATTTTAGACTCCAATTTTTTTGACCCTATTTTAGGTGCTCGAAAGTGGAGTCTGACCCCCATGTCCAGGTCACAAAAATGCCCGATGAGTCCAATAAAGCAACAAATTTCATGTTTTGAGTAGTTGTGGTAATATGTGGAAAAAAAATTATACAGGGGGGATCTACTATTTAGGGGGGATCTACTATTCGACCCCCCCCCAGTAAACTCTTTCCCCCCAAACTTTTTCGTCTCTGTTTTTTCTCCAAACGTCATAATTTTATAAAGTGAAAGTCAAATTCAAAGCGAACAACCCACCCCCCCACGGTCCCCCCTCTATCCCCATACCAGTATTAACATAGCAAACCGGCTGCAGCTCATCAGTTCTACCATCGTACTGATACGCGATGCAACGTTCCGCCCTGAGGTGGTGGCAGGCAGCCTCGAGGATGAGATAGAGCGCCGACGTCACCGACGACGTGCTGCTGATGGGACGTGCCACTGTGGGGGACGGGGACGCGGCTGTGGACGCGAGCACTGTAGCTGAAGGCGCGCAAGACGTGGGAGACGTCACATCCACGCTTCGTGGGCTTGAGGGCGGCTCCATGGTCTCGAGACCCTTACTGGCTATGGTGTTCAATGGAATCGATGGCGGGCTTGTCAAATGCATTATCCCTGCCTCAATGTGCGCCAGCTGATCTGAGACCACCGAGGACCACTCGTGCAGGGTGTTGGTTGAGAGCTCGAACGGCTTCGTCGTTGCCATACGCTCTGCGAGGTTCCGCATCTCCGTGCAGGCCTCGCGCAGCTCGGTGTGGATCTTCTTCCGATTTCGCTCCCCCTCCAGCTCCAGCTCCCTTTCGTCCAACGCCTCCTTCCTCCCGACACTCCCTCTTAACCGCGGTGGCCTCCCATCTACCGGATGCTTTGGTGTGAACGACATAAAAAAAAGATGTGAAAAACGAATCAGTGGCGACGGGAGGAGGTCCTTGATGGGGGGTGGGTTGGTGTAAGGCAAGTGGGAGAAGAGTGTTTGTATAGAGGGAATTAAAAAAAGGTCGTGGTCAGCTTTAAGGAATATGCCGACTTCAACGTGGCTATGGAGAAAAGGGGGTTGCTCGTTTTGGCACGAATTTCTTCAGGTGTGTCTCTCGAGGGTGGGGAGTTGAGTTCACTGAATCGCTCAACTAATACAACGAGAACTGTTCACCATCGTCCCAAGAAATGGTGTCGGGTCAAACTGCGAGGGGCTACCTTGAGAAAACCCGCAAATTTGGCGTTGGGCCCATTTGCTCACACATGGATGTGTCCAGCATCAGCCAAGACGTCACCGCATAAAGGAGGCGGCCAGTTTGCTGTCTTCATCTATTTTGCTTGGCACTGTGTTGTGCCTTTGGGCCTCCTGCTTGGTGCTCCCTTCCCTCAGAGTCTTGTGCACAAACGCTTCCCACGCACCTCCTCAACCATCGAGGAGTACTCCTCTGCAATGCGGAAGGAGAGCGACACCTCTGCGTCTGTGAGCACGTACCGGAGGAAGTCGCGCCCACGGTGGTACTGCCGCCCTGCACGATAGAGACGGAGCATCCAGAACACAACTGCGTCTGTAGCAGCGGAGGCAAGCAGCAGCACACCGAGCGCACCCTCGCAGCTGGCCACCACAGCCGCAAGACGGCCCTTCAGCACCACGTTCCCCAACCACCCAGCAGACGACGGGAACGCCCTTCCAAGCTCCAGTGCAGAGGCACGGAGCAGTTCGCACAGCACCGCCGCCTGGTGTTCCCGACCAAAGCCCCTTCGAAATGTTGCCGCAAGGAGACCACAAAAGGCACGGTACGTCGCCCACCTCCCGTACGCGTGCAAAAGCGCAAGCCGCACCGGGTACTCCTCCTCCCGCATCTCCCTGTGCAGCAGGTCTGATTTCTTCTTGCCCCCACAGTTGCGCAAAAGAAGCGCCTCGTGGCTGGCATCACAACTACTGCGAACGGAGGTGTAAAACTGAAGCATTTCGTTGAACAATTCAGGTCCGGATGCATCCCCTGGGCGCGCACTGAGTGATAGAAGTACGCAGTACGCAGCCCGACGTGAGGTGTGCGGAAGCTCAAAGAAAACGGCCCTGCAGCGGCGTGCGTCCCGCCGTCGCGCGAGACACCACATCACCGCCTCTGCGTGCTTTATGGTGGCGGGGAGGCCGGTGTGTTCGAGACGGCGGAACGTGGCGAGCACACCAGAGACGTTGCCGTCCTGCGCGTCGCACATCATGACCCGGTAAAGCAGGTCGGAGTAGACACTGAAGTCGCACCGAGGGATGTGTGGGCGAGTCTGGACGAAGTGTGCAAAGGCACGTCGCAGTGCGTCTGGGTGCCCGCGGAGGACCTTCGCGCATTGCACAAGGGTGTGCAAGCCAACGTGGTTCGTGCGCCAGAGGCTGTTGAGAACACCCTCGCGAGATGCGGTGTGCTCGCGCATGCCTTCGCCGTGTGCATTTGGTGTGGGCCCAAAAACCTTCTTCAAATACGCTGCCGTGCCACGATCACTCAACCCACTGGGAAGGCTGCTCAAGACCTCGCTTGCGCGCCGCATCGCTCAGGGCGGCATCGTTTCTTGGGTGTTATGTGTACTGTACTGATTTGTTGAGAGGGGTTTGGTTTCGCTGAAAAACTGTTGGCGCAGTGCATCATTCGGAAGGTGAGTTGGTACACACTCATTATCGGATGCCGACTTCCATGGCCACCGTCCTGCTGTCTAGATGAACCTACACCCTTTGTTGCCACCTGTGCAAGCTTCACTTTCATCGTTCCGTGGAGGTGTGTGGATGCGTGTGTGCCTTGAGCACCAAAACGCCATGCATCCTGCACACTCATCACCGAACAACACAACAAAAAGGGGCAAGACTTTGAAGGACTCAGGTGGAAATGGAAAGGGAAAAGGCAAGAGAAGAGGGTGGAAGGGTGCTGTACTGGTTCATATTTTTTTTCGGTGCACCAATGAGCGGTCACATCCTCCACATGGGAGAGAGTTTTTTATACGTCGCGTATGGCGTCCCAGAAGCTATGATTGGGGAGGGGATGGAGGTGGGGGGTGGAGATGGTGGCAGTGATCCTTTATGAGGACACAACCATAAAAAGTAAAATAAAGAAACTATGGTTCAAGCAAAACATGTTGTCGGTAAAATTCTGACTAATGTTCACGAAAACATGGTTCCTGTCATTTTCTTTGTTATAAAGTGAGTCGCATTTTAATCAGATATGAGTTAAAACGTGTGCAACACAAATAAGTCCACAAAAGATGGTGATACAAAATATGAAACTAAAACAACAAAAACTACGTCCCACCTTCAACACAGGGAACACAAAACAAAAGGTTCTCTCAAAAACAAACACTTGCAACGCATGAAGGAGACACCCAGGACAGAAGGTGCAAACACTTCAACACGTACCGCAATATGCGTGATGCAAATGCGGTTAGAAATAAAACAACAACAGACCATGGCCCGTTGTGCAGGTGCAGTACCGAGGGAGAAGCGATTCTAAAAAAAGGTAACCTCACAACGTGCAAACACATGTGAGCTCCACCAGCACACTGGCGAAGCTGTTGCCAGCACAATCATTGTGAAGTGTTCCTACGTTGTAGCTGCATTGCGGGCTCGTGGCCCCTCGTATTGCAACCCCATAGAAGGGACACTTGAAATATCGATGAACCTCATGGCACACAGATGTCTTTCAACAACAATGGGAAAAACGCCGCTATAACCGACAGTACTTTTGCACCTGAAACGTATGGGGGAAAAGGGAAAAGGGGAAGAAAAAAGAGAAAAACAGAAACAGGCATCAGCCGTGACCATGTCCCGACTGCTTCCCACAAAACTAAACTGAGCAACAAAGAAAGCAACAAACTGTGTGGAAAGCCAGCACACACCACCTCACAGTGTCCACATGATGAGCGCACCTTCGTGGCCCACAGTTGCCAGACGTGCCCCGTCGGGTGAGAAGGCCAGGCGCGGCACAGCCCGAGAGTGTCCCACCAGATCCTTCAGCACTGCACCGTCGCTGGAGCTCCACACCGTCACGTCGCCCTCACCCACAGACGCAATCACAGTCCCATCCGGCGAGAAGTAGCTGTCAAACACAACCCCAGACCGGGTCTGCAGCGACAGACGCTCGTACGACGGACCGCCAAAGCCTCCAGCCCAGCCCGTCACGCTCACAACCCCGTTGTCCAGGCCCCGCAGCAGCTCGCCGTCGTGGAACGACAGCGCAGTTACACGGCCACCCACAGACCGCAGCTCTGCAGCAGACGTTGCATCCTCCAGACCCCACACAGTCACCACCTCGTCCACCTCCGTCCCCCACACCGTCGCAAGGTGCGACCCGTCCACAGAGAAGGCCACGTCGCGTGCGTGCCGCTGCATCACTGCAGACGGCGCCCACCCCGCCACCTCGAAGACACGTGTGCGCACGTCACCGCCTCCCCCGCTCACCACGTAGCGTCCGTCGCCTGACCACACCACACGCCGCACAGGCACACTGCCAGAGCCGTTCAGGTTCACCAGTTCGCGCGTCAGCACCCCTGTCGCCGCATCGCACACAACCACACGGCCACCCTCGCCTCCAAGCGCCACACTCGTCCCGTCAGGCGAATACGCAATGTCGTACACACGGAAGTCGGCACACCCCATCTGCACCAGCTGCACACCCGTCGCCACGTCAAACACACGCACAGCACCGTCCCACGCACCTGTCGCCACACGGCCACCGTCCGCAGAGAAACCCACAGACAGCAGCCGTCCCGGGTGCTGCACCTGCCACTCGCAGTCTCGCGACGCCCTCCCACACCTCCTCGGCACTGTGTCCACCCCACACTGCTGAGGCTTGGGCAGCGGCTCAGGTGTTGCAGCTGGTGGTGTCGGGGTGCCACTCACCCACGGGTGCGGTGTCGCCGGTGCAAGTGTTGCTCCTGGGGTCAGCACTGGTGAACGGGATGTGGGTGCGTCGGTTGGGATACTGGTCCATGATGTCGAGGGTGAATGAGATGTTGGCAGGCCTGGCACATTGGTGATCGGCACAACTGTCATTCCAGGTGGTGCCGGTGTGGTGATCGGAGAGTGCGTGTCGGGCGCACGTGTTGCTCCTGGGGTCAGCACTGGTGAACGGGATGTGGGTGCGCCTGTTGGGATACTGGTCCATGATGTCGAGGGTGAATGAGATGTCGGAGATGGTGTCCAAGAAACCGTCGGAGGAGCATCGGTGTGGGGTGCACGCGACACAGATGGCGCAGCTGTGGCACCTCCACAACTCCAAGCAAAGGCAAACTCGGCGTCAGAATACCCTTGATACCGGTTGTTCAAAGTAATGATGAAGTTCCCTGCAACATTGAAGCTTCCGTTGAAAGTAGTCCTGGTATAGTCAGTACGCAAAATGATCCCGTCGCTGTTCGTGAATATGAATGCGCCAAATGAACCTTGACGCGATGACGAGGTAGCAATGTCAAGCATTCCTGTGCAGGGAATAAGCCAACTGGAAATAGCTCGCTCTGAAAACATTCGCTCATACGTCCCAGCAGGCGGCAGTGTCAGGTATGTGGAAGCATCAAAGCCTGCTGCAGGCACAACTGCAGGCTCAGTGTTGCATTCCCAATCGAAAGCGAATTCGTTAGTGTGGAAGGTACTATACCCCTGCGAGTCGTTGAACACAACCATCATCTCACCGTTGGCAGGGTAAGTGGCAATGTAACGTTCCCGGTTATCAACCAATGATGTCAGCACGTACCCGTCACTGTTTTGCAGCCTCACACCTGCGCGGTAATCATACGTGGACAAGTTGCTGAACGTGACCTCAACTGTTCCCACACACTGAAATGTCCAGCACTCAACGTACTCTGCTCTGTGAACGGGTGCTCTGATTGTGGCAACCAAAGGTGGCGACAACAGCGCTTCGCACGCGGCACGTGGAACAACTGTTGGTGGTGCAGGTGTCTCAGGTGCAGGTGTCGGATCGGGTGACGGAAAGTCTGGTCTCGTCCCTCCACAACTCCAAGCAAAGGCAAACTCGGCGTCAGAATACCCTTGATACCGGTTGTTCAAAGTAATGATGAAGTTTCCTGCAACATTGAAGCTTCCATTGAAAGTAGTCCTGGTATAGTCAGTACGCAAAATGACCCCGTTGCTGTCCGTGAATACGAATGCACCAAATGAACCTTGACGCGATGACGAGGTAGCAATGTCAAGAATTCCTGTGCAGGGAATAAGCCAACTGGAAATCGCCTGTTCTGAATACATCCGCTCATACGTCCCAGCAGGCGGCAGTGTCAGGTATGTGGAAGCATCAAAGCCTGCTGCAGGCACAACTGCAGGTCCAGTGTTGCATTCCCAATCGAAGGCGAATTCGTTAGTGTGGAAGGTACTATACCCCTGCGAGTCGTTGAACACAACTGTCATCTCACCGTTGGCAGGGTAAGTGGCAATGTAACGCTCCCGGTTATCAACCAATGATGTCAGCACGTACCCATCACTGTTTTGAAGCATCACACCCGCACGGTAATCATACGTGGTCAAGCTGCTGAACGTGACCTCAACTGTTCCCACACACTGAAATGTCCAGCACTCAACGTACTCTGCTCTGTAAACGGGTGCTCTGATTGTGGCAACCAAAGGTGGCGACAACAGCGCTTCGCACGCGGCACGTGGAACAACTGTTGGTGGTGCAGGTGTCTCAGGTGCAGGTGTCAGATCGTGTGACGGAAGGTCAGGTCTTGTCCCTCCACAACTCCAAGCAAAGGCAAACTCGGCGTCAGAATACCCTTGATACCGGTTGTTCAAAGTAATGATGAAGTTTCCTGCAACATTTAAGCTTCCATTGAAAGTAGTCCTGGTATAGTCAGTACGCAAAATGGTCCCGTCGCTGTCCGTGAATACGAATGCACCAAATGAACCTTGACGCGATGACGAGGTAGCAATGTCAAGCATTCCTGTGCAGGGAATAAGCCAACTGGAAATAGCTCGCTCTGAAAACATTCGCTCATACGTCCCAGCAGGCGGCAGTGTCAGGTTTGTGGAAGCATCAAAGCCTGCTGCAGGCACAACTGCGGGTCCAGTGTTGCATTCCCACTCGAAGGTGAATTCGTTCTCGTAGTAGTAACTATACCCCTGCGAGTCGTTGAACAGAACAGTCATCTCACCGTTGGCAGGGTAAGTGGCGATGTAACGTTCCCGGTTTTCAAACAATGATGTCAGCACGTACCCATCACTGTTTTGAAGCATCACACCCGCGCGGTAATCACGCGTGGACAAGTTGCTGAACGTGACCTCAACTGTTCCCACACACTGAAATGTCCAACACTCAACGTACTCTGCTGCATAAACGGGTGCTCTGATTGTGGCAACCAAAGGTGGCGACAACAGCGCTTCGCACGCGGCACGTGGAACAACTGTTGGTGGTGCAGGTGTCTCAGGTGCAAGAGTAATTGGGCTGGTAGGTATCGGCACCGCACGCGACAGGGAGAGACACGACACTGCAAGGAGCCAACGCATTGTGTGACTTGACGGCACAACGCCGCTTGCCTGTGGGTGGGGTTCTGAAGAGTGTGTGGTGACCTGTTGGGTGGTGTGGGTAAGTGTCTCCAATGTGCCGTGCACGACACCAATCCGTACCTTTCTGCACCTCTGTATCTCCACACTGCTGAGAGACGTTTTGCTACCCGACATCTGCACAAACACAGAGCACCTCTTCTCAGCATCCTCTCTGTAGTCGAACCCTCATCACCTTGCAGCGAGGTCCACACCTCTGTCAACTGATGATGATGCCCCTAAGCACTGGACATACATCGTAACGACGCACGCACACCATCGTCACAATACTCACACATGTCTCCCCTCCCCACTCCCCCACTCCGGCACACCACACCACCTATTACATCAGATGCAGAAACCATTTTCCCCTCCAAGATGCCAAGACCTTTTGCACAATGCACAGGGGGTCAAGGAAAAGGACATTTTATTTTTTCAGGGATGGATCGAAGCAGTGTTTAGTTATCTCGATCTCGCAAAGTCAGTATCGCACAGCAACAGCTTTGTACGGAGTAGGAAAATAAATTGAAGCGGCATATGACGAGCTGCCTCTGGTACATCAAACAAAGAAAAGGGCTGGGGTGTCACTTGTGGAGGGTGCCCGGGGTGTGCGTTCGTTGGTGGATGCGTCTGTGCCTTGAGCACCAAAACGCCATGTGTCCTCCACACTCATCACCGAACAACACAGCAAAAGAGCAAGACTTTGAAGGGCTCAGGTGGGAAAGGGAAAGTGCAAGACAAGGGGTGGAAGGGTGCTGTACTGGTTTTGATATTTCGGTACACCAAAGAGTGGCCACGTCCTCCACATGGGGGAGAGTTTTTGTGACGTCGCACATGGCCCTGAACCTATGATTGGGGAGGGGATGCAGGTGGGGGTGGAGATGGTGGCAGTGGTCCTTTATGAGAGGACACAACCATAAAAAGTAATTGCAACAAAACAGCAATGCACCTTCGCGTGCATCTACCAAAGTCTGCTCAAAACAAAGGTAGTGCACGAAACACTGAGGTGGTTCGCAGCAGACATCTTGTATGGAAATAAAGTGAGTCGCATTTTAATCAGATATGAGTTAAAACGTGTGCAACACAAATAAGTCCACAAAAGATGGTGATACAAAATATGAAACTAAAACAACAAAAACTACGTCCCACCTTCAACACAGGGAACGCAAAACAAAAGGTTCTTTCAAAAACAAACACTTGCAACGCATGAAGGAGACACCCAGGACAGAAGGTGCAAACACTTCAACGCGTACCGCAATCTGCGTGATGCAAATGCGGTTAGAAATAAAACAACCACAGACCATGGCCCGTTGTTCAGGTGCAGTACCGAGGGATAAGCAACTCCGAAGGTAACCCCACAACGTGCAGACACATGTGAGCTCCACCACCAGCACACTGGCGAAGCTGTTGCCAGCACAATCGTTGTGAAGTGTTCCTACGTTGTTGCTGCATTGCGGGCTCGTGGCCCCTCGTATTGCAACCCCATAGAAGGGACACTTGAAATATCGATGAACCTCATGGCACACAGATGTCTTTCAACAACAATGGGAAAAACGCCGCTATAACCGACAGTACTTTTGCACCTGAAACATATGGGGGAAAAGGGAAAAGGGGAAGAAAAAAGACAAATTCATATACTTTCAAATAAAATTTGAAAGCATTAGGGAAGTGTATAAAAAACAACAACAACCCATCTTTTTTTTTAATATTTCTTGTTGTAAAAATGTGAAAGGGGAAAAATAAACTGTTTCCTTGCATAAACTGAAACTTTCAGTAGATTGGTTTCGAACTTTTACCCTGTTTCAGTCTTAAGAATTATACAGTAGTATTCAAAAGGGTAGACATCTTCAGTAATTCCCCTTTATATGGTGGGTGAAAGTTATGAAACCGATGTTCGTGTGAACATTTGGAAAAAAGAGAAAAACAGAAACAGGCATCAGCCGTGACCATGTCCCGACTGCTTCCCACAAAACTAAACTGAGCAACAAAGAAAGCAACAAACTGTGTGGAAAGCCAGCACACACCACCTCACAGTGTCCACATGATGAGTGCACCTTCGTGGCCCACAGTTGCCAGACGTGCCCCGTCGGGTGAGAAGGCCAGGCGCGGCACAGCCCGCGAGTGTCCCACCAGATCCTTCAGCACTGCACCGTCGCTGGAGCTCCACACCGTCACGTCGCCCTCACCCACAGACGCAATCACAGTCCCATCCGGCGAGAAGCTGCTGTCAAACACAACCCCAGACCGGGTCTGCAGCGACAGACGCTCGTACGACGGACCGCCAAAGCCTCCAGCCCAGCCCGTCACGCTCACAACCCCGTTGTCCAGGCCCCGCAGCAGCTCGCCGTCGTGGAACGACAGCGCAGTCACACGGCCACCCACAGACCGCAGCTCTGCAGCAGACGTCGCATCCTCCAGACCCCACACAGTCACCACCTCGTCCACCTCCGTCCCCCACACCGTCGCAAGGTGCGACCCGTCCACAGAGAAGGCCACGTCGCGTGCGTGCCGCTGCAGCACTGCAGACGGCGCCCACCCCGCCACCTCGAAGACACGTGTGCGCACGTCACCGCCTCCCCCGCTCACCACGTAGCGTCCGTCGCCTGACCACACCACACGCCGCACAGGCACACTGCCAGAGCCATTCAGGTTCACCAGTTCGCGCGTCAGCACCCCTGTCGCCGCATCGCACACAACCACACGGCCACCCTCGCCTCCAAGCGCCACACTCGTCCCGTCCGGCGAATACGCAATGTCGTACACACGGAAGTCGGCACACCCCATCTGCACCAGCTGCACACCCGTCGCCACGTCAAACACACGCACAGCACCGTCCCACGCACCTGTCGCCACACGGCCACCGTCCGCAGAGAAACCCACAGACAGCAGCCGTCCCGGGTGCTGCACCTGCCACTCGCAGTCTCGCGACGCCCTCCCACACCTCCTCGGCACTGTGTCCACCCCACACTGCTGAGGCTTGGGCAGCGGCTCAGGTGTTGCAGCTGGTGGTGTCGGGGTGCCACTCACCCACGGGTGCGGTGTCGCCGGTGCAAGTGTTGCTCCTGGGGTCAACACTGGTGAACGGGATGTGGGTGCGTCGGTTGGGATACTGGTCCATGATGTCGAGGGTGAATGAGATGTTGGCAGGCCTGGCACATTGGTGATCGGCACAACTGTCATTCCAGGTGGTGCCGGTGTGGTGATCGGAGAGTGCGTGTCGGGCGCACGTGTTGCTCCTGGGGTCAGCACTGGTGAACGGGATGTGGGTGCGCCTGTTGGGATACTGGTCCATGATGTCGAGGGTGAATGAGATGTCGGAGCTGGTGTCCAAGAAACCGTCGGAGGAGCATCGGTGTGGGGTGCACGCGACACAGATGGCGCAGCTGTGGCACCTCCACAACTCCAAGCAAAGGCAAACCTCGAGTCAGAAGACCCCTGATACCGGGAGCGCAAAGTAATGTTGAAGTTCCCTGCAACACTGAAGATTCCGTTGAAAGTCGTCCGGTCCCAGTGACTAGCCAAGATGGTCCCGTCGCTGTTCATGTATCCGAATTCGACGTACCGACGAGATGAGCTGGAGGTAGCAGCAATGTCAAGCATTCCTGTGCAGGGAATAAGCCAACTGTAAATCGCCTGTTCTGAAAACATCCGCTCATACGTCCCAGCAGGCGGCAGTGTCAGGTTTGTGGAAGCATCAAAGCCTGCTGCAGGCACAACTGCAGGTCCAGTGTTGCATTCCCACTCAAAGGTGAATTCGTTCTCGTAGTAGTAACTATACCCCTGCGAGTCGTTGAACAGAACTGTCATCTCACCGTTGGCAGGGTAAGTGGCAATGTAACGTTCCCGGTTATCAACCAATGATGTCAGCACGTACCCATCACTGTTTTGAAGCATCACACCCGCGCGGTAATCACGCGTGGACAAGTTGCTGAACGTGACCTCAACTGTTCCCACACACTGAAATGTCCAGCACTCAACGTACTCTGCTGCATAAACGGGTGCTCTGATTGTGGCAACCAAAGGTGGCGACAACAGCGCTTCGCACGGGGCACGTGGAACAACTGTTGGTGGTGCAGGTGTCTCAGGTGCAGGTGTCGGATCGGGTGACGGAAAGTCTGGTCTCGTCCCTCCACAACTCCAAGCAAAGGCAAACTTCGAGTCAGAAGACCCCTGATACCGGGACCGCAAAGTAATGTTGAAGTTCCCTGCAACAGTGAAGATTCCGTTGAAAGTCGTCCGGTCCCAGTGACTAGCCAAGATGGTCCCGTCGCTGTTCATGTATCCGAATTCGACGTACCGACGAGATGAGCTGGAGGTAGCAGCAATGTCAAGCATTCCTGTGCAGGGAATAAGCCAACTGTAAATCGCCTGTTCTGAAAACATCCGCTCATACGTCCCAGCAGGCGGCAGTGTCAGGTTTGTGGAAGCATCAAAGCCTGCTGCAGGCACAACTGCAGGTCCAGTGTTGCATTCCCACTCAAAGGTGAATTCGTTCTCGTAGTAGTAACTATACCCCTGCGAGTCGTTGAACACAACCGTCATCTCACCGTTGGCAGGGTAAGTGGCAATGTAACGCTCCCGGTTATCAACCAATGATGTCAGCACGTACCCATCACTGTTTTGCAGCATCACACCCGCGCGGTAATCACGCGTGGACAAGTTGCTGAACGTGACCTCAACTGTTCCCACACACTGAAATGTCCAGCACTCAACGTACTCTGCTCTGTAAACGGGTGCTCTGATTGTGGCAACCAAAGGTGGCGACAACAGCGCTTCGCACGCGGTACGTGGAACAACTGTTGGTGGTGCAGGTGTCTCAGGTGCAGGTGTCGGATCGGGTGACGGAAGGTCAGGTCTCGTCCCTCCACAACTCCAAGCAAAGGCAAACCTCGAGTCAGAAGACCCCTGATACCGGGAGCGCAAAGTAATGTTGAAGTTCCCTGCAACACTGAAGATTCCGTTGAAAGTCGTCCGGTCCCAGTGACTAGCCAAGATGGTCCCGTCGCTGTTCATGTATCCGAATTCGACGTACCGACGAGATGAGCTGGAGGTAGCAGCAATGTCAAGCATTCCTGTGCAGGGAATAAGCCAACTGTAAATCGCCTGTTCTGAATACATCCGCTCATACGTCCCAGCAGGCGGCAGTGTCAGGTTTGTGGAAGCATCAAAGCCTGCTGCAGGCACAACTGCGGGTCCAGTGTTGCATTCCCACTCGAAGGTGAATTCGTTCTCGTAGTAGTAACTATACCCCTGCGAGTCGTTGAACAGAACAGTCATCTCACCGTTGGCAGGGTAAGTGGCGATGTAACGTTCCCGGTTTTCAAACAATGATGTCAGCACGTACCCATCACTGTTTTGAAGCATCACACCCGCGCGGTAATCACGCGTGGACAAGTTGCTGAACGTGACCTCAACTGTTCCCACACACTGAAATGTCCAACACTCAACGTACTCTGCTGCATAAACGGGTGCTCTGATTGTGGCAACCAAAGGTGGCGACAACAGCGCTTCGCACGCGGCACGTGGAACAACTGTTGGTGGTGCAGGTGTCTCAGGTGCAAGAGTAATTGGGCTGGTAGGTATCGGCACCGCACGCGACAGGGAGAGACACGACACTGCAAGGAGCCAACGCATTGTGTGACTTGACGGCACAACGCCGCTTGCCTGTGGGTGGGGTTCTGAAGAGTGTGTGGTGACCTGTTGGGTGGTGTGGGTAAGTGTCTCCAATGCGCCGTGCACGACACCAATCCGTGCCTTTCTGCACCTCTGTATCTCCACACTGAGAGACGTTTTGCTACCCGACATCTGCACAAACACAGACCACCTTTTTTCAGCATCCTCTGCAGCTGCCTCTCGTACATCAAACAATAGAAAAGCTGGGGTCAGGGAGGGGTGTCACTTATGGTGGGTTCAGTTCGTTGATGGAGATGCGAGACAAACACCACCGACGGGTACTCTGTCACAAAAGGTTCTCCCTGACCACAAGAGAAACTGCAAACTGCAACCTGCGCACATACATACGCAGCTCTGACAGGAGCGACAGAGAGAAAAAGAATAAAACAAAAAGGGACAAGACGACACACAGAAATGAGCACAAAGAACAAAAAAAAAAAAGGGGGGGGAACACGAATTATCTACGCTGAGAAACTACCCTGCCTGCCTTGCCCCCACCCCGCTCCCGGCCCAACTATCGTAGCATAGTTGTGCTATCAGAATATACGCACAAACTCTGCTGTGGCCCCCACCCCTGAGGGGCTCCCTCTGCCTCCGAACGGGCTTTCTCCGCCACCCCGGTTCTTCGCCTTTTGGTTATCGAAGCGTGTGGAAGCATAAGTACAGCATGAAGATCGGGCATCCAATTTTGTGTGCAAAAAGAAAAATCTTGCTGTGTCAACACCTCTAGAACGAGAAGAATTTTGTTTGACTTTGTAGATAAAATCCCATCTTGACAATCGCAACGAGTAGCGCGCCATTTTTATTCTTCACAGGATCTTGAAGAGAGTCAAATAGAAGGCTTGAACAGGAAGAACAAAACGGGAATAACCATGCATCAGCACGCATGACCCACAGCTCAAAAAAAAAAAGCAGACTTGGAATACAGCCCGCTCGTGTACAGTGTACCTTGGTACATGACCATGTGTATCGGGTGGGCCCCAACCATTTATTTCGTGGTACACAAAAAAATTGTTTCATATACTAATTATTCTACTGAATAGATGGTATAATAGGGTAAAAAAAAAAAAATGTGTGGGCCCCCGTTGTGTGTTGATGCAATACACACGAATACGTCTGAGAATCTTCGTTCACACAACATCGCATCTTGCGTTACGGTCCTTACAACAGTGCACAGCAAAGCGACTTTATTCGATCCCAGTGCGATGCTGTTAAGGGAGGGGTGTGAGAAAGAGCAATTCAACAAACACACATGTTCTGGTATGCACAAAAGTCGGGGCAATACTCTTATTGTGTATGAACTGAAGCCATTGGCGATGCGGTTTTCAACACCTAAATATAGATGTGATAGTTGTATTCTTGTTGTTGCCCAATCGCTGTCCAACACGTTTTAGGATCGGACATCCAGTTTTGTGCACAACAGCTGGGAATGTTTTTAATTATCTTCACAAACATATTTGGTTGATCTATGAATGACTCTCACAAGCTCTCACAGGGCTGTTGTGTGTTTCTACGGGTCGATCATAGATCACCCAGTCTTGAAAACATCCCTTGCCATACCCAGTACTCTGCACTGCTGTCGTCGCTGTCATTCGACGTGTCGTCTGAGAAGTTGGACGACCCGTCTGTGTGCAGGAGGCTATCATCATCGTGGTCGTCGTCAGCACGGAAGCGCGGCTTCTCCTCTGAGACCTGCTGTCGGCACAGCGGGCACAGATTTGACCACTGCAGCCACTTCCTTGCGCATGTTGCATGAAATGTGTGCTTGCAAGACAGCTTTGTGCACACCTCACCCGTTCGGAAGGGGCCTAGACATACTACGCATCTGTGTTTTGGTTTTATATTTTGACATTCAAAAGGGTTTTTAGCAGCCGCACATACCCATCCTCTGCACAGACACTCTCTTCACAGATGAAATTCGCTCCAGAAGGGGTTTCCACATCGTCAATATATGCCTCCCAGTCTGGCGGCCGGACCAACACCTTCATGGTGGCAAACGCCATAATCGCTAAGGGTAATGCCGTGCCGTACGTGGTACGCGGTCCCAGCAAAAACCCACAACGGTGCGCAAACTTTGCAAAGAAGGTTCCAAAGAGCACCACCGCGATGTGCTGCGACCCGACAGCCTGCGCCAGCAAAAGCATCGGCACAACGTTCAACGCCGGTATATTCAGGGCATGGTAGATCCGCACCAACGGGGTTGTCCCAAGAACACATGCTGCCCACCCTAGGTCGTGCCAGAAGATTACGGAAAGCTCGAGCCTTCTAATATGATATTGCTTCCTTAGCACCGCCTTCAACGCAATCGTCACCGCTGAGGCAACCATTCTGCACAACGCTGGATGCATTTCGAGCAACACAAAATCCACTAACGTTGCGTTTCGTTGCAGTGCACAAACCTCCGTAAATTGAAGCACGCCCGGAGCCGGCCAGACAGCAAATGTTCTAAGCAATGGAGGGCATGCAGCATCCACAGCATGCACCCTGAAGTGGACTAAAGAGAGTGACCGACCTACCACCTCAAACCACTTCTCATAGGGCAAGCATCGTTGCAACACTGCAGCAAAGAGAAGCGAAAAGATCGGATACAAACATTCCTCAAACGCTCGTATCAACGCCGTTCCAGGGATATTCCGCACCGTTCTCCGTATCCGATGAATAATCGTTGGATACAGCCGCTGCAACACTTCAAAATGAGTGCTCCCAAAGACATCTAACAACGCCAACACACACCGTGCGCCACATCCCCCAATGAGCACCCTCGCCAACCACCCACTCACCCGATTGCTGTACACCACCTCTCGAAGAATCGTACGCGGTAAAGGATCGTCCCCCGCTATGCGACTGCAAAACCCTTCTATCCCAGAGTCCACCAAGCCGCAAACCACACTGATACAATGGTTCCATGTAGACAGCATTCTACTTTATAAAAAAAATATGAGAAGAAGAAGAAATAGTTGCCTCTAGAAGAGCAGAAGGGCTCTCATTTACAGAGTTGGCTATAAGACGAAAGGGTGCAGGGAAAAGGGGAGTGGGTTCTATTAGGGTGGAATGCGGTTATGTGTCTGTTGTGGTGATATGGGGGTGAGAGTGGTGGGGCAAAAAAAAGAAAGGTTTGGCGAGATGACCCCTAATCCTTCGAGTGTGTAGGCACCTTGACGCGGCTCTCTCGCGGGGTTGTATTGGTCGTGGAGAAAAGATTAAGATTCTGGTGCTCCTGACGCATTCCCAAACTGAGCGACTCATGCAAACAATGAAGCACCCACGCGTTAGGAGGAAGGACGGGACTCTCACCCCCCATATTGCGACTTCTTGCATACCAGTGCGTAGTTGCTGCGTACTTGGTATTCTTTTATTTCTGGGGTACCAAAGATATTATTTTCAATCGAAAGTGCTTAGTCCCCTCGATCACATTCGTTTATCGCGGAGCAACAGCTGCGCTGGTTTCCACAAGCTTGTTGAAACCAAAAAAAAAGCGGGGATTTTTAGAATAAGTAAAAGAAATAAGCGGGGATGGGGAAATGTCTTTTAGAAAAGCGCTAATATAAAAAAGGATAAAAAATAAAAAAAAGCGATTGCGAGCAAACAAAAGGGGAGTTGAGAAGATGAATCAAGCCTTGCTTGGTCACCTTACCTAAAAAAGAGAAAAAAAATGGAAGGTAGACATCAGCTGCCTCTGTGGGATATGTACACCAATTCTCCACTTGGTCTACATGGTGCACAGAGGACGGGTTTCATTGGGTTACAACAGCAAGCAAAAGGGATGGATAAAACACGGCGTAAAAAAAAAGTGAAGTCGATAGTGCAAAACGTCTCTGGGAGGCGCAGGGCACTGACACTCTGCTTATAAGAAAAGAAAAGAAAAGAAAAGTTTATAAGATGACCCTAAGCCTCTCATGCTTAGTCACCTTGCCTTCAGAACGTCTGACTGGGGAAAATAGTAGGATCGGGTAGGTAAGTAAAGTTGTTTTCGTTGATTGCACAATCCTCCTGTTTGAGGGATGATTGGCGACCGTACCCGGTAATACTATTTCTCCTTTAAAGCAAGCTTCGTAGGAATAAATAAAAAAAAAACACGTGCTGTTTGAATGGAGCAGACACGAGCACCTGCGCGGATGTGGGGTTACATAAGGCAATTTTCAAAAATCAAAAATAGGAAATAAAATTTTACATTGAAAAGGTGGTCCCGTCGAGGGGGGCCTCCGGAAAACGTCTTAATTTTTGACTATGAAATCTTGTCGTATCACCCTATGTGCCCCACCATTATATCAAGGGTCTGAAAAAGAAGCTTTTATGAAAAAAAGTGCAGTCCGTTTCACCTTTAAATGGTGTGATTGTCAACGGGGGTTTTTGAAAGTTTGTTTACTTTGTTTTTTTTTAAAAACTTGGTTGTATTAGTGTAGACACCCGAGGATGAACTCCACTATTTTATTTTTTAATTTTTGCTACTTTGTTTTGTATTGTATTTCACTGTAGTACCTTTTTGTGAATAGACCGATTGAAGAGATTTGATTAGCTGCTGTTTTATTGATGCATTTTTTTTATATTCTGTTGCTTACAAATCAACCAACACCCACCTTAGTGGGTAACCTATAGGTGTCTGTACTCAACGTTGTTCGAAGCCATTTTGATAAGCATTTTAGTGCCGCCGCCATCCAAACAGTCTTCACCATCATTCTACTATGATAGTAACCGACCCGAGGATGTGCTCCACTAATTCGCTGGGGAAAAAAAAAATTAATAGGGTAAAGTTGGCCTGCACTGAACTCAATACCACAGGTATTAAGTGGTGCACACCTAGGGGAGGGGGGGGGTGGAAAACAAACAGAAAAACAAAAACAAAAAAGGCAAAAAAATGAACCTTTTTTATTGAACACTTTTTTTTTGATGTATTGTAATGTAGACACCCGAGGATGAAACACACAATACAATTTTTTTCCTGAGCTCTGATAAAAATGTGAGTCATAATGTGTGTGTAACGAAGCACTCTCGTCCCCCCCAAGACCAGACCCTTGTGGCTCCTTCCTTCAGGAGGAAGGCCTACGGCACTACCCCACAAAGAGAAAGAGAGGGAGGTACGAGGTGCTCACAGTTAGCACTTTTTGTGATACTAAAATAAAAAAAAAAAAAAAATCAAAAAATGAGGGGGGGAAGAAGGGGGGGAGAAAAGAGCAGTTGAACCGTGCTAAAACGCAGCTCGGTCGTGCTCATGCAAAGGCAAAGGGTGGGATGTGAGTGGAGGGGAGGGGTAGGGGTCCGGCTCCCTACACGACGGGACCCAGTGACAAGTGACAAGTGAAATGACATGTCATTTCACTTTTCACTTGTCACTCAAAAAAGTCACTTGTCATGACAAGTGATTTACTTGTCATTTACTTGTCACCTTTTTCACTTGTCATTTTCATTTGTCACTTCTCACTGGTCCCGTCGTGGAAGAAAATTTTGTCCGGTTTTCGTTTTTTCAAAATTTGGCCATTTCCCGGGCACCGAGGGGTGAATCCTGCCCAAAATAGGGTTTCGGGGCATTGTGAGCCTCAATTTGTGATCTGGGCACCAAAAAATACAAAAAAAAAAGTTGAAAAATATTTCCGTTGCGCTCTCACTACGTTCCTACTCCACTTCGGTTTTCTCTTACTTACTACTAAAGAAAAAAAATATTGACCCAGCGTAAAAGGGAAGTCACTGATATTTTTTGAATGAAAAAAAGTTGTATTTTCTTTGTGTACAAAGATACCCAGAAGAAAAGAAGAAAATAATCCGCAACCGAGGAAAGTTAAGGCCCAATAATGTCCCAGAAATGGTAAATTACGACACGATTATCGTTCGGTAACTTTTCTCGGTTAAGGTACTCTCATCTATTTTCAATATCAGACTAAGAGAAGAAGCATCTAGATAGCATACTGTGGGTATTGTAATGTTATCCATAATGGTGTGGCCGACGACCCCAAAATAGCAGAAAGTAGCACAAAATAGCACCTCCCTTCAGCCGCACCAAAAAAATCCAGATGCCCAGAATAGCAAAAAAAATAGCACAACAATAGCACCCCCTTTCAGCCACACCACATAACGTTATAACACAAAAAAAAAAAGTGCTATAACTGGTGCTCCCGACGACCTCATATTGTGTACTTATTGCGCACTTTGTCCACAAAAAATAAAATAAAATACAGGAACACCTATTATTGCGTACTTAGTGCGTAATTGTCGTGTATTTCGTTTTTTTTTTTTTTTTTTGGATTTCTGGGGCATCAAAAACGTTACCCATAACGTTATAATACACCAGTATGACATAAAAACAGAATAGACGTGACAGATCTGTCTCTCGAGGAGACATCTAGATTTTTTTTTGATAAATTGTTGTAGTTGTGAAATCCCCACTTTTTACTTAAAAAATACAAAAGAACACATGGCTGTATACTTTTGATACGTAATATCCTGTACAATGGATGGTTTTTTTTTTTTTTTTGTGAGATGAGTCAAAGTCTAACAGCAGCGTCTTGAAAGGCCACACAAAAAAACAAAGAAAATTTGATGCATATAATGTGCCTCTCGTGCACACACATCGTTCACAAAAAAACACCACTCTGATTTGACACAACTTAGACGCATTCTGCGGAATAGACTCGTGGAGAGAAAGAAAACGGGAGGAGGAGGAGGAGGAGAAGAAGAAGGAGCTGACCAGGAGGGATGACCAATCCGCTGGTGCGGAGGGGAGTCAGTCCACTCGATCATGCGCACCTCTTGATCAATTCTTGTTCATTTATTATCTATAATCCTGGATTTTTAGTCTGGCGTTACAACACTCCGAAGATATGCTCTACGGTTTGTTTGTGTCAGGGTAGCCCCTTGTTGTCGGAAAAAACAGCAATTTGCTGGATTTATGTTCTCGTTATTTTCCCTTTTTTGGAGGTGCTTTTTTTTTTTGCCTTTTTCGGGTTTTCCGAGCACCTTTGTGTAAAGGTAGGTGTACCCTCACTGTGGTGGGTCATTTCGGGAAAATGGACCAGTTCTTAACTGATACAAATTTTGGTCACACTAATGAGTTGCTCACAATGTTAAATGCTGTGATTCTGGGCCCACTTTAACTGTCCCCTCGAAATTCAAAAAGGGGGTCCCAAACCCGGAATATCGGAATAGCGGAATTTTGTGCAGTTTTTGGTTAAGTTGCCTATAAGAAGAAAAACCGGGCCTAATTACCTTGGGCATCCAATGACTCTTGTTCGTTGCAGTTGACGAGTGGAGGCGGGAGTAGGACGTAGTAGCGTAGTAGCAGTATCCACGAAACAAGAGACAGGCGAGGAACAGCTGCGTGGAGCACACAGGAGAACAAAAAAAGCGATGTGTCTACGTAATCAATTATTCAAAATTATTCAAAAAAAAAAAATCCCCCCAGAATTTCACGTTCTCGGTCTCACTTAGGAACAACCCTGGTTTTGTTTTGTTTCAATTTTTACTTTCATACAATGAAATCCCCGGGAGTCGCGGAGACTCTCCACTGGTGTTTTCGAGAGTTTTAGCGATTAAAAAAAAAGAAAAAAAATTCGCGATTAATCGCGAATTTGTGAAAAACTCTCGAAAACTCTCCAATTTAAAGAAAAACTCTCGAAAACTCTCCAAAACTCTCCAATACTCCCCGATTTAAAAAAAATACTCTCGAAAACTCTCCAATTTATAAAATAAAATTTTGCGATTAATCGCGAATTTATGAAAAAATCTCGAAAACTGGGCCATCTATGAACGGGGAGAGATTTTTTCACAAGCTCTCACTACGTTCCGAGGGGGTTTTTGTACTTTAGTGGTGTGGCTGGCAACATGTATTCTGTGGTGGTCAAAAGTGCAATGTTCCTTCTCCAATGGATTTATTGGGTGTACTGCTATACTGGGACAATATGGTCAGATCACTCTTCAAACCACCTGGAAAAGTGCACGGCATCTAAAAATTTCCGCCTGCGGCGGGAAGCCTCGACCCGTTTTCACCCTTTTCTTGTTCCTTATCCCCATATTTAAAATAGCCCTGCTTCCATGTGGTGGTATGCTTCCCTGCTGGTATGGTGTACCATTTTTCGCCCAGAGTAATTTAAGCGTGATTATATCTTGGGTGTGGATAATTCCCAAGCGCGGAATTAACCCGTCGCATTTGTGATCGACCTGTGGGCTCGTTTGCTCATGTCCGCCACCACTGTGCCGCCTAAAGCCGCGAGGCTTATCACCCCTCTTTCGTGGTGGGTGCATTTTGCGAATCAATCGGTAGGTGTAATGTGAGTACGTAGACTGAACGTGTGCCCAGGTAGGCACAGGTCAGATGCGGATAGCACCAGGTGTGCACGGTTGTGTTTGGGGTAAAATGCTACAAAAAATCGCGATTTTACTCCCGGGGATTAATCGCGAATTTTGTCGCGATTAATCGCGAAAACTCTCCGTAAAAAAAAAAAAAAACACTCTCGAAAACTCTCGAAACCAAAAAAACACTCACGGGGAGTTCGTTTTTTTTGATTTTTTGCCAAACTCCCCGTGACTCCCCGGGATTTCAATGTATGTACTTTTTATAACAATCACCTGCTAGGATCTGTACGTCACCCGAAAGGCTATTTTATTTTTTGAAAACTTGGTTCCTCGTGTGCAGTGTAGACACCCGAAGATGAGCTCCACTTGGTTTTGTTCTTGGTGATAAAAAAATTGGTACCACCCGCGTGATAGGCCACGCAGGACGTCACCCCACTTGACTCTCGTTTTATGGGTACTGTTATCGTCGTCATCCTCACGCCTCCGATCGTAAGGGAACTATTGGGGATCAGAGGATGCACACAAGATGAACAGATGCCGTTGTGTGGTGAGATAGGTCTGCAGTGTTGAGCTCTACTTTCAGTTTATTTGAAAACTTGGTTTTGCATTAGTGTATGACACACCCGAGGATGAACTCCACTATTTTCGTAACATTTGATGTGTTGCTTAACATATATTGTGCAGTCTTTTGAAAGACCGCTTTTTAATTATCAAGGACCGTAAATAGGACAAAAAAAAAGGGCTTGGCAAAAAGAGAGAGAGATAAAAAAGTTAGGACGAACTTTAAGCCTCTGCTCAAATAGACTGATCAATAATTTGTGAAAGAAGGATGAGGAGAACAATAAATTTTTTTTTGGTTATAGACAACACTTGCCAGTAAAAGTATTGCCAGTTTTCAATGAGAGTTGCTATTTTTGCAGGGAAGGGGCGAGTAAAAAAATTTTTCTCCATTGGAGTATAGCAAGAACGTCCTGCACTACTATCGCCCCCCCCTCTACGGAGGCCTTCCATACAGAGTGAAGATTGCTTTTCCTTTACAAAATCCAATCCTTGGGCGTTAAGGATAAAGAAAGGATGAGGAGAAAAATAAAAAAGTAAAAAAGCTTGTCCCCAACACAAAAGAGTAGAGTTGAAATACAAAGCCCTCTCGTGACAGTGTACCTTCAACAAAGAAAAGATGAACCTAAGCCTTTGCTTTAGTGGGTCACCTCAAAAAAGTCGAATGAAATCGAGGGTGAACAACACGTCTTTCCAGGATTTAAAATAAATAAAAGATAGTGACAAAAAAAAAGGGGTGAATTCCTCTACTCAATGAGTACACGGCGGGGTCCGCACACCCCGAGGGTCCGTAAAACGGCATGTTAGGACACTCCCTCTTTACGGAGTGTCATTACGTACCCTAGGGTACGTAATTACGGACCCTAGGGTCCGTAATTACGTACCCTAGGGTCCGTAATTACGTACCCTAGGGTCCGTAATTACGGACCCTAGGGTACGTAATTACGGAGCCTCCCAGGGAAAGGGACTCTCGAAAATTTTTTTTTGCCCCCGTTTAGGGCTAATTTCGACGATTTGAGGCCATTAAAAGCAAAATTTGGCACTTTTGAGCATCTGTGGGGGTCTAAAACGCAGTTTAGAGTACCACAATTTTTAGTGGGTTTTACCGAAAACAAGTCAATTTTTGGGCCGAAAAAAAATTTTTTTTGACATCACAAAATTGCCCTTGGTGGGCCTATGTGTCCTCAATGCTGGGCGAAAAATGCAAATATAGCTATTTTTAACTTTCACACACACGGGTTTTACCTGTGTACCTGTGTATCTGTGTACCTGTGTACAGGATATTTGTTGTGAAAGACATCTTCCACCATGCATTGAGGAGGGTAAGACAGTGGTCGCAGTTTGTACTTGATAGCATTACAACATTTAACTTCTCCACGGGGGTCTTGGGCCGTTCACTCGGTTATACCTTGACCAGCGGAAGATATTCTTGAGGCCTTTTTGGTCTCTAGAATATCCGGTCTTCCCGAACGGAGGCACACTTTGTGTGTTACTACGACCTGGCAATTTCCAGCAGTAGGTTAAGTAATCTTTCTTGTAAATTGTTGGATCATTATCTCCTCAGTGCATGAATGCCCCACGTGACTGGACACTTTCGTGTTTGTCATGTGGAGCTGTGGTTGCTTTTTTCACGACTTTTTTCCTTGTACACCAGTGTACCGTGTACCGGGGTACCTGGGCCGAAAATACACCAGTACCCAGGTGCCTGGGTGCCCAGACACACCACTGTACCCAGAATCCAGTCTCCCACCCAGAAAACCTACTCATACACCAGAAAAGTGAAAATAGCTACTCGATCAGAAAAGTCGGCTACGACCAGAAAAGTAGCTGGGAAAAGTTCAGAAAAAGCCAGAAAATTTCAACAAAACGCATTTTTAGGTTCTCGAAGACACTGGGTACTGGGTACTGGGTACTGGGTACTGGGTACTGGGTACTGGGTACTGGGTACTGGGTACTGGGTACTGGGTACTGGGTACTGGGTACTGGGTACTGGGTACTGGGTACTGGGTACTGGGTACTGGGTACTGGGTACTGGGTACTGGGTACTGGGTACTGGGTACTGGGTACTGGGCACTGGGTACTGGGTACTGGGTACTGGGTACTGGGTACTGGGTACTGGGTACTGGGCACCCAGAGAAAGCACCTTAAAAGCAGCGAAGGCGCAGGTTACGGGGAAGACAAGGTATGTAATTATGTTTAACTTTCAGTTACTAGTGAAGATTGAACAAAAAAATGCCGCATATTTCAACTTGTTCGTGTTTTCAACTCGAAATAAACGCGTAATGTTCACACTATTAAATAGCTATTTTTTTACGCACCAATCATTTTGTGTCACCTCATGACATGAAGGAGGAAATAGAAACAAAGCATTTTGAACACACTTGCGGTTCTGGGGACGAACCGCGCTGCAGAGCCACTCCTCAGGTCGAGGTGTGTGCGTTTCACCACAACCTCTCCCATGGGTTTTATCGTGTGATGAGTGTTACGTTTCTATTTGGTTCCACAGGCGCTCGTTACCTGCTTCACATAATTCACCTCGCTTCACTCGAACCATTTGTGCAGCAGGTCACTCTCTCGACCTGTAGCGTGGAAAAAATCTATCTTATTTCACGGCAATAAATAGCCTTTTTTATTAACCTCACCTTTCCCGACTACTACGTTTGTATACCATAACTTAATCACACCCCACATTTACACTTATCACAGGATCGTGAAGTCTGAACTGCACCCGCGATTGCGATGAGAAGCTTCACCGCGGTCCGACATTCAACAACTCAAAATCTACCCGCATCAATCTATTCTCGAAGATCTGGGTGGAGGGGGGTGGGTACACTTAGTCAGTCACTGCTATAGCCATTAACCAAGGGAGCATAGCTAGTGCAAGAAATTCGACTTTGGAAACCTTCCGGAAAGTCTGTCCTCTGCTTCCGGAGGACTAGACACAAGAAAATATTGCGTTCCCCCAGAAAACCAGTGCACAATTCACACTCCTTGTGGGTGGTCTTGTTGCCTTTTTGGTCAACAGTAATTTTGGCCCAGGCATGCTCTTGAAGCATGACAATTTAGTGTGTATGGGGCAGGGTGTTGTTTTGTTCTGAATTCTCTTTGTTATAACATCTAAGTCAATCGCGGGTGGTGGTTTGTGTAGCGTGAGGCACTCTTTTTAACAAACTTCCTGCGGCTGCTAAAGTGTTATTTCTTCGGATTTAACAACGTACAGCGTAACATAGTGGATTAGCCTGGTCGACACAACCTTTGATAGCTATGGGATAACCAACCCCCTTCGACCCCTTGTGGGTTCACTGAACAAGCCCTCGTGGTAGTTAAACGCGATTGACATTTACATTCCTAAAGATGAAAGAACAAGACAACACTTCTGTACCCGCGCATCAAAATTGTGGAAAACTTTGCACCCCAAACACCCTCAACAACGCCCGCCAAAAGGCGCCCCTTGTTGCTGGGACTTGGTTCTCATTGATACACTGCACAGCAGGCATTCCTCTGAGTCCAACGCAGTTTGGCCTGTCTGCAGCGTTGCACCGAAGGTGCACGAAGACAGGGTCTGGTGGTAAATTTTGCGTCTCGCATTCCCTCAGGGAAGTTTAAAAACTCTTGAGCTCGGTTTGTTGTCAAAGAAATATTCCACCATGTATTGAGGAGGGTAAGACAGTGTTCGCAGTTTCTACTTGATAGCATTACAACATTTAACTTCTCCACGGGGGTCTTGGGCCGTTCACTCGGTTCTACCTTGACTACCGGAAGATATTCTTGAGGCCTTTTTGGTCTCTAGAATATCCGGTCTTCCCGAACGGAGGCACACTTTGTGTGTTACTACGACCTGGCAATTTCCAGCAGTAGGTTAAGTAATCTTTCTTGTAAATTGTTGGATCATTATCTCCTCAGTGCATGGTGGAAGACGTCTTTGACAACTAACCGAGCTCACGACTTTTTTCGGTATGTAACTTGGGATAGGCCCACATGATCATGGTCTATCATGTGGTACCTGTGTACCACTCGGTTTGCTCCCAGGGCTTTTCGACCAGCAGTCACACATCCAAACAGTGATTTCCCACCTTAGACCACGTAATTACGTACCCTAGGGTCCGTAATTACGGACCCTAGGGTACGTAATTACGGACCCGGGTCCGCACTTGAGGGTCCGTAAAGAGGGTCCGTAAAATTTACGGACCCTCGGGTGTGTGGACCCCGCCGTGTAGAAGAGTTTAGAAGGAAAACTAATTTTGATGTTTTCTGTTGCGTCGGTCGACCTACCACCTAAAGTACTCACTGTGGTGCGCCGCAGTGTATGTACTCAGATGTTGGCCAAAAGCCTGTTTTGTTTGTTTATTTTTCGTTTTATGGACTCTAAAAAAACCCATATTTCTTGGAGGATTTTTTTTCCCAACACAATAAAAAAAAAACACACACACACACATGAAAAGGAGAAAGGGAGGGGGAGAAAAAAGGTGAAATTGATAGTGCAATCTGGGATGCATGCAGGGCACTGACACTCCGTTTTTCGAACCCCCCCCCCCCCCCCCCCCCCCCCCCCTACACGGCGGGGTCCACACACCCGAGGGTCCGTAAATTTTACGGACCCTCTTTACGGACCCTCAAGTGCGGACCCGGGTCCGTAATTACGTACCCTAGGGTCCGTAATTACGGACCCTAGGGTACGTAATTACGTGGTCTAAGGTGGGAAATCACTGTTTGGATGTGTGACTGCTGGTCGAAAAGCCCTGGGAGCAAACCGAGTGGTACACAGGTACCACATGATAGACCATGATCATGTGGGCCTATCCCAAGTTACATACCGAAAAAAGTCGTGAGCTCGGTTAGTTGTCAAAGACGTCTTCCACCATGCACTGAGGAGATAATGATCCAACAATTTACAAGAAAGATTACTTAACCTACTGCTGGAAATTGCCAGGTCGTAGTAACACACAAAGTGTGCCTCCGTTCGGGAAGACCGGATATTCTAGAGACCAAAAAGGCCTCAAGAATATCTTCCGGTAGTCAAGGTATAACCGAATGAACGGCCCAAGACCCCCGTGGAGAAGTTAAATGTTGTAATGCTATCAAGTAGAAACTGCGAACACTGTCTTACCCTCCTCAATACATGGTGGAATATTTCTTTGACAACAAACCGAGCTCAAGAGTTTTTAAACTTCCCTGAGGGAATGCGAGACGCAAAATTTACCACCAGACCCTGTCTTCGTGCACCTTCGGTGCAACGCTGCAGACAGGCCAAACTGCGTTGGACTCAGAGGAATGCCTGCTGTGCAGTGTATCAATGAGAACCAAGTCCCAGCAACAAGGGGCGCCTTTTGGCGGGCGTTGTTGAGGGTGTTTGGGGTGCAAAGTTTTCCACAATTTTGATGCGCGGGTACAGAAGTGTTGTCTTGTTCTTTCATCTCTAGGAATGTAAATGTCAATCGCGTTTAACGACCACTAGGGCTTGTTCAGTGAACCCACAAGGGGTCGAAGGGGGTTGGTTATCCCGTAGCTATCAAAGGTTGTGTCGACCAGGCTAATCCACTATGTTACGCTGTACGTTGTTAAATCCGAAGAAATAACACTTTAGCAGCCGCAGGAAGTTTGTTAAAAAGAGTGCCTCACGCTACACAAACCACCACCCGCGATTGACTTAGATGTTATAACAAAGAGAATTCAGAACAAAACAACACCCTGCCCCATACACACTAAATTGTCATGCTTCAAGAGCATGCCTGGGCCAAAATTACTGTTGACCAAAAAGGCAACAAGACCACCCACAAGGAGTGTGAATTGTGCACTGGTTTTCTGGGGGAACGCAATATTTTCTTGTGTCTAGTCCTCCGCAAGCAGAGGACAGACTTTCCGGAAGGTTTCCAAAGTCGAATTTCTTGCACTAGCTATGCTCCCTTGGTCAATGGCTATAGCAGTGACTGACTAAGTGTACCCACCCCCCTCCACCCAGATCTTCGTCCGCAAACTCAGAATAGATTGATGCGGGTAGATTTTGAGTTGTTGAATGTCGGACCGCGGTGAAGCTTCTCATCGCAATCGCGGGTGCAGTTCAGACTTCACGATCCTGTATAAGTGTAAATGTGGGGTGTGATTAAGTTATGGTATACAAACGTAGTAGTCGGGAAAGGTGAGGTTAATAAAAAAGGCTATTTATTGCCGTGAAATAAGATAGATTTTTTCCACGCTACAGGTCGAGAGAGTGACCTGCTGCACAAATGGTTCGAGTGAAGCGAGGTGAATTATGTGAAGCAGGTAACGAGCGCCTGTGGAACCAAATAGAAACGTAACACTCATCACACGATAAAACCCATGGGAGAGGTTGTGGTGAAACGCACACACCTCGACCTGAGGAGTGGCTCTGCAGCGCGGTTCGTCCCCAGAACCGCAAGTGTGTTCAAAATGCTTTGTTTCTATTTCCTCCTTCATGTCATGAGGTGACACAAAATGATTGGTGCGTAAAAAAATAGCTATTTAATAGTGTGAACATTACGCGTTTATTTCGAGTTGAAAACACGAACAAGTTGAAATATGCGGCATTTTTTTGTTCAATCTTCACTAGTAACTGAAAGTTAAACATAATTACATACCTTGTCTTCCCCGTAACCTGCGCCTTCGCTGCTTTTAAGGTGCTTTCTCTGGGTGCCCAGTACCCAGTACCCAGTACCCAGTACCCAGTACCCAGTACCCAGTACCCAGTACCCAGTACCCAGTACCCAGTACCCAGTACCCAGTACCCAGTACCCAGTACCCAGTACCCAGTACCCAGTACCCAGTACCCAGTACCCAGTACCCAGTACCCAGTACCCAGTACCCAGTACCCAGTACCCAGTACCCAGTACCCAGTACCCAGTACCCAGTACCCAGTACCCAGTACCCAGTACCCAGTACCCAGTACCCAGTACCCAGTACCCAGTACCCAGTACCCAGTACCCAGTGTCTTCGAGAACCTAAAAATGCGTTTTGTTGAAATTTTCTGGCTTTTTCTGAACTTTTCCCAGCTACTTTTCTGGTCGTAGCCGACTTTTCTGATCGAGTAGCTATTTTCACTTTTCTGGTGTATGAGTAGGTTTTCTGGGTGGGAGACTGGATTCTGGGTACAGTGGTGTGTCTGGGCACCCAGGCACCTGGGTACTGGTGTATTTTCGGCCCAGGTACCCCGGTACACGGTACACTGGTGTACAAGGAAAAAAGTCGTGAAAAAGCAACCACAGCTCCACATGACAAACACAAAAGTGTCCAGTCACGTGGGGCATTCATGCACTGAGGAGATAATGATCCAACAATTTACAAGAAAGATTACTTAACCTACTGCTGGAAATTGCCAGGTCGTAGTAACACACAAAGTGCGCCTCCGTTCGGGAATACCGGATATTCTAGAGACCAAAAAGGCCTCAAGAATATCTTCCGCTGGTCAAGGTATAACCGAGTGAACGGCCCAAGACCCCCGTGGAGAAGTTAAATGTTGTAATGCTATCAAGTACAAACTGCGACCACTGTCTTACCCTCCTCAATGCATGGTGGAAGATGTCTTTCACAACAAATATCCTGTACACAGGTACACAGATACACAGGTACACAGGTAAAACCCGTTAAAATTGTGTGTGAAAGTTAAAAATAGCTATATTTGCATTTTTCGCCCAGCATTGAGGACACATAGGCCCACCAAGGGCAATTTTGTGATGTCAAAAAAAATTTTTTTTCGGCCCAAAAATTGACTTGTTTTCGGTAAAACCCACTAAAAATTGTGGTACTCTAAACTGCGTTTTAGACCCCCACAGATGCTCAAAAGTGCCAAATTTTGCTTTTAATGGCCTCAAATCGTCGAAATTAGCCCTAAACGGGGGCAAAAAAAAATTTTCGAGAGTCCCTTTCCCTGGGAGGCTCCGTAATTACGTACCCTAGGGTCCGTAATTACGGACCCTAGGGTACGTAATTACGGACCCTAGGGCAGTGCGCCTAGGAAACGGTCAACGTTTCCCAAAAGGAAACGTTGACGTTTCCCAGATTCTTGGGAAACGTTGAGGAAACGCTAAAGAAACGTTGCAAGGGGTTTTCTTTAGTTAACACATAGTATTTGACAAAACGCTCAAGACCCTCGCGAAAAGTCGCACGTCTGTGTATCCCCTCCCCGCTTGTTTTCTCCTCTCTCTTTTCTCCCCCGTTCTCCGACGCTTTCTGCACTTCAGACAAACACATTTATACCGTAGATTTGCATAATGCCCAAAAGGAAGGCGGATGACGCGTGGGACTACGTGAAGGTTGTGGAAGGTGCAGGGACAAAGCTCCGGAAGGTGGAGTGCACCTTTTGTGATAAGAAATTCTCAGTGTCGTCTGCGGGGAGGATCAAAGAACACCTCCTTGGGAAGGGGTCGTCAGTGACTGCGTGCTCCCCAAAAGACGACAAGAAGGATGAGTTTGAAATAGCAAAAGCGAAGTTGCAGAACACAGAGGCGAAGGTAACGCAGCAGAAGGACAACAAACAAACGTCGCTAGACCCCTTTCTCACACGCGTAACCACCAAGATCGAAGCCATGCAGAGTATTAGGGACTTCTTCTACGAAGAGTGCATTCCCTTCCGGAAAGCAAAGAGCCGCTCATTCATGACGTTAGTCATGATGTTGTCGCGGATGTCTCAATCTGAGGCATCCGAGTTCAAGCCGCCATCCCCCGACGACCTTGCAGGCGAACTACTGCAGGAGTACGTCGCAGAGATGGACAAACTCTGCGAAAAGGGCATGCTTGCCGAAGCAAAGTTCGGGCTGTCGTTATTGTCGGACGGCTGGACTGATTGCAACGACAGGTCCATCTTTAACGGGATCGTGAGTACGTCCACATCGACGTACTATGTAGATAACAAGACGAGCAAGAGAAAAACTATGGCCGCGATCGCAGACTATATCTGCTCCCTTCCTGTGCTTATCCCCGAGGAGGTAAGGTCGAAGCTGATACACATTTGTGTTGATGGGGCATGCAAGGAGGCCCTCCCCTTAATTCGAGCCCGGGTTGAGAAGGTGTTAACGTCTGTTTGTGTTCTCCACACCTATGATCTTCTTTTAGAAGATCTAGGTGACTCCTCCAAAGCGAGCACAAAGGAAGAATTCAAATTCTTCAATGAAGTCGTGCACAAAGCTACGGCGTTGGCGAAGTGGGTGAAGACACGCCAGCGCTTGGTCACACTTCTTGAGGAGAGGTCCGACAAGAGGCTGCTGCTACCTGTGGACACTCGCTTTGGAAGCTTTTTTATCATGATGCAACGGTTGCTGGACTTGAAAGGGCCGCTGCGTGAGATGTTTGCTGGTGAAGGCTTTGGCGAGTGGAAGGCTCAGCTAAGGAGTGCGGATGCGAAGGCCACAGCTACCGAATGGGCGTCGGTTGTGCTCCAGGACGCCTTCTGGAAGAAGCTGGAGGGGGCGTGGCACATTGGAGATGTGATCTTCACCGTGTTGAAGCGTTACGACAACGACGACGCGTCGGGGAACAGCGCTTCCGTGGAGTACGTGAAGGAGGGTTTCGCCGAGCTGAAGAAGAACATCGAAGCGCTACCCATAACTCAATTCCTCACGGCAGCACGTAAGCAAAAAATTGCAGACAGGGTGAACACCAGATGGAAATACGTTGCAGCCCCCATCCACAACGCGGCACATGCACTGTCACCAACATTCCGCCTGACAGCGAGGGATGACGATGAGTCTAAAGCAGGGCTGAAGGTATGTATGGCAGGTGACCTTCGCATAATCTGCTTTACTACAGGAGGCGCTGCTGCGGTATTATGATGAAGAGAAAGCACTGCAAGCTTTGGAAGAGTACGAAAACTGGAGCACGCAAAATTTCGGTGTACTAGAAGAAAAGGCGATCGCGTCGAAGTGGGGTGGACACAAGTGGTGGTCCATGTTCGGAGCAGAATGGCCTCTGCTCAAAGAGCTGGCAACAATCATGCTCGCTCAAACTTCATCTGTTGGTGCGGCTGAGAGAGGTTGGAGCTGCTACGGCGACGTAAAAACCAGGAAGCGCAATGGGTTGTCAGCCAGCACGGCTGACAAACTTACACGCATTCTGTACAACAAGAGGAACACGTCCACCACCCACGTCGTGGCCGGTTACTGGGAGCTTGACGAGGTGGTGCTAGGAGACGACAGTGTGGATGGAATCGAAGGATGATTTTTTTTTTGTTTTTTTTTGTTTTTTTTTACGTTCTTTGTTTTCATTGTGTTTTTTTCCTGTTGAAACTGCGCATTTTCAACACCTACTTTTTTGTCTCTGTTGGTATCCAATAAAGAACCCCAGGTAGGTTGACCTCAAAAAAAAATCTCAGCGACTTGTTTTTTCTTGGGTGGGGTTGTAACAATCTCAGCTTGGGCGGAGTGCAGTATCTGTCCTCAGATCAGTTTGGAAGCCATCCCGACATCTTTTATGATGTCCCAACTGAGTATTGTCACCACTCATGTACAATTTTTTGTGATGTTGTTCCTGTTGTGACGCTGTGGTGATAAAGACATCGTCGCGGGGGGTTTTTTTTTGTTTTCCCCGTTTCCCTTCACGTTTCCCAAAACCACGTTTCGTAACGTTTCCAACAAAGAAACGCCAACGTTTCCCGTTTCCCAACGTTTCCGTTTCCCAGTTTTTTGGGAAACGTGCGTTTCCCCACGTTTCCTAAAAGCACTGCCCTAGGGTACGTAATTACGTACCCTAGGGTCCGTAATTACGTACCCTAGGGTACGTAATGACACTCCGTAAAGAGGGAGTGTCCTAACATGCCGTTTTACGGACCCTCGGGGTGTGCGGACCCCGCCGTGTAGGGGATACGACTCCAGCCATTTTGGCTGGGACCAAACGCACGGAAAATTCATTTGGCATTATCTGGCCATCTCCAAGGCAACTGCGGGTGAAAAACACCCTCAGAGTGGGTCACAGGGGGCCTGTGGGTCGAAAAACGACCCAGAAGCCACCCCAGAATACAAAAAAATGGAAAAAAATAGTGAAAAAACGGCTTTTTTCACGTTTTGGCCACTTTGGGCAAAATAGCGATTTTTCGAGAAAAAAATCAAAAACCGGGATATTTTTTGACATCACAAAGCCTCCTTTGGCACAAATATACCCCAAAAGTGGCCTGTGAGTCCATTCCAACCTGTTTTGGACATATTTGACACTTTTGGAAGTGTTTTTTTGGTGTTTTTAGGTCAAAAAAATGCCCAAGACGTCCCCAAGACATCCCCAAGACACTTTGCACACCCCCTGTTACGGTCATATTTTTTTCGTTTTTTTGCCTGAAACCCCCAAAATACCCCTCCCGGACCCCACATAGTCCCGAATATCCATCACACACCCACTCAGAGTGAGTAGAAGCACCCCAAAAAAAATATTTTTTAAAGCCCTTCAACTTCAACATGGATGCTGCCGAAACTGAAGCACAATTTTAGGGCTTTAAAAAATATTTTTTTTGGGGTGCTTCTACTCACTCTGAGTGGGTGTGTGATGGATATTCGGGACTATGTGGGGTCCGGGAGGGGTATTTTGGGGGTTTCAGGCAAAAAAACGAAAAAAATATGACCGTAACAGGGGGTGTGCAAAGTGTCTTGGGGATGTCTTGGGGACGTCTTGGGCATTTTTTTGACCTAAAAACACCAAAAAAACACTTCCAAAAGTGTCAAATATGTCCAAAACAGGTTGGAATGGACTCACAGGCCACTTTTGGGGTATATTTGTGCCAAAGGAGGCTTTGTGATGTCAAAAAATATCCCGGTTTTTGATTTTTTTCTCGAAAAATCGCTATTTTGCCCAAAGTGGCCAAAACGTGAAAAAAGCCGTTTTTTTCACTATTTTTTTCCATTTTTTTGTATTCTGGGGTGGCTTCTGGGTCGTTTTTCGACCCACAGGCCCCCTGTGACCCACTCTGAGGGTGTTTTTCACCCGCAGTTGCCTTGGAGATGACCAGATAATGCCAAATGAATTTTCCGTGCGCAAAAAATGGCTGGAGTCGTACCCCCTACCCCCCCCCCCCCCCGGAGTGGTGCGCTTGGGGAAGAGAGGAGGAGGGAAGGGGAGGAGGGCAAAATTGAGAAATATATAAAATTAGTCGTTTTTTTTTTTACGGTGCCAGCTGTCACTATTGGGGGAGAGGGTGGGGAGAAAAAAAGGGGGGGGCCTCGCTGGAGCGCGCACTAAATGACAAAAACCGGGTCTAGTTGTGCAATCTCCACTTTTTTTTATGTCAATCTAAAGACGCAACACCAGCTGATAACAGCACCCCCTTTCAAAAAAATCCCCCACACATACACAACAACAACAAACTAGCATCCATAAAAAGCTATTTTTTTTTTTTTCTCTCGCAGAGAGGGAAATCTTGAAGGGAGAATAGAGGAGAACGGCAGAAGACAAAAACAAAAAAAACCCGTTTGGGTTGTGGTGTCCGTCAAGAAAGGGGGGGAAGACAAATTGTCTGATTGTTTTTTTTAGACCACTATCACACATAGCAACCGCGGGGAAATATAAAAGAAAAAATAAAATTTGAAAGACGTGCCTCACGTATACACATCTAAAAAAAGAGGGGAAGAAAAGAAAAAAAAAAAAGAGAAAAAAAAACAAGGTTGGTTCGATGAACCTAAGCCAGTCGCTATAACCCTCGCCTAAGATACCGTCCCGGTGCTGTCTCGATGTGTGTATCGAGGGAAAGATGGGGAAGATTCGTTCAAAAGAGAGAGAGGAGGAAAACAAAGGGGGGGTTTTTGATAAATTGTTTGGAGTAGTGTAGTTTGCCTCGGTTGTGTCGCCACAGTTGTGCAATCTCCACTGTTTTTTTTTTTTTTTTTTTTAGAGTACCGCAATCGCAGGGCTCTCGGAGATCACCCCCAAAACCCAAAAAGGGGGTGATTTGGGGTCAAAAAAATTTCCACACACTATGTGCAAAGGGAGGGACGTGGGAAAGAAACAGCGGTCATGGTACCCGAAAGGTTCCTGGCGAAGCCACGGTACGCAACATTTCTAAAAAATGTTGACATAAAATGGCACCGTCGTTGGTAATTATCGTCAGTTTGCATGAATTTTACTTCCATATTTTGCTAAACCAAAATTTCTGGCGAAGCCACGGTACGCAATATTTCAAAAAAAAATGCGCTTAAAATAGCACATTATTACAGCCATACTATGTCAAAGGGAAGGGTGGGTTGTAAGCTTGCGCCGCAGGCGCACGGTACGCTACTTTTTTCTTTCGCCATGCTGCATGCTTCCTTTTCCTTCGGCGTTTGACCAATTGAGTCGCGTTCTGGCTGTGACGGGGTCACTTTGTTCACTGCTGTGTGAACAACGGAGCTCTAGTAGAAAGACCCCCCAAAAAAAAATCCGGATTTCCCAACTTTTTTTTTTTTTTTTGGGGGGGTGATTTTCCTAAAAAATCACCCCCCCCAAAATCCGTTTTTTTTTTTTTTTGGGGATTTTTGGGCAAAATCACCCCCCCCCCCCCCCCCCGAGAGCCTTGCGCAATCGGTATTTATACTATCTATTCTACTGAATAGAAAGTATAATAGGGGGCACCAAATGTACCGTAATTGTAAAAAAAAAATGTTCGACCGTAAAAAAAAAGGTCGAACTTCCAGAAAAATTCTGAAAAGGTCAAAACATTTTTTTACGGTCGATAATTTTTACTACAGTAATAAACAAAGGGACGAGAGGGGGTGCTTTGAAAGATGCACTTTGCGGAAAAAAAATGCATCCTAAATCATAAAAAAAAGGCTAAAGAAAATAGAATAAAAATGATGAAATATTTTGAAAGAAGAAGATGGAGCTGTCCATCGGCATCTTCGTCTTTCCAATAAAGTATGAAAGAAAGACGTTGAAAGTGCAACAACGTTTTGCCGTTCATCGGCAGACACATGGCACTGACATAATTTTAAAAGAGAAAATAAAAAAGTTGTGAAGGATGAACGCAAGCCTCTCACGCTTAGTCCATCCAAAAAAAAAAAATAATGAACAAATAAAATAAAAGATAAATGTGCTTCTAGAGCGCATCTATCTTTTTTGCAGAAAGCATGGCATATGTGTTGGTCTCATGGTGGGCGCAACACATCAAATTCGATTCAGAAGCGGGGCTTTTTTACTTTTTGATTTTTTTTTTTGTTGGATTGTCGCTGCCAATTGTAAAAAGACAGTCTCTACTGGTATGTGACTTCCACATTAGTGGGTACGAAGACGATTTTGTCACAACTATGGATAATCCCTCACATGAATGTTATAAACAGGGTATTAGTTACCGTACAAATTCTGGTTTTGAAAACCAGAATTCCCCAATTCTGGTTAGGGTAGCACAATTAAAAATATTGTTTAGTGTCCTGCGCGCGAACAGATTTTTGGAAATCCAAAAAAAAAAAATAATTGGGACACAACTACAAAAAAAATAATTTTTATGGTTGGTAGGTTGAAGTCAGGACGGACGAAGTCTCGGAGGGCCCTAAGGGGGAAGGTAGGTAGGGCACTTCTGTCTGGGAAAAAGTGACCAGAAAAAAAAAAAAAAATGTTGGGGTCCCGTGCTCCCAAATGTGCGAAATAAGCAAGAAATAAGCATTTTTGCGCACACGTGTATAAAAAAAAATCCGCCTCCGGCGGGGTTCGTTTTCGAGGATTTTCAGAGATCTCACGTTATGAAGATTTCCTTAAGAAACCATTGAATCTCATATTTCAGAATAATAGTACCTTAGAGTGTTTTTGGACACACATGTGACCCCACCGTGGAGAGCAATCGGCTCGTGCAATCAAAAGAAAGTGGAGAAAAGGTACAAGAATAAAAAAAGTTGGGTACCGTGCGACTGCGGCGCTGCCTGTTCCCTACCAGTTTCTACAGGCAAACACTTGCCCCCTTTACCTTACACTGACGGGTTTTGACCAAAACCAAGAACTTGTCCATTTCGGCAAATTGACCCCACCACAGAACGGACGGATTCCGAAAATGCAAATGCCGGTGTTTTCGCGCATTTTCATGTTTCAAGACGTCAGGATCAGGGAGAGAAAATCTGGTTGTGGGATTTACCTTGGCCCTCTTTACCCTACATGGATTTTGACCAAAACCAAGAATTTGGCCATTTCGGCAAAGTGACCCCACCACAGTGCGGACGGATTCCGGAAATCCCAATCGCGGTATGTTTTCGGGCTGAAAACCCACTGTTTTTTCAGGGGAAAAAATTGCTTCCAAATGTCGGAATTTTCCGAATTTTCCTGAAAATGACCCTTGTTTACGAGTATGGGTTCATATTTTGCGAAAATTTAAGTCACTAAAATTTTGTCCATTTTTCCGTATTCACCCCACCACAAGCCGGGATTGGCTCAGAAATGCAACAAAACGCCCCAGAGATAGGAAATAGCCTGAAAAGAGGGCAAAATAGGTGAGGGAAAAATTATTTTTTTTTGACTAGTTATTTTTTTTTTGCGTGCGTGCGAACAGATTTTTGGGGAGCGGTGGGACACTAAACAAGGTTTTTAATTGTGCTACCCAGGGCGTTCGCCCCGGGGCGAAAAATATTTTTTTTCGTTAAAAAAATCTTTTCCTGAAAAAATGACATTTTATTTCGCCCCAGGGCTTCGCCCCACCGGGGCGAAACCCTGTATAAATAAATAAATAAATAAATAAAAAAGGGGGGTAAAAAAAAAAAAGAGAGAGAGATTTCTCCCCACCACCCTGTCGACCCCCCCGGAGGGGGGGTCGCAGAGGGGTGTCCACTGTTCCGCAAACCCGCCTGCCGTGAGAGGAAGTTTCCCCAGCACTCCCGCTCGCTCCTCAATCCTGCAGTCTGCTGAAGGTGCCCCGTACCCCCTGTTATAGAAGGTGTCACTAGTCGTGTCAACTGTACCTTCAACGGCAGAGAGACGTTTTAGTTTATTGAAAATAAGCAAACTAAGGATGAAGTCTCATATGACAGATGCCTCTCTCTTGTACATCTGTTTGATTAAACAACACAAAGAGACCCTCAGTGAGGGGGGATTGATGAAATTCTCCATCGTTTTGCTGGTTTTAGTATCAGGAAAGTTCAGCTGTAATAGCACTTGTGCTGGGGAAGGGAACACGCGCAAATCGCAAATTTTTTCTGACCACTCAGTACCAGGGATTCACCCCCCACGAACTAGCTTCTCTCCGGCGGAAAAAAATTTTTGACCGGCTATTTTAAGCACTAGTAAAAAAGCAAAAATTTAAGGGTTTTTGGCATTTCGCCACGATCAGGAAAAAACGATGGCGATAGCGAACGCCCTGGTGCTACCCTTATTCAAAAAAAAAAAAAAAAAGTGAGATTCGGGATTTTTCAAAAAAAAATTTTTTTTTGGCCAGGGGCCTGAAGGAAGTTCGGTTCCCACCCACCCCCCCAGCAGCCCAACCTCCTCATATCGAACGAGAATAAGGGATCGGCGATCATAAAAAAGTAGCGTACCGTGGCTGCGCCTGTGGCGCAGCCAAAAATTATGAGCAGTAGCCCTACTATGCCATAGTTTCGCTGTGAAAATGTTCGATTTTGTACATGTGTCACAATTTTTGAAATGTTGCGTACCGTGGCTTCGCCAGAAAAGTTTTGATGCCATGACCGCCGTTTCTTCTTGTACTAAGGGAAGGTTTTGTTTGCTAGAGAGAGCCCAGTGCAGGTTAGTTTGGTTCCTGATGTACGTTACCATCCCACGTCATCATGTTTTGACGCGAAATGAACGGACCTTTTCGCGCGGAGCGCAGAAAATTTTTTGTTGACCCTTTTTTTGGCAGACCACAAGAAAAAATAGCGATTCCTGCTGGGGGAGGGAAAAAACCAGATAACCAGAATTTGGCCGGAAAAAAAAAAGCTAACTAATACCCTGGTTATAAAAAGAAAAACAAAAAAAAGTGATAAAAACGGTGACAAATATAAAAACAATTTTTTTTTTAAAATTGGGTGCACGACGCTGGACAAGCAGCAAGTTGCTTATGGTCGTGCAAAAGATTTTTTTTTTTTTTTTTTTTTTTTTTTTTTGAAAGATTGAAAAAAATTTTGAAGGATGAAAAGCTCTTTTGCCCATACCTTTCACGATGCGTTATAAATAATGATAAAAAAAACAATGGAAAGAATGTTATGTGGACCAGGGTGAACACAAAGGAGGAGGAAAAAAAGTTGCCTTGAAATACAAAGCCCTCTTGTGACAGTGTACCTACAAGAATCATAGGATGGATCTGAGTCTCTCCTTGAAGCTCAGTCGTCTTGAAGAACAGCAATCTGTACGGGGAAGAAGGTCACTGCACAAACAAGGCGGTAAGAAGCCCATGGTATGGGTAAAAAAAAAGAAAAGTTTATAAGATGATCCTAAGCCTCTCGTGCTTAGTCACCTTATCAAAAAAAGCACCCACTGCGCAATACATAGGAACTACCACCCCCCCCCCCGCGCTCTCCTCCTCCCCTTTGAAAATTCTTTCTCTTCCTCCTCTTTTCCTCCGCACCGCAATAACGGCAGTTTCAGTCACTAATGAGGACAAAGAGAATGAAATCTCTGTTGTACAAAAGGTACACTGTGGAGTCCCCCCAAAATGGGTGGGACCCTTTTTGAGGGGACTCTTTAGTTGACCCTCCACCTAAACAGTCCGCCCATTTTGAGCGGACTCAATCGTGCAGGTAAGTGAGCAAAATTGGGTGAACAAAAACATCGAGCGTGCCTCATCCCATGGTGGTTAATGATGGCAGTATTGTGATGGGAGCCCATTGGAATACGCAAAAAATACATCAAAATACATCACAATATTGTGATGTATTTTGATGTATGTTGCGTAGGCTCCCATCACAATACTGCCACCATTACATGGTGTGAATATGCATGTACACCCGCCTTTTGCTTGCCACCTGGACCCTGACAACCGTATCCGGTGGCAACCATACTAAATATCCAAAATATTCTCTTTTGAAAGAAAGTTTGTAAGATGAAAGACGTGCCTCTTATGCACACAAAAAGACATCAACAAAAAAAAGAAAAAAAAATGTGCTGAATTTCAAACAAAAAAAGGTGTTTGGAATTGTATGTTGACAATCGAAAGGTAATGTTTTTTTTTTTCTTCAATTCTTTCTTTTCGTTCGCTAGAGAGGAGGCTTTCAAAGATAGTATTTTCAAAAAAAATAAAAAAAATACAAAGAGGGGAGTTGATAAGATGGTCTCACACAAGCAAACGTTTCTTTTTTTTTCCCTTCGGGAATGGTTCCCCTTGCCCGAAAAGGAAGAAAAAAAAATAGCATTTTTATTAGCGGTGTTCACATATTGGGGGGAAGGAGAAGAGAGAAAATGGTGGGCTCGAAAAATACAGTTAGACAGCTGTATTCAAAAGAAAAGAAAGAGGGGGAGAGAAAAAAATAGGGATAAAGAGAAAGACTGATAAGATGGACCTGGATCATGCGTTGCTTAGATAAGAAAAGAACAAAAGGTGTGACAAAAAGATTTACTCTAAAAAAGGTGAAGTGGTACTTTGAAAAAGAACCTCGGGATATACGTCAGTAGAGGATATGGCAGCGTCCGCGAAAGACCCCCCCCTAAAGCTAACATCCATGCTTATTGGTATTTCACTAATTAACATTTTGGTATTTTATAAGATTTTTTTTTAAAATGAACTCAGAGTTAAGTTTCTGAGTTCATTAAAAAAAAAATCGGTGAAAAATTCCGAGTAGGTATTAATTTAGATAGGAAAAGCTATGTCAACAGCTATGTGTCCCCATATTTTACCTGTAAATACTAAGGATATAGGAAGGAATTCACTAATATCTGTCTCTAAACCCATTACCAAAAAGGGGGGGGGGGGGGGAGGAAAGGGGGGTGGAGGCTTGTCGCCCCCTCCGAACACTCTAAATAGAGCGCGAAAGAGCTTCACGATCCGGGTCGTCTGCGGCGACGCCGACTTTCTCGCAGAAACCCCCCTTTTTTGAGTGACCCTATTGACCTCTGTGATGAGTCTCTCCAAGAGTTACAGACAATTGTCCGCCTGTTCCTCCTCTTCCTCCTTCGTCTCGCTCTCATTGTCCTCCTGGGGTGCCGGTGATGCAACTACAGGAGTAGTAAACGGCGGACACCCCTTTTCTCCTGGTGGTTGTCTTCTGCATATGGAGAGACATATGCTTCGAGCTCCACACCTCGCGCATCCAGCTCCTCGCGTCCCACCCTTTGTCCCCCTGCCAGTGAACCCCTGCATACACCTGCAGCTCGGCGAAGTTTTTTAGGCCTCGGAAAGGCCGGGTTTTCAGCTCCTGAGCGAATGCTTTGGCTGCTGATTCCATTTCCCCCTGTTGTGTTGTTCTGTGGGTGGTTATATGGGTGTTTGTGAGGATTTCCTTGTATATCCTTAATTTACAGGTAAAATAAGGGGACACATAGCTGTTGACATAGCTTTTCCTATCTAAATTAATACCTACTCGGAATTTTTCACCGATTTTTTTTTTAATGAACTCAGAAACTTAACTCTGAGTTCATTTTAAAAAAAAATCTTATAAAATACCAAAATTTTAATTAGTGAAATACCAATAAGCACGGATGTTAGCTTTAGGGGGGGGTCTTTCGCGGACGCTCCCATATAGAAAATACCTAAAAAGACACAAAAAAAGAACCTGGCAAAAAAAGGAGAGAAAAAGAAAGAGAAGTGAATGGACTGGAAAAAAAACCCGGTGTAATAAAAAAAATGCAGCCAAAAAAAATGTAATTTTGTTTACACTCTGCAAGGCTTTCTTTTTTACGCACCAGGTCTTTTAATTCACACTTCGATGTCAGAGGGAAACAAAAATGCCGCGATCACTTTTCTGAGATAAAAAAAATATCCACTTTTTTCATTTTTTTTTTTTTTTTTTGTCAACAACCATAGATGGTAGTCGGGCCGAGTCGGGCCGAGTCGGGCCGACCACTTTTCGTTATTTTTTTTTTCAAAAATTTTTTTTTCAGGGTCGGCCCGAGTCGGGCCGAGTCGAAAAAACTCGGCCCGACTCAAAAAAAAAGTCGGCCCGAGTCGGGCCGAGTCGAATTTTTTTTGGTTTTTTTTTTTTGGGTTTTTTTTTTTTTGTTTTGTTTTTTTTTGGTTTTTTTTTTTTTGGAAAAGATTTTACTGTGGGGGGGCCGACGGGACCCGAGTCGGGCCGACTCGGCCCGACTCGGGCCGACTTTTTTTTTCGACTCGGGCCGACTTTTTTAGCCCTAAAATGCCTAACCGAGCCGGAGCCCAAAAATTGATGCCAGAAACCACCAGCCACCCGGAAAGGGTGAACAGGCAGTCCACGTTGGGCCAGAACCGGTTACAAAGGAAGCCGTGTTCTGGGGCAACGTGGGGCGCAAAGTTTTACAATTTTCATGCACGGGTGCTCCACAAATTACCAAGTATTCCTTCTTTGTTGAATTGAGAGAGAGTCAGTGTTTAGCTACCACGCGGGTTTGCTTAGAATCCTTCGAGGCCGGCACAATTTTATTTATGTGGTCGGTTAAGACATGCCTATTGAAGAACAACGAGGTCATCGTTGAAAGGAGCGAACTCCCCTTCCCACAACATCTCTCACATTTCAACTCAGAATTCATACTTGGTTATTTGCTTTGTCCATACGCAATCAAATTGTCGTGCTTTCAAGAGCATGCCTGGCCAAAATGCAACAACGTGGAAAAATTGTTGTTGTTCCAAAAGGCAACAAGACCACCCACAACAAGGGGTTGAATTGTGCACTGTCCGGGGGAGCGCAAAGTTTTTTCCCTGTACACAGTGGACACATCTTTATCACTTTGTTCCCACGGGGACACATTTGGATACTGCACGCATGCAGAAGTGCCAAACATGTCCGCACGTGGAGTGGAGTGTCCATCATGTTTTCCTGGTTTCCAAAAAGCAGTTTTCTTGCACTTACTATTTGCCCCGGTGTCTGGCAATAGAAGTGGCTAACATTGTAATGAGTAGCATATACATACCGTTGATCCAAATGAGTAAGGCGACCAACAAGTCCTCTGGACTTTTTTGTTGTGACGACAATCGCGGAGTAATCCCGGAGAATTACATCCTCGTATAAAAAGTTAAAGGTAGAGGTGGGGAAACTGTAGCTATAGAAATAGTTGTTGCAGTAGTGCAGACACCCGAGGGTGCACCACTATGCTTTTCTTTGGTTGTATCGACAATTTTACGTACATGATGTAGGACCTGTACAATGTCGCCCAAAGGCTTTGTACTTACTGCAGTAATCGGTATTTTTTTTTTGTTACTACTACGTCGTGTTCTATGAGGAGTCGCGTTTGGGTGCGGAAGTCTTTTTTCTGGTCTCTGTTCTGTACGGGTCTCGGATCGTGGTGCGGTACTGCGGTGCGGTACCTGAGAGTTTTTTAGAGTGATGATAAAGGTCAGAGGGTTTTCCCCTCCCATTTGTGTCATTATTTAATTTTGCTCGGAAAGTGGGGTGTCCTGGACACGAGGAAATTCAGTTGCATGGAAAAAAAGCTCCATACCATAGGTTGCTCATTTCACTACCAGGACTCGTCGCGAATAGCCCATACGTGCCCTAAACAGAAACGCAAAAACGACGACCGCCGGGCTCTGTAACCCAAGAGCCCCCAGCTTGCCCAATAAATAAGTGCAGGGTTGCCCTAAAAAAGTTCAGACTTGCCCTAAAAAAAGTGTTTGCCCTAAAAATAAGTTCAGACTTGCCCGAAATAAGTTCAGACTTGCCCTAAAAACACTTTTAGGGCAAGTCTGAACTTATTTCGGGCAAGTCTGAACTTTTTCAAAATAGGGTAGGGTAAATCTGACTATTTCCCTAAAAAAAAATTTTTTTTTTCGACTCGGCCCGAGTCGGCCCGACTTTTGAAAAAAAAAAAAATAAAAAAAAGTCGGCCCGAGTCGGCCCGACTCCCAGATTTTCCAAAAACTCGGCCCGACTCGGGCCGACTACCATCTATGAACAACATGCTTTTTTCTAAATCACGATCGCGATCGGGATTTTGGAAAAAAAAAAAAAAAAAAAACCTGCAGTTGTGCAAATTAGTACATGTGGGTTTGGTATTTTTTCAGAAGTGGTGCCACCACGTTCCGCAAGGAGCCCGATCTGTCAAAATAAGCACTTTTCAAAAAAAAAAAAGTAGCGTACCGTGCGCCTGCGGCGCAGCTAAATTACGAGAGGTAGCCTACAGCTCTGTGGCTTCGCCAGAATATTTCATTGTCAAAATATGGGAAGTAAAATTGATGGCAATACTTTATTGAGGCGCCGATTTCCCGCGGTGCGCGTTTTCCTGATGAGTAATTACCAACGACAGTGCCATTTTTTCTGGCAACATTTTTATAAATTGCGTACCGTGGCTTCGCCAGGAACCTTTCGGTGACATGACTGCCGGTTCTTACTTACTATTAATGTACTGAGGTTACTGATCAGAAGGCTGACACCCACTACGACTTGTGGTTCACCCTCCCCACCCGCCCCTCGATTTTGTTCAGAGGGGAGAAAGCGCCTCACTTCGCCGCACTGGCAGGGAGTCGCGCGCGCGAAGCGCGCGCAGCGACCGCTTTTACGGGGCGAAAGCTCGGGACCCCAAATCACCCCCGTTTGGCCAAAAGGGGGATTGACTAGTGCCCTGCCCCTGCTGGAAAAATTGGAAAAATTGAAAATTTTTTTGGGGAAAAAAAAAAAAAAAAAAAAAAAAAAAAGGCGCGAAAATGCTCAAAAAGCAGGTTTTTTTAGTTTTTTTTTTTTACGATCGGTCACCCCAAATTTTGGGGAAAAACCACCGATCGGGCGACAAGCATGGTCAACAACGTTTCTGCTTTTTTTTTTTCAAACTTTCTCCTCCTGATCCTCCTCTTCCTCTCCGTTGTGCTCGTCCTCCTCAACATATGGGACTGATGCTTTGTGCTTGTGCCAGTCGTTCTCAGAGTCGCCGTACGGCGCACTGCGTTCCTTTTGTGTGCCGTAAGGGGAGTTTTCCTTGTCCTCGATTGCCTTGCGGCGGAGGAAGAAGATGTACATGAGCGCCACAGCGAATGCGAGAAGCAGGACCGCACCCACGATGATGAGGATCAGCACCAGGCCTTCGTTGCTGTCGCCTTCTGTCGTGGTGGTGGGGGCCCCGATGTAGGTGCAGTTTGAGTCCGTGAGCTCGTAGCCACGGATGCACGACGTTGCTACACACACGTCGTCCATGAACACAACCTCGCTCACCCCTGCCACGTGGCAGCGGATGCGGTCAAGGATCGAGACCTTCACGTCAACGACGTTGCTCACACCCGCCAGCGCTGCTGCAGGGTCCGCCGCAAGGACACTGTCGAGGCGGGCCTTAGGGTCCATAGGCGCGACGTTCATCAGCAGCACATCCGTCATCTCAACGTCGATGTTGAACGACCCACACTCCACCTGGATCTCCGAGACGGTCCCCCCCAAGAGCGCAACCAGTGCCGTAGAAACAAGAGTCTTCGAATCGTCTGTGGTGGACTCGCAATCAGTGTCCCAAGTCATGCGGACAGTGGGCGAGACAACGGTGCTGCTGTTGACGCAGATGTACGCCGTGTAGTTCGTGGTGCTGTCGGTGGGGTTGAAGTACGTCTCGTCCTGGCAGACGCACTTTGCGGCACTGCACGTGGCCTGCGTGTCGCCGTACTCGCGGCACTCGCTGTCGGAGAGACACCACTCGTACTCGGGTGCCGGGGGCGTGTTGGCGTTTGCCGGTGCGTCGGTGGTGTTAACAGGTGCGTCAGTAACGTTGGCAGGTGCTTCAGTGGTGTTGGATGAATCGGTCTCGTTAGCAGGTGCGTCGGTGACGTTTGCAGGCGAGTCAGTAACGTTTGCCGGTGCGTCGGTGGTGTTTGCTGGGGCACCAGTCACATTGACGGGTGCGTCAGTCACATTGGCTGGCACATCAGTAACGACGGGTGCATCAGTGGTGTTTGCGGGCGCGTCGGTGAAGTTTGCAGGTGCGTCGGTGGTGTTAACAGGTGCGTCAGTCACATTGACGGGTGCTTCAGTGGTGTTGGATGAATCGGTCTCGTTTGCCGGTGCGTCAGTAACGTTTGCAGGTGCGTCGGTGGTGTTAACAGGTGCGTCAGTAACGTTGGCAGGTGCTTCGGTGGTGTTGGATGAATCGGTCTCGTTTGCCGGTGCGTCAGTAACGTTTGCAGGTGCGTCGGTGGTGTTAACAGGTGCGTCAGTAACGTTGGCAGGTGCTTCGGTGGTGTTGGATGAATCGGTCTCGTTAGCAGGTGCGTCGGTGACGTTTGCAGGCGAGTCAGTAACGTTTGCCGGTGCGTCGGTGGTGTTTGCTGGGGCACCAGTCACGTCTGCAGGTGCGTCAGTCACATTGACTGGTGCGTCAGTAACGACAGGTGCATCAGTGGTGTTTGCAGGCTCGTCAGTGAAGTTGGCGGGTGTGCCAGTAACGTTAGCTGGGGCGCTCGTCACGGTTTCAGGTGCATCAGTGGAGTCAGTAACATTGGCAGGCACGTCAGTGGTGTTGGGTGCATCGGTTGCGTTAGCAGGCGCGTCGGTGACGATGTCGGTAACATTTTCAGGGGCGCCAGTCACGTCTGCAGGTTCGTCAGTCACATTGGCTGGTGCCTCAGTAATAATCGGTGCATCAGTGGTGTTTGCGGGCGCGTCGGTGAAGCTTGCAGGTTCGTCAGTCACATTGGCTGGCGCCTCAGTGGTGTTTACTGGGGCGCTAGTCACGTCTGCAGGCGCGTCAGTCACATTGCCTGGTGCATCAGTAACGATAGGTGCCTCAGTAGCGTTTGCCGGTGCGTCGGTGTCTGCTGGGGCGCTCGTCACCATCGCGGGTGCGTCAGTAACGATCAGAGCTGGCGCGTCCGTGGTCGGAAGGGGCACGTCGGCCGGCACATCAGTCTCCGGCGCCCATGTAGGTGCTGTCGTTGGCGGTGCTGCGGTCTCGTTGGACTCACAGCGCCACGTGGCACGGAACCATTCTGCGTTCCACTTCTTTGTTGTGTAGAGGCGGAGCGAGACCTTGCCGTTCGAGGCGTACGACTTTGCGAGGGTGCGGGTGCCGCTGACGGTGTCGACGGGGGTGTTGCGCTCGCTCACGACGGAGAGCGTCTGCGCGTCCTCGAAGAGGGCGAGCTCGTAGTCGATGGAGAGCACACCGTAGCAGCGCATGGTCCAGCAGATCTCCTGCGGGATGAGCGTCTTCCCAAAGCGGATCTTGTGGTACACACTGCCTGCACCGTTACCACCCGACGTCCAGCAATGCCGTGCGAACCCCTCTGCACTCTCCAAACCCACCAGCACTGCCACCAACACCAAAAAGAATCTCATCATCTTGTATGCAAAACGAACAACACAAATATGTTCAATCTGAAGGATATGTGTGTGCAGGGTAAGTGTCGAGGTAGGGTATTGGGAGAAAGTCGTAAATATAGAAAAAAGGGGGAGGTTGAGGGAAGGGGTCGTGAGGCGAGTGTGCAAGTGTATCAACACAAATTCACTAAAAAAAAAAAAAATGGGGGGGAAATAAAAGGGGGTTTACACATAATGTGTCCAACGCAGACAGTAGAGGTAAAAATAAAAGGAAGAAGAAAAGGAAAAAAAAAGGAAAATTCGCGAGACGTACTGCTTTGTTGTGGATATACACCTCAAAGTGGGGTCAGGGGGGGGAGGGAGAACTGATACAAAATAAAATGAAAGATGAAAAGGAAAAAAAGAAATACCCTCCTCATCACCCCCCAAGAAATTCAGACAGTACTTGAGGGCAATTTCATGATAACTGTAGGAAGGAAGAAAAATACTATTTTTTCGCTTCTTTTGAACAAAGCTTTTTCAAGGAAGTGAAAAGGGGTGGTGACCCCTTTTTATTCATATCGGTTGCAAAGTCAAAAAATGTTTTTAGACATTCAGTTAGAATGAAAGCAAAAAGACCCCCCCTCGCCCCTTTTCCTGGGTCCGTCGAAAGCCAGAAGATTCAAAGATCTGAACACCGAAGCGTACCCCACTAAAGAACCCTGAAGAGAAAGCACAATAATAAAAAAATGAAAGTTGGTCCAACTCAGGCTGATTGGCGCTGACCTTGGTCGATGGTGATCGGTTTAAATCGGTGGTAAAAAGTGAAAAATGGGCATGCCAGACCCACGTCAACCAGCCTATTGGAAGTGCAAAACGCCTCTACAATCGCACTAATAAGTTCATATAATTTTGACAAAATTGTTGGAGTAGTGTAGTTGCCTCGGTTGTGTTGCCACAGTTTGTGCAATCTCCACTGTATTTCTATTTACAGAAAATAAAGAAAGGTGTACCAGAATGAACCTAAGCCTCTCGTGCTTAAGTCACACCTTGAAAACAATAAATGAGTGTTTCAAGGTGCCCTTTTCAACTTTCCCACCAAAGATGGAAAACTTAGGCAGGACACACACTGCCTGACAGTGCACAACCAAAGACCGAAGGAGGTATCAGATATAAAAGAACAAATAAAAACTGTACTTCTGCAAAAACACTGAACGAGATGAATGTGCCTTCTGCGTGCACAAATCTTTGAGGAAAGGTAAGATGATTGCAGCGCCTTGCATCCCGTTGTCACCTTCAGGAGCCCCCAACAAGCTGACAGTACAAACGCCTCAGCGGACACAGGCACTGACACACAAAACAACAAAACCTACGGGGTTGGATTTTTTTAAAGAGTTTCCCCTTTGTTGGGCTGTTCAGGAAATATGGCACTTCAAGGGTACAACTGAAGAGAGGAATATGAGACGTGCAAAAAGGGGAGAGAAGTTGAAAGTGCAAATCATGCCAAATGCCCTGAGAAAAAAAATGGTAATTTGTATAACATCTCAACTCATCTGATAACATCTCAACGGATATAGGAACTAAAAGAGCAGTTATTGGTGCAGGCACCTCGACTGTCATACGGGTAAAAAAAACCCAGCGTTTTTACTCAAAAAAGAGGCGAACGACTGGAGCGAACTTTGAAAGGAAATATATGAGATGTGAGGATCTGGCCTCGTGGTGGTGGGTCCCCACTCCTCAAAATAGTAAGAAACCTTGTGGGATGAGTATGCCTCTTGAGCACACACATTTAGTAAAGTTGAGGGGGCAAGGAAACACTTCTGCGTGCTTTTGGTTGGCCGCGATTTTTTTGTTGTGTCAACAATAGCCTAAGAGCCCGCTTGGGGAACCTAGGGTCTGTACTCAATGTTAGCCGAAGCCTTGTACTACGGAAGGTATGAACAAACTCGCAATGCTGAAGTGCTGAGAGCAGAATGAAGAAAAAAGAAAAAAAAATGGCACAATACACAAATTGCGTTGTGGGTTCAAGGAAGGTGATGGGGGGCAAGGCACTAAGCAGATAGCAGACAAAAAGAAAACATTTTTGAAATGAACACACCTCTCTGCACGCATACACACTTCTTTTGGAGCGATTCATGTATCATTTCCACCCCGTCTTGCCGTGTACAATATACAAAGAGCAGCACAAATAGAGTTGACAACTAGTCATTCCACACTAGGAGTACTCTTGACTAGTCTGTCGTGAAAGAAAATCAAATCACTTTCGACAGATGTTTCGCCAATGGAGAAATCTTTCGTGTTTTGTATTTTTTTTCTTCAAATTGCATCAACAATTACTCCACCACAGAGGTGCGTTCAGTATTCATATCACCAAGGCCAGCTGTACGAGATGGTCTGCACGCAAAGGAGCAACCAAAAGAAAGTATTTCAACATTTGCATTTCAACAAATTGATCAACAAAAGAAAGACAGTTTGTAAGATGAAAGTGCCTCACGTACACACACGCACACACACACACATACATCTTTTACCACTATCGGTATCGCGTAAAAATGAAAAAAAAATGAGGAGGCAAAGAAGAAAAACAAAAACAAAAACACCTTCTGCTCCTCCCAGAACAAAAGAGAAAAAGTTTGTAAGAACCCCAGACTCACATACCCACCTTTTTCAACGACTAAATTGGACTGACTTAAAGAAAACAAAGGTTAGACTAACAACTGGACTTTTAAAGGAAAACTTTTTCTTTACAAAAATTACAAACGGATCACACAACCTGGAAACCTGAAAGGGACACAAAAAAAAATGCTATTTTTATTCACAAAACCCCCCCACCCACCCCCCGGGGCAGGTGTAGCCGTAATTCCGGGGGTCAAAACCCGCGATCCCCGATCCCCGATCCCCGGCTTAATTTAGGGGGGGGTTTTATGAGGAAAAATCAGGAAAACGGTAAAAAAATGTCAAAAATCTGTTCGTTTGCACACTGTGAAAAAAATCACGATCCACCGCTGAAAGCGCAAGGTGTTAACCTTGTGAGAGTCTGTAAGAGCCTACTGAGAGCTTATGAGGTCCTGTGCTGTGGTAGCGCACAGTACATAGAGTACACACAGTTCACACCGAAAACACTTGCATTTGCATTTCCGGAATCCGTCCGGCCAGTGGTGGGGTCAATTTGCCGAAATGGACAAGTTCTCGTTTTTGGTTAATTTCCGCACACAGTATACACAGTATACACAGGGGATTGTTCGGGTGCCTATATTTTTTTGGCCCAACCCCCTCGCAAGAAAGCAGGGTATTTTTCCACCCCCAGAAAATGCCGTTATTGGAAAGATTGGGATCCTCTGAATCCAAATACGTGTTTCGGCCCAGGATTCAAATTGATCTTTAAATCTAATATTGCTAAGGCAGCATTTCCCATGCAGTTTGTTAGGGGGAAAATCTGGGAATTTTGGCCCGGGGATCGATCCCCGACTTACGGCTACACCTGCACCCCCCCAAAAACCCCCCCAACTTAAAAAAGTTCGTTCGCAAAAAAAAACCCCCCTTTTCATCCCTCATTCCCCCACCACCCTTGAACAGGTCGAGGAGAGGCGCGGACACCATTGAGCACAGCCTTCCTCCTCCCTCCCCACCACACCTAATGGCAGTACTGTGATGGGAGCCCATTGGAATACGCAAAAATACATTAAAATACATCACAATACACAATGTATTGTGATGTATTTCGATGTATTTTTTGCGTATTCCAATGGGCTCCCATCACAATACTGCCACCATTAACCACCCCTTACCTAATGTTTCCACGACCAATCCAACTTCGCAGGGCTGACATAGATAGTTCTACCACCTGGTGCCCTCACTTCGACATGCCCAGTTTTAAGGACTCGGTTGATTCTTCCTCTGCGACCGTTCAGAGCAATAAGCGAGTCTTTAGTAAGCCCGGTGAGCGTGCAGAGGGAACCGACTGTTGGTGCGAGGAGAAGCGTTCGGAAGGCAGTCACACGGGATTCTGCGAGCTGGACGTGAAAGCGTGCATAACCTATCGAGGTCGTGAAGGCATCGGTCGTGCTGGTATCCCAACTGATGTGCTTCATGAGCAAGTTGTACTCATCCTTGTTCAACAACATGTTTTCGTTTGCGTCGTAACGTTTGAAGAGAAGACGTGCAATCTGTGCGTAGCTCGCCTTCTGCAGCTCCTCTCTCCGCTTTCTCATCTTCTCTGCGCCGTCTCCTTGGCCTCCGTCCTCTTCAAACTCGATGTCCTCATCTTTGATTCCTGTGAGGTCCTCTTTTGCGTCCTCCTTCGTCCGTTTGACCCAACTCGCCTTGCTGGTTCCCTTTGTGGTAGGGTTGAGACCAGGGGTGCGTCGTGGGGTCAATCCTTCATAGTCTTCGTCACTTCCCAGCTCTTCTTCTTCTTCGACGCGGCTTCGGCGACGGACGTCTGAGATTGATCGATGCAAGATTTGTTCCGGCTCGTCATCCGGATCAGCGATTTTCACAACAGATGACCTTCTCACCTTTGCCCCCAACATCTGCCTAGGGGTGTACGAATTAGGCCGCAGCAACGACCCTGAGGAGTACGTCCTCTCCCTTGCAGAGCGTGGCGACAGCTGTGCCTCCGCTTCTGCCTCAGCCTCCACCTCCACCTCTTGGGCCTGCTCGCGTATAAGAGACGCCTGTCGAAGGAGGTTCGGGAAGGATTGTTTCGCCTGCAGGACCGGGGAGAGTTTTTCGTCTTCTTGCGGATCCATGCGGTTTCGATGAATCGGAGACTGCGCAGCTTCTGTTGGAGTAGGAAGTTGCGGGTCGTAATGATTGCCCCCGAATGCAAGATTCACGGTTTCCTCAAACCCATCGTAATCAGATGATGAGTCCTCTGGGGCCTCGTTGTGCGCTGCTTGGGGCGGTCGTTTGAAAACGCTCTCGCGTTTTAACATCTTCGCTGCTGCTGCGGCGTCGCACATCTCCCCATGCTTGGCAGAGGATCCACCTTGGGGTGCCATATCAAATCCTCCCCTTGCAGTGTCCAACGGTGTCTCGCGGACCATAGATTCTACCATGGGAATTCCTTTGTTGTATGGAGACGCTACGTCAGGGCTGGCAGGGCTAGAGAATTCTGCGAGACCACCGTACTGGTAGTCGGGGCTTGCTTCTTCTGCCGCCTTTTCGAGGTTGCGCGGAGAGAGTCTGGCAGGAACGGTACGCTCTCGAGAGGAGCGTGCCGCTGTGTTGTTGTGTTGCTGGGGTGCAATGTGGCTGAACATCTGCGCAAGACTCTGCTGTGGCGGCATCTTAGCAAGGTTCTTCGGAGAGAGTCTTGCAGGCTCGACGTACTGTGGGGATTCTTGCGGTGCCTGTGGGCTGCAGTGCACCTCAGAGGTGCCTCTGCTAAACGTCATCCCCGTCTCTGCGCCAGAAACGGTACGTCGTACGACAGCCTCGCGAGAGGAGGACCGTGTTACCTCCTTCGTGACGACAACTAGTGGTGGTTCCACCAGGGTCTCCTCGCTGCGGCTTTCAGAGCGTTCGACCCGGTTGTTTTGATTAAGGTTTTTGTCCATGAGTCGTAGTGTTTCTAATAGGGGTGTAGGTTTGGATGAAGGATCGGAACGTCCTCGTGGTGAGCGTGTCCGTCGTGGTGAATGCTCGGGTGCGCCAGCTAACACTGCAAACTGATGAGCCGCGCGTTGGCTGAACTTTTCGCGTGGCAGTGTGGTGTCTCTGTGTGTATGTGCGCTTCCCCCACTGCCCCGCCGAGTGTTGACACTGCTGTTCGCTGTGGAGGTGGAGTTCGCTGAGCGGTTCAACGAAAACAACTTAGACTTTGGCTTTTGTGGTGGCGCATGCTGGGCACTCCGATGCATCTGCGGTTTGTACGCAGGATACAGAGTGGTCTGTCCACGCGTGTCTCGGTACGTCGACGGCGGGCTTCTGGTTCGCTTGGGTTCTGGCTTCTTTGTGGAAGGTGAGAGGCGTGGTGGGGAACGCTGTCGTGGTGGCGATGTTGTTCTTTTCGGTGGCGCGTGTGTCGCGCTGGAAGCGACGTTGATGCGGAAACCCTTTGCACCACCACCACCACCACCGCCACCGCCAGCTGTACGGCGTACCCGAGGTGCAGTCATCTCGTCTACTCCAGGTGTACGAACATATGTGACTGGAACCTCACCACGAACGGGCATTGCGCATGACACAGAACGCCGTTGTGCGGCACTGTCCGCGTTGTGAGGGGCGTCTCGCTCCTGCGGCAGTCTTGCTGTCTCTGCACCGTCGTTCCCTTCGGTAGGCTCGCTGACGGTGACACTGCGCTTCATGCCTTGAAGCGCCAACGATACGTCGTTGTCCGTCTCGCTCCCGGCAGAGGAGGAGCGTTTGATTGAGGTCAGGTTTTCCAGCAAGGATGCGAGGTCGCGTGTTGTGGCGCCTTCTTCGGGTTGCTGTTGGGAGATCTTTTCCATGACGTCGTGACCCTCTCGGAGGAGCACATCCACGATGCGTTGGAGCACAGCAGGGTCGGATGTGGAGGCAGCAAGTTGCCTTGGGCGGGTTGCAGAGAGCGACGACTTGCGAGATGGGGAGTGCATCGGGGTCCCATGCTGCGATCCTGACGCAGACGCAGGCGGCGACGACGAACGCACCGTACCACCTGCCCCACCATACGCCTGCCGCGCCGGCACTCCACGCTGCGCAACCGTCGCACAGGTAGGTGCCGCGTACCGTGGCTGCCTCGGTGCCGAAAACTCCCCACTCATACCATTTCGCGGCATTTATTTGCGCAGAACGCAGTTTTTTTTTCTGAAAAAAAGGGGTGGATAATAATAAGAGGGGTGTGAAGGAGGAGATAAAAAAACTCTTTTGTAATCTAAAAAATGACAACAATGGTGTATGTGTTGTGTTTCCCCCCCTTATGCAACCCCTGAGACGGACATAACCAGCACGCATCCCAATGTCAACAGGAAGAGCTGCCTGCCGTTCAGATAGAACAACCCGACTACGAGCACCACAAGGCAACACCGTTTCGCCACGTACGGCACACCCCCACCACCAGGACCACCTCCACTCAGCCCTGTATTGGGGTGCACATCGAGGGCACCCTTCATGCGAGCCTCACGGAGGGTCCGGGCACGTGCCTCGTCTGCTCGGGTCAGTTCATCTTCGATGGAAGCCTGCTTGCGGAGGAGCGCCTCTCTGTACGACAGCCCTGTAGCATCACCCTCCAACCCCTCTTTAGCGCTCTGCAGTGCATCAACAAAGCTGTCGCTTGCCCGCAGCCGTGCTGCGACGAGGCGGGACAACTCCGCATCCGCTTCTTTCAACTGATCTGTCCCTCTCTCGATTGCCACTGCTGGTGGTGCCCCTGTTGGCACCACCGTCTCTTGGCGTCTCTGTTTAAACCCTGGTGCAGAAACCCTACGCCTCCCCTTTGACAGCAATGAAACCACGTCCGAAACCTTCGCCACCACCCTGGGACCGTCGTCCTCCCCTTTCAAGCCCCCAAGCGTGGTGTCTTTATCCTGGAGGGTTCGAGACACGGAGTGTTCGCCGCACGCATTGTCAAACCAAAACCCATGCAGTTTGAATGTCAAAGCACCAAGATGGGCGGCAAGAGTATCGCATGTCAGTGGCCCCGCCTTCGCATCGCCAACAATCGTTAATGGAAGGGGACGATCTCCTTTGTCATGGACCACTATACGCTTCCGTTTTTTCTCAACATTTAACTCCACTTCTTGCCACCTCGCGGCAAACATATTCGCAAATAATTGAAAATACCGCGCTTTTGCTCGACTTCCAAGATGCTTATGATAAGACCCTGCACGATTTGATATATCCTTCGCCGTGTCATCATTGTTGGCAAGCCATCGGAGGGTTGCGTTCAATGCTTGCCGGGTTGATTGTGGTTCGGGAGGGATGTTGACGTAATGGATGAAAGGGAGAATGTCGTTTGAGTAATACTGTTCGAAAACGGTGCCTACGTTGATGACAACACCGGGGGCTTTGAAATAAACCGCAAAGCGTTCAAGGCCTCCGGTACCATCGATGCTTAGAAGGTATTTAAAACGTGTTTGGTCAAATCTTTTGTTTGCAACTCCTCCGCAAATGGCATCGTGGTGGTCTGCGTCGCTAATTTGTCCTGAAGTTTTGGTTTGTCCGGAGAGAATTTGCTTTTCTATTGCTTGCTTTGCACAAAACCTCTCTGAACCCTCTACCCCTTCAGGAAGCGCCCCCTTTGTTGCAGCCAGACTATTATAATACCGTTCGCACCTCTCTGCCGCTCGTTCCACCTCATAGCATTGCAGTTCGATGTCCACCTCTAGCTCCCCCAGCATCGCTAGCACCGCAACATGTAGACGTCTTTCATTGTTCAACCAACCCCTAAAGACTGCCTTCCCCTTCAGCCTCTCCCACAACGTTGGTGCAACCCAATTTGTCTCAGTATACAGATGAATCCATGGGGTAACCGGAACCAAAATATGGTGAGGACACAAATCAGTTCGTGAGTAGCTTAGAATAGGAAGGTATTCAAATGCGTTGTAATCTCCGTGAGTAAGAGGGTCGTCCTGGCAGGTGTCTCGGAGTGTCATAACTGTTTCAAAGGTGAGAACCCCAAAGGCGCCTAATTTATAGCAGAACGCAAGAAAGCTGAGAGCATGCGCGACTACGGCGTCGGTGTCGCTGGGGTCAGTGTCTTTTGCGCCAAGGATTTTGTAATCAATGATGACACCCAGTTCAATTCGTACCCATAGACCGTATGATGATGTGTGGGTCTCGAAGAGGTGAAGGAGACGAAGGACATCTCGTCGGGAAAAGAGTTTTCGTTTGAAGCGTTGTAGGTCTTGCGCTATGGAGAAGGCGCGTTTGACGCAGATGGCAGCTTCGTCGGGGACACCAACGGTCGCCCCGCCTTCGTCAGCCTGCTTGCAGACTGCCACCATTGCAGCTACAGAGGAGCGGTCTACTCCGTCCCACTTCGCATCGCGGACCTCCCAGGGAGAAGTCGTAGTGTCGGTGTATTCTTGTTGTGCGGTGTGGACTGCAGCCTTCCGGATGTCCTCCACCTTGCCGTACCATGTGGGGTCCGCATGGGATGTCTCAGAGCTTAGAACGACCTCAAAAAGTACGATGAAAATAAGGGTGTATCGTTGGTGCATGAGGCGGGGGTGGTGTGGGGGAGGTCCTGTTGGGGGTGGTGGTGGTAGGGTGAGGGGTATTCGTTGTTTAGGTTCAAAAATAGAGGTTTTTGGTCCAGACAAAATGGCCAAACCTGACAGGGTGGTGGGGTTCGAAGGATTGTAACCACACACCCCACTCCACATCAAGAGGCAACGCGAACACAAAGCGTGCAATGCACATCTCCGTTGCGGCATGTCCACCTCCGTTCGTTGGTGGATGTGTCTGTGCCTTGGGCACCAAAACGCCATGTGTCCTCCACACTCATCACCGAACAACACAACAAAAAGGGGCAAGTCTTTGAAGGACTCAGGTGGGAAAGGGAAAGTGCAAGAGAAGGGGTGGAAGGGTGCTGTACTGGTTTGACTATTTGGTACACCAAAGAGCGGTCACGTCCTCCACATGGGGGAGAGTTTTTGTGACGTCGCACATGGCTTCCCTAACTCGGCTGAGCCGTTTATCTATGACTGGGGAGGGGTGGAGGTGGGGGTGTAGCTAGAAGTGGTGGTCCTTTCAGATGAGAGGGGACACAACGGGACACAAAAAGAGAGCAAAAGAAACTATAGTTCAAGCAAAAACGTCTGTGAAATGGTGACTGACGCTCACAAAAACCTAATTCCATTATTTTTGTATTATCTCCGTTCGAAACACTGTACTTCCATCGCAACCTAACCGAACTAAAGTCTTAACGGTGTATCAACAAGTAAAACCACAACTCAAGTGTCGTGGACATAAAAATTATTACGACAAACTCATTCTGTTTCGACATTTTCTTTTTAAACCCTCTTCACTAATCTACTAATGAGGTCGGGAGGAGGAGCCCACTACCACGTTCTGCAGGAGACGGAGGAGTTGGCGGCACAGCTGCCACGTGATGTGACACCGCGGGTAGCAGCGCTCGTGATGTTCGTGCGAGAGAGCACCGAAGACTCGCCACCCAGGACCTGCATCCCCACAGGAACCGTGACAGCGTCACCGACCCCCAGCAAGCGCACCTCTTCTGGGAAGGTAAACACGCCTCACAAGGCATACGCAAAGCCAGTGCTGCATAGACGTGTGTATGGTGGAGCATCCTCGCGTACACTAATGCAACAAAGTTATCAAATAAAAAAAAGGGGGGGAGTGCACGCTTGGGGTTTCAGAAAAGAACCAATTCCTCTGCATTATCAGCCTGTATTTTTTTCACTCCTGTGGGGTGCAGCTCAGCATCTTCAAGTGCTCTGTCATAGAGAGGGTTCTCAAGCACCGTCGCACGCTGCTTCTTTTGCAGACAGCAAAACGCAGCAACAACACACACAGCCACCACGAGCACGCCCACACCGATGCCGACATAAAGAACAACGTTGCTGCTCCAAAACGACTTCACTGTCACGTCGTCCGCAAGCAGGCACAGAGGCACACCAGTGGGGTGCACGTAGCCCTGTGTGTGGCACACACACGTCCCAGCATTGCACGTCGCCTTCGGGTCAAGCCTCCCACTGCGACAGTCTTTGTCAGCTGTGCACAGAGCCTTCACAGCAGGAGCTGACGGTGCAAAAGTGGCACCAGCAGGCTGGTCTGTTGGGGTGGCTGTCGGAAGTGCTGTGTCAGGTGCAGAGGTACCAGGAGCATAAGAAGCACCATCAGGAAGGCTTGTAGGTACTGCTGTGTCAGGTGCGGGGGACATTGGAACTGAAGTATGAGAAGCACCAGCAGGCAGGTCTGTTGGCATTCCTGTGGCAGGTGTGGCTGTTCTTGGAGCATAAGTAACACTATGCCACGGCACACCTGTGGCACCTCCACAGCTCCAAGCAAAGGCAAACTTTGAGTCATCAGAACCCTGATAATGCACCTCCAAAGTAATGTTGAAGTTCCCTGCTACAGTGAGGACTCCGTTGAAAGTAGTCGAGTGCCAGTCATGAGCCAAAATGGTCCCGTTGCTGTTCGTGAATGTGAACCAGACACCGTAATGACTTGAGGGAATGGAGGAAGCAGCAATGTCAAGCATTCCTGTGCAGGGAATAAGCCAACTGTAAATCGCCGGTTCTGAAAACATCCGCTCATACGTCCCAGCAGGCGGCAGTGTCAGGTATGTGGAAGCATCAAGGCCTGCTGCAGGCACAACTGCAGGTCCAGTGTTGCATTCCCACTCGAAGGTGAATTCGTTTGCTCCCTTCTGACCTTTCACACTCGTGTCGTTCAACACAACTGTCATCTCACCGTTGGCAGGGTAAGTGGCAATATAACGCCCCCGGTTCTCCGTCAATGACGTCAGCACGTACTCATCACTGTTTTGAAGTGCCACTCTCGTGTAGTCAGACGTGGTCAAGCTGCTGAACGTGACCTCAACTGTTCCCACACACTGAAATGTCCAGCACTCAACGTACTGTGCAAAAGCGGGTGCTCTGATTGAGGCAACCAACGGTGGCAACACCAACGCTTCGCATACGGGAAGTGGAACAACTGTTGGTGGTGCAGGTGTGTCAGGTGCAGACGTCAGATCGTGTGAGGGAAAGTCTGGTCTTGTCCCTCCACAACTCCAAGCAAATACAAATTCGGCGCCATGGAGCGCTTGATCTGTAGAGTGCAAAGTGATGTTGAAGTTTCCTGCAACACTGAAGGTTCCGTTGAAAGCAGTGGAGCTCTTGTGACTAGCCAAGATGGTCCCGTTGCTGTTCGTGAATATGAATTCGACTCCGTACCGACTTGAGCCGAAAGCTGCAATGTCAAGCATTCCTGTGCAGGGAATAAGCCAACTGAAAATCGCCTGTTCTGAATACATCCGCTCATACGTCCCAGCAGGCGGCAGTGTCAGGTATGTGGAAGCATCAAAGCCTGCTGCAGGCACAACTGCGGGTCCAGTGTTGCATTCCCACTCAAAGGTGAAGTGGCTAGCGGAGTAGTAACTATACCCCCTTGTGTCGTTCAACAGAACCGTCATCTCACCGTTGGCAGGGTAAGTGGCAATGTAACGTTCCCGGTTTTCCGTCACCGATGTGAGCACGTACCCATCACTGTTTTGAAGCATCACTCTCCCATCACTCCCAAATGTACTGATGTTTCTGAACGTGACCTCAACTGTTCCCACACACTGAAATGTCCAGCACTCAGAGTACTCTGCTCCGTAAATGGGTGCTTTGATTGTGGCAACCAAAGGTGGAAACAACAGCGCTTCGCACGGGGCACGTGGAATAAGTGTTGGTGGTGCAGGTGTGTCAGGTGCAGGTGTCAGATCGTGTGAGGGCAGGTCTGGTCTTGTCCCTCCACAACTCCAAGCAAAGGCAAACTCGGCGTCATCGTTTCCTTCATACGGGGAGCGCAAAGTAATGTTGAAGTTCCCTGCAACAGCAAAAGTTCCGTTGAAAGTGGTCGTGTACCAGTCAGTATGCAAAATGGTCCCATTGCTGTTCGTGAATATGAATGCCCCTGAGTAACGTTGAGTGGATGACGAGGCAGCAATGTCAAGCATTCCTGTGCAGGGAATAAGCCAACTGGAAATCTCCTGTTCTAAAAAAATCCGCTGATACGTCCCAGCAGGCGGCAGTGTCAGGTATGTGGAAGCATCAAAGCCTGCTGCAGGCACAACTGCAGGTCCAGTGTTACATTCCCACCCAAAGGTGAATTTGTTCTCGTTGGAGTAACTATACCCCACGTGTCGTTGAACACAACCATCATCTCACCGTTGGCAGGGTAAGTGGCAATGTAACGTTCCCTGTTATCCATGAATGATGTCAACACGTACCCATCACTGTTTTGAAGTGTCACTCTCCCGCCTCTCTTATATGTGCTGATGTTTCTGAACGTGACCTCAACTGTTCCCACACACTGAAATGTCCAGCACTCAATGTACTCTGCGCTACTAACGGGTGCTTTGATTGTGGCAACCAAAGGTGGCGACAACAGCGCTTCGCACGCGGCACGTGGAACAACTGTTGGTGGTGCAGGTGTGTAAGGTGCAAGAGTAATTGGGCTGGTGGGTATCGGCACCGCACGCGACAGGGAGAGACACGATACTGCAAGGAGCCAACGCATTGTGTGACTTGACGGCACAACGCCGCTTGCCTGTGGGTGGGGTTCTGAAGAGTGTGTGGTGACCTGTTGGGTGGTGTGGGTAAGTGTCTCCAATGCGCCGTGCACGACACCAATCCGTGCCTTTCTGCACACAGCAACATTTTGCATTGGTGTTCTTGAAGAGAAACGTGAAGGTGGATACTTCGTGCATGAAAAACTGCTGTTCAGCCCAGAAAACCCCAACTACTCCCGTCAGACGTCTGCATGGACAGTCTGTACGGATGAGAAGCGTTACAGTCTCTACTACATGCAGTGCTAGTTGTAGGATCACGTCCCCGCATACGTAAGTTTATGGATGTCGTTTTTGCGTTTTGATGATTCTGCGAACAGACAAAAAGGAAAGATTAGGGGTGGCGCTGACTTTCCAGTTTTTGTTTAAACCTCTGCTTGAATAGTTACTACTCAGCTGATATTTTTTTTCACCGTTTGCAGTATTTTTTTTTTTTGTACTAACAACACCCTTCTCCCCACATCCCTCACCCCCACAAAACGGCAGTGGTGTGACCTCAGTGTGAGCGCGTGAACGACTCGACTTTGCATTTTGCTTCACATTGCATCACCACCACTATGTCTCACCCTACGTCAGGATGTGTTCACTTCTTCGATTTACTAAGTGAAATAGACTCTTTATCGTAAGAATGGACAAAATCTCAGGACACAGTGTAAACAAAAAAAGGGGGACGGACGCTGCAAGATGAATCCTCTAGAGCATACACATCTACATCAGTTTCATATACTTTACAATCAAAGAAGAGAAAGTACAAAGGACGTTAAACAGACACATCCAATCCTTTTATTATGTTGCAAAAAAAGAAAAAAAAAATGTGAAAATTGTTTCCGTACATGAACTACAACTTTTCATGTAGATTGGTTTCTAACATTAACCCTGTTTTCAGTCTTAAGAATTGTGTATTCAAAAGGGTCGGCATCGTCAAAGTATTTCCACTTTAGGTGGGTGAATGTCATAAAACCGAAAAAAGAAGAAAAAGAAACAAAGAGAGAAAGAGAGAAACTTGACGATTTCTCAAGAGCAGGTTTTCCTCTAAGACCGGGTTTGACGAACCCTGGCATTCAAAAAATCCTTCACCTTGCCCCTGCACTGCCGGTTTTAAAAAAAGTGAAGTTGATAGTGCAAACGCCTCTGGGACGCAGGCACTGACACTCCGCGGGTAAAAAAAAAAAAAAAACACGCACACTTTACCTGCTGTCTCTTCCCTCCCTCCCCTCCCTCTACCCAACCCCATTTTAGTTGTTCTTCAAAAAGAATGTGAAGAGCCGCGAGCCGGTCAGACGGCCACCGTTGAACTCATGCGAGTCCATCCCAGACGTGGCGTGCCCTTCGGCATACTCGAGAGCGACACCTGAGAGCACCTGGCTGTTCTTTGCTGCCTCGGAGATCAGGAAGTCTGACAGGTAGCGCATCACATGGATCGAGGCACTGCTGCGGTTGAAGTTGTGCCCCGAGGTCCACTCATAGGCGGGGCGCTCGGGGTGGTATTGTACCGCAAAGATCGGGTACTCTTTGTGTTCCATCATGGCCACAAACTCTTTTCCCTTTCTGTCAAACGACGTCCCCAAGAGATGGTACTTCTGGAGCCCGCTGTTTGCAAGGAATGTGGCCGGGGTGACACCGTCGTGGTGGAGGTTTGCTGTCACATTGTCTTTGGTGAGAACCTCGTAGATGTGATCCGGCATCTGGTCAAAGAGACGCGAGTTTGCAACGTCCCGTGGCGAGACTGGCAGAGAGATGTCCTCAGAATCAAACGCCCCAGTCTCCACAACAGCCTTGCTGTGCCCCGCAATGATCGAAATGCTCTGCAACCCCATGCAGGTCCCCCAGACAGGAAAGTTCACGCCAGCCTCAAACTTCGCCGCGCTTGTGTTCATGATATACTCAAGTGTACGCATATATTGTGCAACAGGCTCCGGAGGGGATGGGTCCTCAATCAAAAGCCCGCCTCCAGTGAAGAGCACACCGTTGACACCGTCAAGGATCGAGTCAAGCAGGTCCTTCGAGGTGTCGTACATATTGTAGGTAATGCCGATACTGCGTGCGGCGGACTGTTCGATCCACTTCGAGTAGTAGATAGTCATGCACGTAAAGGATGTGTCATTCGCAGCGTTCGCGCGATATTTGTGCCCCGCACTGTGCAGCGTATCGCATCCTTGCGTATAAGGCACGCCTACAATACCAATAACGGTACCTTCTTCTGCAGGTGTCGCCACCGCCAGGTAACTAACAATCGAGAGGAAAGTCAACATTGTGTGGGTTGCTGTGAGGGGTGTTGCAGACAAAAAGGTGGAAGAAAAGAATGGAGAGAATACGAAAAACCCCCCCTTTTAAAACTATTTCTCAGTCGGTTATGTCGAAACGTCACCGTGGTGCGGCTGTTGTCGTTTGCTTATTACTTTGTTAATGACCTCCCCCCCACCCCCCCAGCTCACAAAAATGCAGTAAAAGAAAGATGGTGCAATATGTATGGGGTATACACAACGCAACACAGACCCCTGCAGTACCGTTGTCTAAGGTGTCAACTAACAGCAGATGTGTCAGTCACCAAAAAAAAAACCCAACTTCTGTGACACAGAAACAACCCCCACCAGGGTCGGATGTGGGTGGCCTAAAACTCCCAACCCCCCAAAATGGATAATACTCCACGCAGGAAGCAGATAGCTGATTGCAAAGCACAATGCAATCGGTTGGTGTTCTCTTGAAAGAAGGAAAATAAAAAGAAAAAGACGAAACGTGCAGACACCTCACTTCATCGGCAGACTCAGGCATTGGGGAAAAAAAAAGAAACAAAAAGAAAATTTTATCAGATGAACCTAAGCCTCTCGTGTTTAGTCACCTGGCCTTCAGAACGTCTGTTTTTGTTTGTGCTGACTGGGGTTTTGAAGAAATTGTTAGATGATAGACTATCATGCACGGGGCAGCAGCCATGTTTTTTCTTTTCTTTTTTCCTCTTTTTTATGAACCGGATTTAATGATGGCATAATTTGGCCCTCCTGCTAGCGTGAAACTGCATCCGAGGGTTTTGCAACACTTCTTCTAGAAACATCTGTGCAGGTTAACCTGATGCTGTAGTGGCTCCACCCTTTGGGAAACGAAGGTGGTCACACACTGGAGGCACACACCCGATCCCTAATGAGCCAACACCTACACCTAGGGACCGGCCTAATACCCATCTAGCAGGCAAAGGGGAAAGTACAGACATCGCCACAGAGGACACCTCCGTGAGGCTCTTTGCAGTGCGAAGTTTAACACAAAAAAAATCCCCCCTGTCCGAGGTGTGCAATATAGGTCTGTGCCAATCCACGTGTCCAAAAGATCTTAAGGTCTACCGCTTTGAACACGACCCACCGATGCTCATGTATTTGTTTCCAAGCGTGTCGGTGGCAGGCTCTGGGTGGTCCACAACACGTTCCCACTGCTTCGTGTCATCTTTGTAGCGCTTGAGGTTGCTTTGGTATTCATCAGCGCTGTCCTGTGGGGGAGGGGTTGGGGTGTGATGTGACACAAAGTGTAAAAATGTCGCCCGAAGGCTGTTGTACTTAAAAGATACGAAAGTCGTCTTCACCTCTGGAAGCTTTTAGTTGTTGTTTACGCTGCTTTTTTTCAAAATTCCAAAATGAAAATAAATGTTTTCTTGAAAAAAGGTCGGTCCGCTTTTCTAAGCAGGACAGAATTTCTACAATTTCATATCATTTCCAAAGAAGAGAACAAAGGACCTACCGATACATCACAAAAATTTTAAAAATAGAAACTTAACACTCAGCACACATGGGAGAGGTTGTGGTGAAACGCACACACAACTCTAACACAAAAAAACGACACATACTGTCAGATGATGAATGCAAATCGATGCGTCTGTCTGTTTTTGCACATTCGCCCCCGAATGGATGTCATGGTGCCTGCAGTCCCTTACGACGTAGAGGGGGATGTTTGCCTCATAGAACCACCTGCCTACCATAACGTCTTCGTGATAATAATGCACACCAGCTTCGGCAATTTTACTGTCACGTATCCAATCAATCAGATCATAGGACATTGTGATGCTCATCCCCCCTGAGAACGGAAACGACGTTTTGGAGCCTTTTGCTATGCCCCATTTCATGATACGCCCGTAGTAGATCCGAGCCGTGGAGGGAAGGGTGGTGAGGGTGTGTTCTAGGGCGTGGGTACGGATGTACTCATCGTCGTCTCCCTTCATGAGAAAGGAGAACTTCAGCCGATCAGCCGCAAAGCAATACCACGCATACGCTTTTCGAGACATTCCCACCTCCACAGCCCAGCTCTTCTTCTTTTCCTTCCACACCCCTTCCCTCATATCGAAAAACAAGATGTCTTTGTGGATTTTCGCCTCTTCTTTTAACTCCTCAGAAATCGTATAGTTATTGGCTGGGTGATACGCTAAAAGATATTTTATGAGAATCGTCGGATTTTTTCCACCAAATACATTCGAATACCGAAAAAAAGAGTCCCGCTGGTATTTCCTTCTACGCTGACCCTTTTTAGTATCAATCGAAGGAATTCCGATAACTATAGTCCATTCTTGAACCTCATTGCCAAATTCTGCTTGAGGAAAGAGAGAGTCATGATTGGGGATAAGAGGAATCATCGGCGCGATTCTGGTAGCACGACGGTCCTTTGTTGTTATTTCTGGGAGCAACGTTGCAACCTTTTTATTTCTCGATAACGGCGCGCCTCTCGGGTCTTGCGTTGGGTTCGGATCATACGCTAATGGAAGTGGCGTTTCTTTCGAAGAATCCAACCAAGCAGTTTCACCCTTTTGTCGCGCATTGAGGTCCCACAGCTTTTCAAAAGGGCTTAAAAATCGTTTTACTTCGTTCGATTGCGATGTAGGTAAAGAGGAAGAGGAAGAAGGGGGTTTTGAAGTCTCGACAGTCGGGTTGGAGGTCTCAATGTGTTTCCGTGAGGCGCCTTCAGTTACACTGCGTACCGTTGTCAGTTCAGTGAAATCCCTCAGATGAACCGCATAGCTTATAAACAAAACCAAACTAAAGCAAATTAACAGCAAAATCAACGCCGGAAATCGAAGGGAAGGAATCTTCCGTTTACTTCGTTCCATTTTTATTTAAAAAAAAATACTTTTTTTTTTTGGAGAAGTTAAAAAGGGGGTCAAGGCCTCTGTTAAAAAAAAACAATAAAAAAAGGTGAGGTTGAGTTGGGTTACAAAGGGGGAGGGGGGAGAGACTGCGCAACAACTTCTAAGGAAGCAAGGATGGGGTCGGGTTGTGCACTGTGTATGGTGTAGAAGTGGCGGCAGGGGGTAGGGGTGGGGGTGTGGTGGGGCCTGCCTGTGAAATGATGTGGTGGTGGTGTGGATATTAAAAAAAAGTAGAGTTGAAATACAAAGCCCTCTCGTGAATAGTGTACCTTGGTAAAATGACCAGTGTACCGGGGGTGGACACCCAACCGTGCAGTTCTACAATCCATTTCGCGGTTTACACCTAAAAAAAGAAAAGAGAAGTTGAAAGTGCAAGCGCCTCACCGTTCATCGGCGGACGCAGGCAGAGGGGGGGGAGGGGGGAAAGCAAAGAAGTTGGTGACTTTATTTTGAGGAATACTTTCGTACTGTGGGAGGGTTCAAAACAAAACAAAAAAAGAGAAAGAAAAAAGGGGGCATTTGTGGGAAAGGAGATGGTGGGAATAATATTGGTTACCAAAAGGTCTCTGTAACCTATCCACAAGCTGAGTCCGCCAGCAGTAGATTTTGCTTTCCATTTTTATAAAAGTGGTTAAATTTTTTCTGTTCTGTTTAAAAAAAAAAATGATGTTTGTTGGAGTGTAACTGCTACACCGGGCAGTCTGCACTTTTTTTTAGCCTGAAACAAATGATTTAGTTTACAGTAAACAAAAAAAAAAACCGCCGAATTAGTCTCTTCACGGATTCTGCCAGATCTGGCCAGATCTGGAAACCAGATCTCCACATCTGGAAAAAGAGCCAGATCTAGGAAATTGGCCCCCAAATCTGGCCAGATCTGGCAGTATCCGTGTCTCTTTTTTTGTGAAATATTTTTTGGCGAAATATTTGGGAATAAAGGGGGTCCTTAGCTATCCGCTCTTTTTTGAAAATGTTGAAAAACGTTTCCTGTTTTGAGAAAAAAAAACAAAAAAAAAACAAACAAAAACAATACCAATTTCCACCTTCCATGGTGTTCCTGACCGCCTTCTTTCCTTTAAAAAGAAGGCAGCCCTCTAGCACCCTCCGTGCGTTGTGCGGTAAAATCACAAAACACCATTCTATAGATTGCACGAAGTAATGTAGAAGTGATGACATGCAGGCAGACGTCTCTGGGGTGCATAACTGCATAGCTTTTGGATTACTTTTTTTTTTGATAAATTGTTGGAGTAGTGTCGGTTGTGTTGCTACAGTAGTGCAATCTCCACTTTTTTATGACAAATCACCTAAGCCCCCACCGTGGTGGGTAACCTAGGTGTCTGTACTCAATGTTGTTCGAAGACATTTTGCATCCACGGAAGTTTTTTTTTTTGAGAATTTCTTTAAAATAGAGAACGTCAACTCTGTTGGAGAAAGGGAAAAGGGGGGATGTGAGCATCAAGGAAGGACTTCGTTCCTGGGGTGATGAGGGGAAAAGAACAATTAAAAAAAGAAAAGAAAAGAAAAGAAAAGAGAAGAGAAAACCAAAAAGGGGGGATATTTGTTGCACAACTGAACCACCAAACTTTGTTGCTGACTGGTCAACAGGGTCGATAGCAGCTGACAGCGTTTTTCTTTTTTTCATTTTTTTTTCTTTTGGTGAAATCGGTGCAAGAGGAAGGACAGCAGTGTCAACTCGAGTGATTTTTTTCTTCTTTTTTTTTGCATTGCTTTTTCTCTTTGAAAACTTTGGCATCTACAGACGGGGGTTTTTGATAAATAAATATTTTTTTTTTTTGAATAGATAAAAGCAATAAATTACTTTTTATTTAAAACAAAAGGCACTCCGTATCCAAAACAGGGGGGCAGTCTGGGGACAAAAACAGATTTCTGTATTGGGGAGGGTGGGAGTGTTTTTCGCTAAAAGGTAGGATTAAAAGTAAAAGAAAATGATGTAAAACATCGGGTAGTCGGGTCCACTTGGAAAATACATAACTACATATAACACGGCATCCATAAGCCCTTACCAGGACCTACCCTCCTGAGGTAAAAATACCACCACCCACCTCTTACATTAAGCCCTTAATTTTAAGGCACTCTAAAATTAAGGGCTTAATTTAAGGGCTTAGAGTTCTTACTAAGGGCTTACTAAGGGCTTAGTAAGAAATTAAGGGCTTAATTTAAGGGCTTACAAAGAGCTTACCAAGAGTGTACTAAGACCATTAGGGGTAGTTTTGGACCTCAGCAAAATTAAAATGCGATAATTGTGAAAAATCACCCAAAATTCCGTCACCCGATCGTCAGAGTGTGGGGACAAAATGCAACACTTACCGAAAAATTTCTCCAATCGGACAAAAATCCTTCTGAACACCCAAAAAAACACCTTGGTCCACATCCGCTGGGGTCCCGAGGTGGAATATATGGTTTTACAGCTTTTGGGGTCTAGCGTGGGTCCCAGATGCATTTTGCAACGGGTGTGTGTGTGTGTGTGTGCCTCAACCGTTTCAAAGTACCCTTTTTTGTACCTGAAAAGGGCACGTGATCCTGTACCTAAGTGCAGTAAAGCCTTCCTTGCGTCCTCCTTCGTGGTTTTGGGTGTTCGCATGTGAGAATCATTCTCGCATGTAATTCTCGCATCCCGGAGAGAGGATTTTAGCGTTACGTGACCACGGAGAATCGTGCGAGAATCGTGCAAGAATTTTTCGCCAGACCAAAATAGTCCGAGAATGCGACTCGCATCTAGTGTATGCCTACACCGGCCAAAAGTCGTCCTAAACTCGCCTAAATTCAGGTGTAAATGATCCCATGGATCATGGGGACAAGATGTACCACAATATGGAGCACAAGGCATGGGTAAGGGCTAGATTCGCTGTACAACAACGTACTCGCCATGCCGGTAAATGGCAGACCCTGCAGGCCACCCCATGTGGATCGAAATGTCCCTCATATTTTCGTAGATGCACTTTTCACAAGGTAAAATCCCTACCAAAAAACCCAAAAAGGCGAGTTTTTTCTACTCGCCCGCACAGTATGCCTAGGGTAAGTACACTCTTGGTAAGCTCTTTGTAAGCCCTTAAATTAAGCCCTTAATTTCTTACTACCGTAAAAATATTTATTCTGGGCTGTAACTATTCTGAGACAGAAGTATACTGGACCGGAACAAAACTGGAACACTTGGGGTTTTTGGGGGTGTCCCAGTTTTGTTCCGGCCCAGAACAGTTCTGTTGGGTAGAATTTTTATCCCCATTCCCACCCCACCCAGGTGCATAGTGCATCTTTGGGCAAAAAAAAACTCGTCGCACTCCTCGTTTTTTTTTTTTGACAAGGCACGGATACCCCCCCAAAACAATGCTGGTACGGAACAAAACTGGAACAATCGATGATTTTTTGGGGTGTTCCAGTTTTGTTCCGGCCCAGAATAAATATTTTTACGGTAAGCCCTTAGTAAGCTCTTAGTAAGAAACTAAGCCCTTAAATTAAGCCCTTAATTTTAGCTGATCCCAAAATTAAGGGCTTAAAAAATTAAGAGGTGGAGCTCAAATCCCTTAGTAAGGGCTTATGGATGCCGTGATATAAGTAGTATATAAAGCACGTAGCCCTAAAAAGTACAAGGACCAAGAACCGACATGAACAGGGACCAAAGAGTCGTGGTGAATTCAAATAATGATCAGTTACCGAGAAACAACCACTGGTCGACAAACACTAGAAAAGGAAAATCAGCTGAAAAGAAAACGAAAACGTGATATTCTAACTTGTATCTGGCGTAATAAAAAACGGCTCTACAGACGGGGGTGGGGGGGTTTTTTTATTTCCTTTTGATAATTTGTTAAAATGTGTAGCCCCGTGGGTGGAGCTGTTTGCACAATAATATTGCGCATTTATACCACCAAACATTTTTTTTTACGTTGATTTGCGCTGCAAAAGGTTATTAGGGTAGATAAATAAATTTATTTGTTTCTTGTCCGAGACGTTTTGAAATTCTGTACGTACGTACGGAAAAAAATATTAGTTGGGGAAAAAATGTTGGAAAAAAATCGCTACCATGGGAGCGGGGAAAGCAGAAGGGAGACAACTACATTGATTTCACATGCCTCGTTGATGGTAGGTGTCATTAGGGGGGATACGGCGATGTTAGTTCTCAGTTTTTTATAATGTTCTTGTACGTTTAGCGGGTTCGCCACTGCTCCCAGAACGCTTCCACATTTTGCGCGGATAGCGCCTTGCATGCTTCCGTGGCAGATCTTCTGCACGCTCAGCTCAGCATTTCCGAGGATGTTTCTGGCCTCGCTAAGTCCCGAAGGTCATCCCTTCACTGACAAGAAGGAAGCTCACACTTAGCCCTGAATGTTACGGAGCAGGCTTCGTGCCCACTTTTGGAAAGTCTGAAAAATCGTGTTTCGGGACCAAAAAAAAACACACCTCAAACAGTTGTGCATCAAGGGGTGGAAATAACAGTGTTTTGTGGCATTTCCGGGCTGTGGTGGGGGATATACGGAAAAATGGGCAAAATTTTAGTGACTTAAATTTTCACAAAGTATGAACCCATACTCGTAAGCAAGTGGGGTGGCCCGGGGGCACGGCGTTTTTTTTTTTTCAAAAATAAAAAAAATAAAAAAAAAAAAATCACAAAAAATCACAAAAAAAATAATAGTAAATTATCACGGCAATATAAAAAAAAATCACAAAAAATCACAAAAAATCACCAAAAAGTCACAAATAATCACGACAATCAAAAAAAAAATCACAAATAATCACAAATAATCACAAATGATCACCAAAAATCACAACAATAAAAAAAAATCACAAATAATCACAAAAAGTCACAAATAATCACGGCAATCAAAAAAAAAATCACAAATAATCACAAATGATCACCAAAAATCACAACAATAAAAAAAAAAATCACAAATAATCACAAATAATCACAACAATCAAAAAAAAAATCACCAAAAATCACAAATAATCACCAAAAATCACAACAATCAAAAAAATAATCACAAAAAGTCACAAAATAATCACGGCAATAAAAAAAAAATCACCAAAAATCACCAAAAATCACAAATAATCACCAAAAATCACAACAATCAAAAAAAAAATCACAAAAAGTCACAAATAATCACGACAGTAAAAAAAAAATCACAAATAATCACAAATAATCACAAGATTTTTTGTGATTCTGTTGCGACCTCTTGTGATTTTCTCCTAAAAAAAAGAACACAATTTCAGCCGCGCCCACGGGCCACCCCAGCAAGGGTCATTTTCAGGTCTGCAAACCCAACTTCAGATGAAATTGTGTTGTTGACTGGGAACAGGTAGCGCCGCAGGCGCACGGTACCCAACTTTTTTCCTTTTTATTTTTTCCCTTTTCTCTGCTTTCTTTTGATTGCGCGAGCCGATTGCTTTCCTCGGTGGGGTCACAAGTGTGTCTAAAAACACTCTCAAGTACCGCTCAGGTCACAATAAACATTTTTAAAAACAAACATTTTTTTCTGGGAATCTCGAGATTCTGTACGTACGGTGGACAAGAAACAAATAAATTTGTTTATCTACCCTTATAAAAAAAGGGATGTGAACATACTTATCGCTAAATATGCCGTTTTTCCCGAAAAATTTTAGAATCCCACGCCCAATTTCTTTCTTTTTGGCAAAAAAAAATTTTTCGCGCTTCGCGCGAAAAAGGTCCTTAGAAGCTCAATTCCGGAAACAAATACGGGGGGAAGCGACGTTTTCCAACTCCTCCGCCATCAGCAGGAACACCTCCGTTTTCTCTTGAATCTGTGACGCTCGTTGCTGAGAAACAGGGCAACAGCGCGTTCAAGAATATTCCCCATCTTTTCAGTGTTAAACTCGTGGCGAAGCCACGGTACGCAACATTTCTAAAAAATGCGCTTACAATTGCACCTTTTTTTACAGCCAAACTATGTCATGGAAAGGATGTAATGCAAGCTTGCGCCGCAGGCGCATGGTACGCTACTTTTTTTCTTTGCCCTTATCCTTCTTTCTCACTCCCAAAGGTTCTGGCGAAGCCACGGTACGCAACATTTCTTTAAAATGTTGACATAAAATGGCACTTTTGTTGGTAACTATCGTCCCGTTCGGTAAATTTTACTTCCATATTTTTCTAAAACGAAAGTTTCTAGCGAAGCCACGGTACGCAACATTTCAAAAAATTGCGCTTAAAATCGCCTACTATGTCGCGGGAAGGGTGGGTTGCAAGCTCGCGCCGCAGGCGCACGGTACGCTACATTTTTCCTTTCACCATGCTGAATCTTCCTTTTCCGGTAAAATAGAAGAAATTTGCGGGTTTGCGGGTTTACGAGTAAAAATAGAATTCTGTGGGGGGTAGGTGAGAGGTGGGCGGAGCCCCCACTCCTCACCTAACCACCCCAGCCTCAATCCAAAACCCAAATTACCACGTATGGACACGTACGGATTCCACCTTTTCAAACAATTCACGTATGGATTTCCATACGTTCCACACGTGGAGCGTAATCCCTGTCACCAGAGTCACTCAACAACCCTTTTTTGCGGAGCAAAAAATGAAAAAATGGCGCCGCAGGCAAAAAAAATTAAGGTACAGGATGCAACCCAGTTCCCCAGGTGCATATCCTGAAAGGAAATTTATTTCCTGAGGGAAATTTGTTGCCCGAGGAAATTTATTGCCTGAGGCAAATTTATTTCCTGAGGGGAAATTTATTGCCTGAGGGAAATTTATTTCCTGGGGCAAATTTATTGCCTGAGGCAAATTTATTGCCTGAGGGAAATTTATTGCCTGAGGGAAATTTATTTCCTGGGGCAAATTTATTGCCTGAGGCAAATTTATTTCCTGAGGGAAATTTATTTCCCGAGGGGAAATTTATTGCCTGAGGGAAATTTATTGCCTGAGGGAAATTTATTGCCTGAGGGAAATTTATTGCCTGAGGGAAATTTATTGCCTGAGGCAAATTTATTTCCCGAGGGAAATGTATTGCCTGAGGGAAATTTATTTCCTGAGGAAATTTATTTCCTGAGGGAAATTTATTTCCTGGGGCAAATTTATTGCCTGAGGGAAATTTATTTCCTGGGGCAAATTTATTTCCTGAGGGAAATTTATTGCCTGAGGGAAATTTATTTCCTGGGGCAAATTTATTTCCTGAGGGAAATTTATTTCCTGGGGCAAATTTATTGCCTGAGGCAAATTTATTTCCTGAGGGAAATTTATTTCCCGAGGGAAATTTATTTCCCGAGGGGAAATTTATTGCCTGAGGCAAATTTTTTTCCTGGAGAAAAATTTTTTCCTGGGTAAAAAAAATTTCTTTCCGGCCGATTTTTTTCTTTCTTTTGGGGGAAAAAATCGCCACGTACCACGGCTAGTTAGCTACAAGTATGGATGTGAACAACAAAAAAAAAAAAAAAAAAAAGGGAAAAAAGGGTGGATAGAAATGCAGAATTTGATACAACCAAGTTTTCACAAAAGTTGATTATTTTTTTGCGCGTATTACGTACGTACCAACATGTATGATTGAAGTTGACTTGAAATACAACAGCCCTTTCATGAACAGTGTACCTTGGTACAATGACCGGGGTGTACCGGGGTGAACCCCCCAACCATCCATTTCTGGTGTACCGGGGAGGGGGAACCCCAACCATGCAGTCCTCCATCCATTTCGAGGCAGACCCACCTGATTTTTTTCCTTGCGTATAGGCGCGCACAGTCGTGTATAGGACCGTATAAGGCAGTATAGGACCGAATATGACCGAAAACGCGCCTGTACGTGGCCTGTACGCGCCTATCCGAGGGGTAAAAATCAGGTTGTAGACATCTAAAAAAAAACAAAAAAAAAACTTGTAAGATGAATGTGCCTCTCGTGCAAAAACATCTTTTACCATTGTCGCTATCGTGTTGGACCACGCTGTATTTGAACATAGGCTGTCTTCTCTTCTGTCACAGAGACTGCTGTTCGGGTTTTGATACAAAAGCTGATACAAATAATTTTGATTTTAGGACCACTATCGTATGACAGTAGCCACGTTTCTTTCACAGGATCTTTCAAAAAAAGAGAGCAAAAAAGAGGAGTAAGCGTTGCAGTTGATCCAAAATAGCAAAAAAACAAAAAACAAAAAAAAAGTTCGGAAAAGTCGTTCTCCTCATCCTTGATCCAAATGGAATTGCACCTCTTCCTCATTGAATGCAGTAAGAACCAAAGGCGCTTATTCCAGAGAGAGAAAAAAAAAAAACAGTGCTGTCCCTCATACAACTCACCTATGCTTGTAACCCCTTGTCTGGAACCCTGTAACCCACCACAGTAGTATCGGTGGTTCGGCACAGCCTGACTTCTTTTTTCCCCATTTTTCCCTTTTCGAAGGGTTTTTGCAGGAAATAGGGTACAGACACGTGTGGAGGAGGAGGCTGGCGTGTGGGGCTCGGATCGCAATTTTAAGTTTAGAAAAGGGAAAAAAATGGCTAAAGACCGCTATAATTTCTGTATTTTTTGTCAAGTTTTTGGGTCATATCTTCACAGCGGAAACAACTGCTAAAGACCGGAAGATGCTGTGCACATGGTGACACACAGATCATGCGTTAACCCATTTTAAACCTTTTATGTGGTTATGCCCAAATCGCAAAAAATGAAACAACAAAAAGGGGAGAAGTTTAAAGTGCTAAACGCCTCACCGTTCATCGGCGGACTCAGGCACTGGTTCCCCGCAAACACAAAACATCGCACATATTCCCGCATTTTTCTCCCCCCGCATGGATCTTCGCACTTTTTCCAACACGGTTCGTTCACATACCTCGCATCCGTCTGACCTTAGAAAAAATTCGTTTTGTTTTACCTACCAAAATACCTAAGACCTAAAAGTGAAGGTTTGCTAGCGTGCAGACACCCCCCTCTGGGATTCAGGCACGCACCTAGAGCATTTAGCCGCAGTTTAATCAGGTTTCTTTAAACAGGTTTCTTGTCACTCTAATCGATAGGGGATTGCTCCCCTGAGATCAGTGATCAAAGAGCCTAATGACGGTTGATATATTCCGGCTTCACCTGTGAAGAGGCTTTCTAAGCCTACCCCATTCGGGGGACCTACGCTTTTCTCCAACAGGTTTTTCAAAATAAAAAAAAAAAAAAAAAAATGATTAGACTACTAGATAGCAGTCATTTTTCTTCACAGGATCCTTAAACAATGTTTTTTTAAAAACCCCATACCCCTAGCAGTTGCAGGGAATTCGTAAGAATTCCGCAGACAAAAAAAAGCGCTTTTTTTGTTTGATTATACTACTATCACAATCCTTCCGCAGACGCAAAGAAAAAAATTTTGAAAAAAGGTGTCGTTTGAGAAAAAACAAACAAACGGACGCGCTGTGTGAAAAACGAGTGTTTCTCTGCGCGTGATATTTTGTGGGGAAGAATAAAACATTATGAAAAAAGCTCGTTGCGTTCCCACTATCGTTTCCGCTGCGCTCTCACTAGCGTTCCCACTCCATTCGGTTTTCTCTTACTTAGAAAAAAGAAAAATGGGGGGAAAGAAAGGGGGGCTTGAAAGATGGAATGCGCCTCATTGTGCACACATCTAGAAGAAGAAGAAAAAATTCAAAATTATAAGATACACTAAAAACAAACTCTTAGCAGAGCGAGACGACGTACTTTGAAACCCAATTTTTTTCTCTCTTTTTGGGAGGGTGCTTCAGGGTATACCATACTATGCATACGGCCCGAGTCGGGCAAAATAGAAACTTAACACTCATCACACGATAAAACCCATGGGAGAGGTTGTGAAACGCACACACCTCGACCTGGTTTGGTGAGGAGTTGGATCTGCAGCGCGGTTCGTCCCTAGAACCGCAAAAGTGTGTTCAAAGTGCGTTGTTTCTATTTCCTCCTTCATTTCATGAGGTGGCAGAAAAATACTCCCGAATAAATACTCCAGACTGAGTCTGGACTGACTCACTCAGCCTGGACTCAGTCCGGTAAATATAACTCATCCAAAACTCAGGCTGAGTCGGCCCGACTCAGCCCGTATGGATAGTATGGGATAAGTCTTCAGATGTTTTGTCTCTCCCTCTGTTGCAAAGGTTTGTTTGTTGTGAGTCGTGGAAGAAGAAAAGAAAAGAAAATTTTTTGTTTAAATGATTCGCTTAGTCACCTTTTAAACAGAGGGTTATATAGAAGGGGTGGCTGTTATTTAGAAAACCTGTAACATGATGTCCAACATATACGAAATTCACAGAGAATACCACACAAAGACAACAAACACACAAGAACCGCAGAACAAAACAAAGCAAGAAAATGAACACAGATAGAATTTTTTGAAAAGCCCATATTTAGTGGACTGTGATAAATTTGCCAAAAATAATGCATAATCCACATCGCAATACACCCTATGTTGTGATATGTATATTATCTGGGCAATTTAGCAACAGCCACTTATCCATATGGGGGCTTTCTTCCCCCCCCCTCTCGCCATTCTGTTGCCCCTCGCACAATATTTCGCGGATGGCTACCATATACCTCTCCAACGGAGGGTGCACACAACTGAGGTCGTTAAGACAGTTGACAAAAGAAGTTGGCAGTGCAAAACGCCTCACCGTTCAATCGGCGGACGCATTGCAAACTGTTGCCTTGAAATACAACAGACCTCCATTACAGTACAAAAAAAAAAGAAACAATAAACCGTCCGACACCTTCTGCGAATGCATGCGGGTCTTTCCCCAACATTAATTATTGATGGACAATAAGGCTGCTAGGTTGCTGTCTTTTTTTTTTCGCACTGCAGAAGGTAGCAGGACGGCTTCCTCTCAGGCAAAACCACCACCACCACCACCACATAATGGTGGCAGTATTGTGATGGGAGCCCATTGGAATACGCAAAATACACCAAAATACACATATTGTGATGTATTTTGATGTATTTTTTTTGCGTATTCCAATGGGCTCCGCTCCCATCACAATACTGCCACCAATACCACCACCCCCCCTTCCCCCCCATGACACTATCTTTGAAGAAAAATAGTCCAAAATATATTCTTTCGTAGGAAATGACCACCTCAAACATCGTGATTTTTCTTTATTTTTTTCCCCATTCTAAGGGAAATATGTGGAGTAGAGAGAGAAGAGATGAATAAATAAAATGAGTGGAAAAAAAAAAAAAAAAAGAAGAAGAAGAAGCAGGGTTCTAGCTCAGAAGAAAAAAAAAAGAAACGGAAAAGGTGGCTCAAAAAAATAATTTTTGCGCTTCGCGCGCAGGGATTACGCAGCTCCCCCAAAAATAAAAAAAGTACGTATGGATTTTCAACACGTACAATTCTAAGCAAAAACAATTAAAAACCGCGCGCGCTTCGCGCGCGCTCTCCCTGGCAAAGTTGGTTGAGAAGGGTTGTGAAAGTTCGAAGAACTGGAGAAATCATCAGTCATGGCATCCAAATGTTCCTGGCGAAGCCACGGTACGCAACATTTTTAAAAAATCTTGACATAAAATGGCACTTTCGTTGGTAACTATGGTCCAGTTCCGTAAACTTTACTTCCATATTTTGCTAAAACGAAAGTTTCTGGCGAAGCCACGGTACGCAACATTTCTAAAAATTGCGCTTAAAATTGCCTATTATGTCATGGGAAGGGTGTATTGCAATCTAGCGCCGCAGGCGCACGGTACGCTACTTTTTTCTTTCGCCATGCTGCATGCTCCTTTTCCGGTAAAATAGAAAATTGTCACCTACAAATAGAATTCTGTAGGGGGTAGGTGAGAGGTGGGGGCGGAGCCCCACTCCTCACCTACCCCACCCCAGCCCCAATCCAAAACCCAAATTACCTACGAATGGACACGTATGGACACGTATGGATTCCACCTTTTCAAAAACAATTCACGTATGGATTTCCATACGTTCCACACGTGGAGCGTAATCCCTGTTCGCGCGGAAAAATTGACCACGCCAAGTCGCTGTTTTTAACAGCAAAGGGGACTGGCTGACGACACTGAGGACCTCCTTGGCCAACCGGTTTTTTGCACCGTGTAAAAAAAACCCAAAAAAAAATCCCAAAAAAAAAAAAAAAAGCAACGGAAAAGGTGGGCCACCTTTTCCGTTCTACTGAGCTAGGACCCTGGAAGAAGGGAACACAACACAACGTGATCATCTTTTTTCAAAAAAAAAAAAAAAAAAAAAAAAAAAATCAAACAAAAAAAAAATGATATTACCTCTCTCTAGCTTAGGACGTACCCACATTTGCTAAAAAAAAATCATTCCTTTTTTTTTCTCTCTCCTCTCATATAGCTGGAAGCTGTAGAGGACAGCCTTCGAACATTTGCAGGACCTCTGCCGGACATTCTAACCTAGCGGTACTAAGGATGCCTTGCACTACGACACGAGGGAGAGCTCCATCCACTGGAGTGTTGATTGCTTTTATCACTAACTTCAGTAAACGCGCCTTTTGTGATGTGGTTGAAAGCCCGAGGGATATATGCACAATCTGCGTGCTTCTGAGGAGAAATTCAAACACTGCACAGGAGCTTGCACCGCCCACACCTACTGCCGTCTCATGCCTCCGGAGTAACAGCTCCATCACTTTGTGCGGGAAATATGTTATTGCCGTTTTTAATAATTCCCGGCCTTCTGCGGTGTTGAGAATCTCATGGTTGATGCTGTCGTGGGAGAAGAGGAGCGGGAGCAGTCGGGTGAGGGGTGCGGTTTCGTCAAGCATCCCTGCTGCTTTGACCACCGCATCCGCACGCTCTATCTCAGCTGTCGAGAGCGTATCTAACGTCCCTGCACCAAACGCAACAAACAGCGTTTCCAAAGAACGCACCTCCCCGCTAACCCTCCGAGGCACCTCCTCCGATGAGAAAGGGGACTGCGTATCCTTTTCCGGATCGCTTGGAACCACAAAAAGACATTCTCCTGGATGGCAGACCTCACAGACTGCAGTATTTCTATTACACGGGCGAGCGTCAGAGGTGTGCAAGGCAATGCTGTCCGGAGAGACACCCCAAGCGATGGACGCAGTATCAATCAATTCACCTAACACCGTGGTGGTCCACTGAGGATGAACCAAAAGAGACGCCCCGCAAGGAGACACCAAGGTTATGTGGTCGTCCACATCCTCGTACTGCGCGGTGTTGGTGTTCTGTGCGGGTGGGGTGCCTGGGGCTGCTCGGGTCGCAGAAGAGGGGGAGCTGATAGGCGCAGCAGTACTGTTTGCTGAAAACGGCAAAGGGGTGGGCTCGGACACATTGTCATATTCGTCGCAAATCGAGAACGGACCCAACGGAGCCAACGGAGGAGGCATTAGGAAGAAGATTAAAAGTTTATTTGGTTTTGTTTATAAGAAAGATAGAATACAAGGAGAAAGGATGATGTGTACAGAGAGAATGCTGCTTTAGCCTCAAAAGAAAAGATAAGAAGAAGAAAAAAAAAAGAGAGAGAAAGAAGCAGTGTATCTGTGAGGTGGGTGGGGGAGGGTAGAAAACGCTAATAAAAGCAAAAAATGGACCAAAGCATCTTATACTATCATCTACAGTAACACCAGCTCTCCCCATGTCGCAGCAAAGCGGCTTTAACAAGCTAACTGGGGAAGGGGGGGGGCAGGGCTGTAAACAGGAGAGGGGGAGGAGGGGGGAGGGAGGAGATGGGGATTTTTTTTTTGGAGATACAACATTGATTTTTGGTTGCTTTGTTTGTTACAGTACAAAATAATGGGGGGGGAAAAATGCTACAATTTGGGGGGGAAATCTTTTGGAAAAAAACACGCAAATGGTACACGAACCATTTTCTACAAAAAATTCTTTGAAAACTTTGGTTTTGTATTAGCGTTGCCACCCTGGAGGATGAGCCTACATACTAATACAATTTTCAATTATTATTATTTTTTTTGCGGCATTAGCGCTGCATAGCCTCCCCGACTAGGGGATACTACTCCACAGTGCAACACCAGAGAGCGTTCATCAAAGGGAGAGCGTAAGAGCATGGCACCACCACGTCACCCTTGATAAACACACCTTTTTTTTCCTTCTCAAAAACCAACAATACACACACACACAAAATTCTGCCCCCAAAACACCACTCAAGGACTAAAATACTTACAGAATGGCACCAAAAAAAAAGGGGGTGTCTCAAAAAAAACTCACTTTTTTTTGATTTTCAATCAATTTGTGTACCCAAAGTCCACCCTACAACGTCATCGGCGTATGCGGAACCGCTGTTGCTGCAGCAACCATTGAGGGGGCAGTGGGGAGGCCCGATGGGGGACGACGTTGCGGGGTCACGCTTCTGTGTGGCACGGATGTGGGGGCACTGTGCTGGGTGAGCGGGGAATGCTCAAGAAGCCGAAGAAGAGCACGCGGTGAGACGTTTTGGGGTTCGGGTGCAGGGTGCACGATGACAGCCAGGCCGAGATGCTGCCTCTCTACCTCCGAGAGAAAAGTGTTGAGCACATGAACTGACTGCTGTTTCGCTGCATCGGCAAGACGCTTGCACGACGGCGACATCTCCCTACTCTTCACCACCGCCTCAATCGCCTTATTCAACTTGAACAACTCCCTCACCAAAGCACCACGCTGCCCTACCAACCACCCAAACTGCTCCAGCTTCAACATAATGTCCCGCTTATCCTTCTCCACACTGTTCCTATGCTCCGTCAGATGCTGAACCTGCTGCACCAATACACCCTTCTCCTCTTGAAGGCGACCAATCTCTTCACCTCCATCTTGTTCCATTCCAAGACGATCTTGTTCAGCGCGTTTAAGCTGTACTAAACACATTTGGATGCGTGCTTCAAGGCGTTCATTGCGTTGTGTTTCTTCTGCAAGTGCAGCTCCGCTTCCCTCCAGCATGCCCGCCATATCCGCAAGCCGCCCTGCCATCTGCTGTGCCTCAATCTTCATCTGCTCTCTGTCATGCGGTTGCGTGCGTTTCTCTGCCTGAAGCATCTGAACCTCGGCGCTCAAGACGTTGTTTGCCTTCCGCAATGCCTCCACCTCATCCTCCAAGGCATGTGACCGGTGTGGACTGCTCAAAGACCTATGCCCACCGAGGAGGGCTGTCTCCAGCTGTGATGTCAAACGGTTGCATTGGTCTTGCAGGCTGTAGAGGGATGGTTGAAGTGAAGTGGGGAAGTAAGGTATGTGAAATAATCTCTGGTGGCGGTTCGGGGATCAGAGTCGTTATGGTACAGTATGCAGCTGTTCGGCTATAAAGGGGGGTTGTCGGGGGATGGTCGGGGGATGTGCCAAAAAAAGAAACGTTTATAAGATGATCCTAAGCCGGCAAGTGCTTAGTCACCTTAAAAAAAAGGAGGGAGAAATAATGTTTATATGTGCGGTATGTACCTAGCATTGGCCTCTTGTGAGTCGCGGAGGTCTTGGTTTGCTTGAGTGAGTTCATCGCAGACGCCGCGTGAGTCATCCTGATGGGGTGAGGTGGTGAGGTGGGTTGTGAGGGGGGGGAAGGGGATCGTTTGGGGGAAATTGTGAAGTGTAACAGCAAACCCAACACAACTGAAACACGGTTTTATGTATGAGGTACAAGGTGATACTACAAAGGGGGTTTTTAGTTGCAATCGCCCCAGGGAAATGGGGTTCAGCCTCTTCAGATGCCACTAAAAGGGCGAGGAAGACACTGCTCACACGGGACTTTGACCTGCCAGATCCACTTCGTGAGTGTGGAGAGATTAGGAACCCTGGTAACACTTTTTTCTGCTTACACACAGTGTTATTAGAAACTGAACATGATTAGCGGTAAATTTGTCCTCACGCTCCTTTTTTTGAAGCATCCCCCCACCCAATTATTATGTGCTCAGGAACAATACACAACAGCACACGCCCATAGGGGTCATATGCTAGAATTTCCCCCCCATTAGTTATCAAACACACACCTTCATATCAACCATCCTCTGCACAACGTTGTTGATCTGCTGCTGCTGTGTGACGTGCTCCGCCGACATGCCCTGCAGTCTGTGGTTGCTTTGCTCGACTTCGAGATGTGAGTTGGCGAGCTGTGTGCAAAAAATGGGTGTTATCAGAGGGGACTGATGAGCCTTGCGCGGCCTAGCCACCTATACACTATGTTAGCAAACAGTAAGAAATAAACACCAAAAAAAAAAGGAGGTACAACCGTGCACACGCAGCCGCGCGTTCAAGGGTGAAACGCGTCATTGGTTCTCTCCACCAATGGAGCATCATTTCTCGTCCGTGGAACATAGGTGTGCTCGGTGTGGACTTTTTGAACCAGTGTGTTCGCACTGTAGCCTACTTGCACAACTTCTACTGCAGGTGGAGAACACCAGAGATGCCGCAGTATCTGTGTCCGACGGACAAGCTGGTACCCGCAAGAAGTGAGGAGAGGTGTGGATGAGACACAAATCGCCGACAAATACGTGGACATGTGGACCTTGCAGCAGATGAAGGTGGAACTTTGAAAGACGGCTTCAGGCCAATATTCTTTTTTGACGCTCTATTATCTAGTATACACACCACGTGACGGAGGGACCAACCCTCCAAGAAGTACAGGACCTCCCGCTGTACATAGGCCAGGAGTCGCTGAAAGGAGAGCACGACCGCTTCGACCACGTCCTCCTCTGCAAGCCTTGCCGATATGGAAGGCTGAGTAATGATTTTGCCTTTGCTGCAAACTTCGGTATCGGGTTCGATGGAACGTCCGAAATGCACACGAAAACCCAAAATGTGTGGGGAAACAGCGGAATCAATACGGCCCAAATCCGAGACTCTAACTGTTCTCTGATATTCTAATGTGCTGCATAGTGGGACAATGTGGGACCACGCTCTGCACACAGAGGCCAAAATACGTATTGGCAGGGGGGGTCCATCTGCCACTCTGTGCTTAGTCACCTTGACCACAACCGTTAGCGCAGTACACAGATCTGCAACGGCGTTGTCGGGGATGTCGTTTTCGGATCAATAAACAGTACAAAAAAACCCCCCTCCTTCCTCAAGGAAAAACAAAGACGAAGAAGCAACACATACCTGCGCCATGATCGCATCCAGCTCGGCCTGCAGCCTCTCGTTTTCCTTTGTGAGTTGCATCACCTTCGCGTACATGTCGCCATTCGTCGCCTCACGCACAGTCTTTGCTTCCTGCGTGGGGGTTAGGGTATTAGGTTGCAGGGTTTATGGGGGCCTTTAAGCCTTAAGGAATGACTAAAAATTGCAAACCAATGTTTTGAAATTAAGGTCAAAACCAAAGGATTTACTGGACCACAAAATCTATGGGGTAATCACAACAAATTCTGAGGCTTTTCTTACCAAACAAAAACACACAAAAAAATATAGGTTTTGTAACACTTCCGAAGACACATTTCTGCCTCAACGGTCCTCTCTACACAGAGGGTCATCTCGGATATGCTCAGGGGGGTTGTTGTAAGAAAAGTTAAAAAAAAGGGGACAAAAGGTGAAAAAAGCTTCTGTTTTTTTGTACTTTGTTACTCGAGTTACCATATTTGTATGCTCAGGGGGCGACACAGGGTGAACACAGGGTGGGGATATTTCGATACAACCGTAAACATACCTTTATCGCCTTAGTTGCCAAGGCCTCCATTGCCTCAGACTTCTCTGCCATGCTTTGGAGCGTCCTCTCTGCTGCGAGGGCTGCCTCCTGTTGCGCATCCTTTGAGGCCGTTGCATCGTCTTTCAGATCCGCGATCTCTCTCTCAAACCCTTGCACGGACCCCTTCAGTTGGTTGTACTCTGCTTCAATGCCTCGGGTCCGTTCACGCTCTGCACTCATCTCTTCACGAAGCAGCTGGATTTCCGCCTGTTTTTCGTCACGATGCTGTTTCATATGGGCCAACGCTACTGGCGTTCCTGGGGCCTCTTTTTGCACAGATTTTTGCCGTCCAAGCTCTGCTTCGACTATAGAAGCCCGACGCAGGCTATCACCAGCGCGCTCTGTTGCAGTGGTGAGGAGGGTTTGAAGCTTGTCACGCTCCGCGGAAAGCTCTTCGTTGAGCGCCTGCGCTGCGTCCAACTCTGCCTCTCTGAAGGACAGCGTGGACTGCAACGCACCGACCTGCTGCCTCTCTGCCGCTAACGACTCTGCATCCGCACCCCCTTCTCCCCCTTGCGATGCACGCAGCTCCTCCAACTCCCTCTCCAACCTTGCCCCCGCAGACAACGCCTTCAACAACCGGTTCTCCCCTTCCAATAGCTGCTCCGTCTTTGCTTCTAACTCCAACACCGCACCCTTCCCACGGCTTTGCTCTTGCGAGAGTAGATCCTCAAGCTTTGCGATCTCTGCCAGCAGGGCCTCGTGGTGTGCATCGTGCGCCGCCTTGTCAGGGGCGGTCTGCGCTAAGGCGGTCTCGAGGGTACGGATCCGCTCTGTCAGTGCATTGTGTTGTGCCGTGGTGTCTGTCGTTGTTGTGTTGAGCGCATCCTCCGCAATGGCGTCTGCCTGCAGGGCGCGCGCCTCCGCTTCCCCTCTCCTCACCTCGCTTTCCGCAGCACGCTTCTCTGCCTCCACCGCCGTTCTCTCTGCAGCCGCCAACGCATCGTGCAGACACTGCACCACTGCGGCATAACTCTCCCCTTCCTCCCCTCCCCCCACATTCTGCACACTAAGACGGTCCTGGTGTACAAGAAGCTCTGGTCTCCTGGTTGGTTCTGTCAAGGTTGGCTTCAATGCTTCTACCGATGTGGTCTGCGGCAGCAGTGTTGGCTTCACCTCTGCCCCTACCTCAACCCCTTGCTGCAAGGTTGTCTGCAATGTGCGAAGTGGCGACTGCTCTGCCTGCAGGACCTCCTGTTGTAACGTTGCTGTCTGCGCAACCAACGGCGATGGAGCTCCTTTCACCTCCACCTCTACCCCCTGAAGCAACGTTCTTGCCGTACCTTGCAATGGTGTGGGAGGCTGCAGACCTTCTGATACCCCTGCCTCCTTACGCTGCACAAACTGCTCTCGAGAGACCAGCGGGGTCTGCTGCAACGGCGCTGCCAATGACACCGATGCGTCAAGGTTCTCCTTCTCCTGCAGACGGTGCAGCGCTTCTCTTGTATCATAGAGTTCTTCGCGGAGGAGGTTCACCTCCGCAACCTGGTCACGGTAGAGTTGCTGTGGAGCTGCCTTTGCGATGCGTGTCGCTTCGCGTTCTGCTTCGAGACGTTGGTTGGCAGATCCAAGCTCTGCACGTAACGCTTCAATCTCTGCGCTTCTGCCATCATGTTGTACAGAGCCGTCTTCCGAAGCGGATTCGATTCTTTGTTGGACCTGATGGAGTTGTTCGCGGAGGGTGACGAGGTCGGTGGATTTAGATGGGAGGGAGGCGTCTGCCAGAGAGTGTTGTAAAGCAGTGATGATGCGTTGGATCTGCGTGATGGAGCTTTGTGCGGCGATTCCGGTGGAGGGGTTGGTGTTGTTGTTGTTGTTTGTGTTGCTCGTCTCGCTCGCCTGTGTTGCGTCGTCCTCTGCGGTGCCTCCCATCTGTTCTAGGACCTTAAGTCGTAGGATTGTTTCCTTTGCACGTTCTAGTTCAGTTTCGCGGTCTTCGCGGAGAATTTTTTCTTTTTGGAGAAGCGCTTCTAATGTTGTAACCTTGCGTGGTGAGGTGTTGAGGTTTGTGGCGGAGGTGGTGGTTGTGGTGGTGGCGGTCGGCCCTTCCCCGCTTTGTTCGACTAAAAGATAGTCGCGTTCTTCTTCGGCTTCCTCGAGGGCGCGTTGCATGGTAGAAGCCTTTGCAGCACCTAGTTGTAATTGATGCGATAATGATGCATTTTGTAGTGTCAACTGCTTCACCGTATCCTCCATTTGCGCATGAGTTTCAAGCAGCGCGGTAGCAAGGTTTTGATTGTTTGGTGCCTTCTCTTTGGAAACACTTTTCGGCATAATCGCTGCAGTAGATATACTCAAACAAGGGCTTGATACTATTGTTTCGTAAGCTCTGCCAATATCGCGGCAGATTCGCTTCATTGATAGGAGTTCTCCTTCTAAACTTTCGATTCGTTGCGCCCCCTCCGCGCCTTCAGAAATGCTTTTCTGCAATGCATCGCGCAATGTTGTAATCTCCTTCCCCTTTGGGGTAAACGGCGACCCTGCCCTCCTTTTTCTTACCCCCATTTCAACCAATCCTTCCTCCTCTTTTTCTACCCGCGATGCTAGCACTTCTAACTCCCTTTTCAAATCATCATTCCGCTGTCTCACATTCTCTCTAGGGGGTTGCGGGGTGCTTCGATGGGAGGGATGCGGTTCTTCAATAGGGTCAGATTCTACTCCCCAACGCTGTTTCAAAGATGATCTAATTCTCGCTTCAGCAGCCTCAGCATTTACTGGAAGGGGAAGTGCAGTGTGACTTCGAATTGCGCTGTTCTGTGGTACCCCTCTTGCCGCAATCACCCTCTGTGCCTTCCCCAATGCAGCTCTCAATGAATCCGCTGCCTCTTCCACTCTCGTTTCCAATACCGGAACGACACTACCCCTTCTAAACCCTTCTCGTAAAGGAGAAGGGGAAAGCCGACCCCCTGCCCCAGGGGGTGGAGGAGGAGGAGGAGGAGGAAACATTGGGCTTGCAGATACACTTCTTTGCGTCGCCTGCGGTAAGCTTCCTGAAGCGGACTGAGAATAGGCCGGATCCATTTGTAATAACCGTCTTACTGCAACCGGGCTGTCCCAATCACTTCGCCGTCCAGAACGAAGAGGGGAGACCGACGACAAGCTAATCCCATCGGTCTGCCTTCCACCTTGCATGGTGGAGGGGTTTTCAATTTAAAAAAAAATCCTCAAAACTGTGTACAAACCCCGAAGGGTATGAGGGAAAGGGAGAGAGGGAAAAGGGGGGAAGAAGGGGAGGGGTGTGTGGGTTACTGGTGGGGTATGTGGCTGGGAGGGGGGGAGCGTGGTGGGTTGGTTTTAGAGGTAGAAAGTTGGGAGGGTTTTTTCTTTGTTTTATTTGACCACTCTTTGCCTACTGGTTTTATTTTTATTTTTATTTTATTTTCTTTCAGGCGAAGTTGTCTTTATGTTGACAAAAAAGGGGTTTGATGAAAAAGGCAAGGTGGATAGTTGGTTTACATGGTTTTTTTTTTTATTGTGGAATTCGCGCATTGGATTCCACTTTGGGTTGAAATAAAACAAAAGGAAAAAAGAAGAAAAAAAAATTGTTAAATGAAAATCCTTTCGTGCTTTCTTCCATCCACAAAGAAAGTTTGAAGATGAATGAGTCTATTGTTATGCACATTCATCACCACGTTGTCGTCATTGTGCAATGACTACTATGCTAGGTTTTTTTGAAAAGTTGGCGACCCGCTTTGCTTTGCAGAAAACAAAAAGAGAGGTTGAAAAGTGCAAACACCTCACCGTTCATTGGACGCATGAAACTTCCTTTCCTCGGGGTGTCGAACCCCCCAGAGAGCACTTCATTGGTGTGCACACACAATGAGCACGCTAGGTTTTGAATGGCAGCGTACAGCTTTGCTTGCAGAAAACAAACTGTAGTTGTTGATGCAGGCACCTCCGACTGACCCACGATGCCAGCCATCCGGATGAAATCACAATACCGTCTATAACAGTAGATGTAAAAAGGAAACCTAATGACCTGCCCGTACCGTAAGAGAACGAGGGCGGTTCACAACAGCTCATCAGCCGGCGACCCATCTGCCAAAAACAAAGAAAAGTTTATAAGATGATCCTAAGCCTCTCTGTGATTCGTCACCGTAAACAAATGTGTGTTGAGATACAAAGCGCTTGCTTTGTGACAGTGCTACCTCGGCAGACGTTGAAAACGCAATACCTTAACCTCACCCCCGGACAACCGATGGGCCGCATGAGGTTTTTATCTAATCTTCGGACAACTGCTTCTCCGCGAGGTTAGAAAAACCTGCAGAGAGCATATTGGAGTAGAACGGCTTTGCACGAAGAACGTAATCAAACAAAAGAAAAATAATGGCAAAGCGATAACGGTAACCGACTGAAAAGCTACACTACCCCTAAAGGGTTTAAACAATAAAAATCTTATGTAATCCTTGCTTTGTCATCTAAAAAGGTGTGGGAAACTCCCTCTTAAGAAACTGAATCTGAACTGATAACTCCTTGCCTGGGCAGGATATAAAAAAGCAAAAGGCGGGTTTTTTTTTTCTTTTCTTTCTTTTGAAAGCTGCTCGTCTTCGCAACAAAGGTACATCATGATACAAAAATGAAACGTTGAAGACGCATGATGTCTCACATTGCATGCACATTGTGTACAGTTGTTGCCAGTAATAATATTGTGTGTGTGGTACGGTACATCACTGCGAGAATAATTTTTGTTTGCCCTTATAGACTACTATCGCTTAGATAGAAGCCACGGTTTTTCTTCACAGGATCCTAAGAGAGCAATGAATCACTGCGAGAACACGGTGGCCAGTCCCTGGAACAGCATATGCTGTCCCAGTGACAGCAATTCTGAACCAGTATTATCGTCCACTTTTGACGCTGTCCCACATCAAACTGGCCACCGTGAAAGAGAGAGGAAAGGCTGTTTGATGTAGTGAGCTCCCCAAGCCAAGCAAGAAACGACCTCCCCCCTCCCCTCTCACATGTCCCATGCAACCTCCAAAAGTGTGAGTGTTTTAAAAAAAGAGAAGCTGAACAGAGCAAACCGCACTGCCGGACAGCCGGCGCACGCAGGGGCCCCATAGCCGTGCTCGTGGCAAAAGAAGGAAGAAGAAAAAGAAGAAAAAAACATAGAAACTGCAGGATATGATGGTAAGATGAGAAAGGTAAAAAGAAAGCAATGAATGCGCACACACCTCTTGGGCCATATTCTGCGCAAGAATTACCCCTGTAAGTTATCAAATACACATACACACACATCTTCAAAATAAAATAAAAATTGGCGACACACTTCCAAATCAAACAGAAAGTACAAAAAGGACGTAAGACAGATACGTCCTTTAAAAAAAAAAAGGAAAAAAAAAACAAAATTCGTCCGTTACTCCGCTTCGATGTTCTTAATAGGGGTAACTCTTTTTTTTGTTCTATCCAGAGTAGTTTTCTATTCCTCTTCCGAGCGAAGGGAAACGAAAACGACCTTAGTTAGTATTGATGTGCCACACATATTTTCTGTTCACATCACGCCCCCTATCCTGTGGTGCCTAGATCCCAGCTTTGCTGGGGGAGTACCACCCAAAAAGAAAAAAGGTTTTTTAAAATGAACCTAAGCCTCTCGCGCTGAGTCAGCCTTTTTAAATAAATGTGAATAACTTTGTGGAGCATTTTGTATCGACAGCACTACACCAATTGGATCACAAAAAGAAGGGAAAAAACCATGAGAAACCCCACATACATACTCCCTTTAAAAAGTAGAGTTGAAATACAAAGCCCTCTCGTGAATCAGTGTACCTTTTGGTACACTGTCATGAGAGGGCCAACAAAAAATGTCTTGTCAGATGAACTAATGCCGTTTAGTTGCTATACAACACTACTCTTAACGGTAACACTGCGAGCTTAGGGTGGGCCTGCTGCTCCCTTCACCCTTCTGAGTAAATCTTTTGAAACGAACGAGGTGACGTAGACCGCCACCTCTGTGGAGCCAGGCATTGTGCAAGAAGGGGCACGCTGCCGCAGGGATGAACACTCTGGAGATATGGGGGGTCCACATTCCACTTCCCCGCAGCCTCAACCCGCTCATTGGAACAGTACGGCTCTGTAACAGAAAAGACTAGCCTAGCCTAGCCTAGCCTCCCAAACCCATGCTGTACACCCCCGAAACCACCCCCAGGCTACAGCCACCGAACCATAAGGAGTAGTGCCTTGCCACAACTGCGCACCGAGTCTCTGCCGTAGGGTATGTATGTGAGGACGTACCAGGCCTGCGACATGTAGAAGGAGACAACGCAGAGGATGAGGATGGGGAAGGGTGCACGGTGGTAGCCCGCGAGGAACGTGAGGATGAGCGCGGTGATGAACATAAGGAAGGCGGCACGGCGCTGCTCGTCAAACGCAGCACGCAGCGAGGCGCGCACCCCAAAGAACGTAAACGCCGACAGCAGCGAGAACACAACCGAGAGGGTCCCCATTGTTGCAAACGACGACAGCTGCCCCGCGTTCAGGCTGTACCCCCCCAGCGACGTGCACAGCGCACTCAACACCATGAACCCTGTCCCAGCGCAGACCCGTTCATTCCACTGAAGCTCCTCCTCCTCCTCCTCCTCCGTCACCACCACACGCACCGGTGGGGGCAACAGCGGTGCCGCCTCCTCAACAGCTTCTCGCTCAACATCAGGCAGGCCAAACGCACCCATAAGAGGAGAGGGTGGGAGGGAGGGCAAAGGTTGCTCTGTGGGGGTTGATGTGGGGGGGTCTTTTGGTGGACAAGATTCTTAAGGGAGGGCAGCACGCTCGTCGCCGAACAGCACAACAAAAAGGGGAAAGTCTTTTGAAGGGCTCAGGTGGGAAAGGGAAAGTGCAAGAGAAGGGGTGGAAGGGTGCTGTACTGGTTTTGATTTTGGTACGCCAAAAGACTCTTGAAAAAAGAGCGGTCACGTCCTCCACATGGGGAGAGTTTTTGTGACGTCGCACATAGCTTCACTGAGCCTATATTGGGAGGGGGTGTAGCTAGAAGTGGTGGTCCTTTCAGATGAGGGGAGACAACGGGACACAAAAGAAAAAAGAAAGTTTGACTTGTACTCGTGGTTTTACTTGTGATTGCACCGTTGTAAGCCAAGGTGAAACCACAAAGTGAAACCACAAGTCATTTACTTCACCGTCGGGCGCATAGAAATTCTGACGACAAACTCATTTCTCTTCTACAATTTTTAAAACCGTCTTCACTAATCTACGACCATGCCTTTATTCTTTACCATAGCCAGGGAAGCCATGTAGGAAGCTGACGTGACAAAAGGGTCACGGGGAAGAATACAAAGGAAAGACGGCAGTACATCATCCAAGAAAATTGGCGTCCAAACAACTTTGGCGTATTTGGGTATTTCCGGCAAGTTAGCGCCTTCTTTGGACGGCAAACATATTTCGACAACTGTCATCTCTAATCGCATTATACGTAAAGAACCAAATATTACTCTCTCGTTTCATCCTTCCACTCCTTTGCTACGGCACAACATCCCACTCACACTTCATGTCTCATGTCAGAAAAGATCCAGCTCGCTTCCACCTTCATACTCCGTCTCCTCCATGTCTCCTTCTGTGGAACACATCTCAACATGGTTCTCAAGCACTGTCGCACGCTGCTTCTTTTGCAGACGGCAAAACGCAGCAACAACACACACAGCCACCACGAGCACGCCCACACCGATGCCGACATAAAGGACAACGTTGCTGCTCCCACCCGACTCCTCCGGCTGCGGTGACACTGTCACGTCGTCCGCAAGCAGGCACAGAGGCACACCAGGGGGGTGCACGTAGCCCTGTGTGTGGCACACACACGTCCCAGCATTGCACGTCGCCTTCGGGTCAAGCCTCCCACTGCGACAGTCTTTGTCAGTTGTGCACAGAGCGTTCACAGCAGGAGCTGACGGTGCAAAAGTGGCACCAGCAGGCTGGTCTGTTGGGGTGGCTGTCGGAAGTGATGTGTCAGGTGCAGAGGTACCAGGTGGAGAAGAAGCACCAGCAGGAAGGTTTGTTGGGGTGGCTGTGTCAGGTGCGGGTGTCTCAGGTGCAGGTGTCAGATCGTGTGAGGGAAAGTCAGGTCTTGTCCCTCCACAACTCCAAGCAAACCTATACACGGAGTCACGGCCCCCCACAAAATGTTGAAAGGAGGTCAAAGTAATTTTGAAGTTCCCTTTAACATCATTGAAGATCCAATTATCAAATTTCAAATGCCCCTTGCCAACTATGTCGCTCCCTTTGCTGTTATCGAAGCTGACGCTTGACCAAAGTGAGTTAATAGAGGAAGCAGCAATGTCAAGTGTTCCTGTGCAGGGAATAAGCCAACTGTAAGTCGCCTTTTCTGAATACATCCGCTCATACGTCCCAGCAGGCGGCAGTGTCAGGTATGTGGAAGCATGAAAGCCTTCTGCACGCACAACTGCAGGTCCAGTGTTGCACACCCACTCAAAGGTGAATTCCATTTGGTAGTAGTAGTAGTAACTTTCCCCCCTCGCGTCGTTATACACAACCACCATCTCGCCGTTGGCAGGGAAAGTGGCAATTTAACGTTCCCGCTTTTCCAGCAATGATGTGAGCACGTATCCATCACTGTTTTGAAGTGTTACTCTTGCGTCGCGCCCGGCGATGTTTCTGAACGTGACCTCAACTGTTCCCACACACTGAAATGTCCAGCACTCAGAGTATGGTGCTCCGAAAACGGGTGCTCTGATTGTGGCAACCAAAGGTGGCGACAACAGCGCTTCGCACGCGTAACGCGGAACAACTGTTGGTGGTACAGGTGTCTCAGGTGAAGACGTCAGATCATGTGGGAGAAAGTCTGGTCTTGTCCCTCCACAACTCCAAGCAAAGGCAAACTCGGTGCCATAGTACATATTTTTAGTCACGTGCAAAGTAATGTTGAAGTTTCCTGCAACACTGAAGATTCCGTTGAACGAGTACTTGTCAGTACGCAAAATGGTCTCGTTGCTGTTCGTGAATATGAATACAGCGCAGCATGAATCAGCGGATGTCGAGACAGCAATGTCAAGCATTCCTGTGCAGGGAATAAGCCAACTGGAAATCGTCTGTTCTGAAAACATCCGCTCATACGTCCCAGCAGGCGGCAGTGTCAGGTTTGTGGAAGCATCAAAGCCTGCTGCAGGCACAACTGCAGGTCCAGTGTTGCACACCCACTCAAAGGTGAATTTGTTTTCTCTGTAGTTACTCCTCCCACTCGTGTCGTTGAACACAACTGTCATCTCACCGTTGGCAGGGTAAGTCGCAATGTAACGTTCCCGGTTTTCCTTCAATGATGTCAGCACGTACCCATCACTGTTTTGAAGCATCAACCACGAGTAAAACCCTACTGTGATGTTGCTGAACGTGACCTCAACTGTTCCCACACACTGAAATGTCCAGCACTCAGAGTATGCTGCACGAATCGGTGCTTTGACTGAGGCAACCAACGGTGGTGATAACACTTAAACTTGTTGACGTGACCCATCCCCACCTTCTCAGATGAACTGAGAGGTGAGAAAGGCGCCACGTGACCACCTTCGTTATCGCGGGGCAAACCCGAGACGCCCCTGGGACGTGTCGTGGTGCCCTTTCCCGCAACAGGCCTGAGGAGACGCCAGCATCGGCAATCCGTCCTTCTTCCTCTTCCGTCCCGCCTGCACACATGCACCGCAAGCACCCCTCCCGTGGGCCACACAGTTGTGGTGCTTCTGACAGCACTGCTTCATCGACACGTTCCCCGCACCCGCACACTGTCCGCACATCGAGAAGTTATGCACCTCACACGCCTCACGCGCCTCCACACAGTCACCCAAAATAAGCTCATCACAATGGTGCGTCGCACAACACGCCGTGATGGAGATGTTGTTGTGCTCGCAGTCCCCGCATCGCATCTTGGTGTGTATGTCACACACCCGCATGGCCCCCACCTTCCTCCTTACGTCCACACGCACAGCCGGTGTCTGCCGCCTGCGTGCCTCCTGTCGTCGAATCTGCTCTGCCGCAACTGCAGCTATCGCAGCTCTACTACGCACCTCCTCTGCCTGCTTCTGCTCTTCCTTCGCTTCCTTCCAGCGTTCGTTCTTTGCTGAGCGTTCTTCCGGAGTGGAAGTATGAGCCACATCCGCGTCGTCACCCCACCTCGCCTTCGTCTTTTCCTTTTGTCGGGAGAGTGCTCTCCGCGACGTCGCCTTCTCCTGCAACTCCTTCAGGTATCCTTCAACCCCCGCCGCATGCGTCAGCACAGGTCGCACAGAATACCCCGTCATGATCCCCGCACCCAGTTCCTGTAAGTGGTGCACCTCCCTCTTCTCCACTCCTTTCCATACGTCCCTTCCATGCGCCATAGTTTTCGCCGTCCGCATCATGGCACCAAAAGATTCGGCCCTCTTCAACACCGTCTCACCCGGTACGTCCAACCCCGAGAAGATCTCAAAGTCCAGCATGAGCTCGAGCTGCGTGATGGGGGGCGTTGTGCCATCAGGCCAACGCAATGCAGCGAGCCATGCCTTCAGCGCCCAGAAGTGGTCTTCCGTCCAGCGTGGACTCTTCTTCATGTACTTGCTCCCCCACAGTACGTTCTCCAGCGGGTTGTAGCTCTCAAGCACTGCACCCTCCTGAGGATTCCAGCCCCAAGGAAAAAGGGATTGGCCCACCACCGCTTGCTTCTTCTTCTTCTGCGAAAACCCATGTTCCACGTCGTACTTCTGCCTTGCCAGCGCGATGCTGACCAGCATCAGTTGCACACGACGCACCGTCTGCTCTCTCTCCGCAACACTCAGCTCCTGCAAGAATATCGTCGGCACCAGGCCAAAGTCCAAGAAGCACGGGGGTGCGTCTTTGAGCAAAACCCGGAGTTTTCCGATGTCCTCTCCACGAATTTCGTCCCACTGCGGGCACCACCACCAAGCGTGTCTCCGGTCCTCTATCGCCTCACCACAGTATCGGCACAACGAAGTCTCCACCTCCTTGTTCCTCAGCAGCTGCACCCCCACCAACTGAGAGCCCGACAAGGCTCCGCGTATCGCGCCCGCCAGGTATCTGTCGGTCGTGCGGTCCTTCCACACTGCGTTCGTCGCTGGCGATCCACACCTCCCTCAATGCCCTGCATCGACGGCCTCGTCGTCACTGTCAGGCGGTACGCGTGTGCACGGATGCCCTCTCTCAGCTCATGCAGCCATTTGCCCTTGTCCCACAGACGAACGTGCACCCTCAACCCGATGTGTGTGGTCCAGAAGTCGAAGCTGCTCCACCGCCATCCGTATCGCTCCAGGTCGTCCCACAACAACTCTATCACACCCTTCTTGTGCACTTCAGTAACCCTTGGGTTGGCAACCCCAGGGTTCTCGCGCCGGAGACGTGCCAGATCTGAAGCCCTGTCACGCCGCCTCACCTCCCGCTCCGCTCTTCGGTCATGTGCCAGCCTCCACACTTCTTCTGCTTCTCTCCGCATGCCGTCATCTTCTGTCAGTCGGAGAAAGGCCGCCATCCTCCTCTGCACAATCTCCGCTGGCGCATCAATCCCAACCGGAGATAACACATGCCACACAATGTTCAGCGTGCGCTGCTTCCTGCCCTGCCCCCAGACTGCCAGTGCTGCCCCTTGCCTCAGCGTCTCTATGGTCTGCTTTGAGAAGTCTGTCACTTCGCACCCATGCAACGCTGCCATCATTGGTCCCCTTGCGCCAATAAGTGCCTTCTCAGTGAAGGATAAAGGCACACTCGAAACCCTCGTAAACACACGGTGCGCAGTAACCGCACGCTCACGCGCGATGGGCCCGAAGTTCCCCTTTCCAGCCAAAATGTCTGCTCCAACCGCCCCGAACTGCTTCTTGTCGGGGAAGAGCCCGTCGCCAAGTCCAAACTTCGTCTTTGTTCCCTCCTTCGAGGTAAACCCTACGCACTTCTCTGCCTTGACCTCCATGTCCGCAGCAGTGATAAACTCCTTCGTCACCCTCGCAGCACCATGCACCTCCGCTTCCGTGTTCGCCACAGCATACACGTCGTCAGCGTACCCCATGGCGATTGCTCCGGTCCTTCTCGTCACTGCAGATCCCCACACCGCCATCAGCGCGTTCAACAGCACGACAGAAAGTGGGCATCCTTGCAGGATACCATTTGTCGTACGAAAGGTGCCTCCCACACCTACGTCTCCCAACTTGAAGCGGCGTTCCATGGCAGTGTACGCAGCCCTCAGTGGTCCAAGAATACGCCAGTGCGCGCCCCACTCCTCCGCCAGCGATAGCACAATCTCATGAGGTACACGATCGAAACATTTGGCGTAGTCGATCGTGAAGCCCCATACCTGGTCTGTGTCGTCACCCGACAGTACCGCCTTCTCCAGCTTGAGCGACAGATGCCAGTACAGGTGTGCAGTGCTGTGTCCTGCTCTGAAGCCGTGCTGTTGCTCACCAATCCAGCTTTCCTGCCACTTTATCAGCCTTCGCAACCTCGCTGCCGCCCACAGTCTGTAGATACACGAAGTGATCGTGATAGGTCGCTGCTTCAGCGGGGTGTCGTCTTCCCCTTTGGGGATGAGCGCAATGAGTGCTCTCATCAAAGAAGGCGGCCACTCCCCCGTACACTCAATCGCATCAAACACATCTGCCAGCCTGTCGAGCAGCACCAGAGGAAGCGCCTTCAGCTCTGCCATGCGCCAACCCTCCACCCCAGCAGAAGTTTGTGTCTTCATCCTCCCCAGAGTTTGCTGCAACTCCTTCCCCGTCAGCCTGTCCATCTGCATCGCTTGCCCCTTGCCTGCGATGTCTTCTGTAAACTTCTCCCTAAACGCACCCCAGTCGGGCTCTGGCTTTTCCGCATATCGGCGAAGAATCGGCATCCACGCCTCATGCAGGAGGGTGTCCATCTCCTCAGCGTTGGCGGTGAACTTCCCATCCTCGTTCTTCAGGGCAGTCATCTTCCTGTACTGTTCGTCCTTGCAGTATTTGAAGATCGCCTTGGGAGCGTTGTGCCATGCATCCCGTAGGCGCTGCCGCCAGTCCTCCAGTCGCTTCCGCTTCACTCGGTCCGCAAGCGTTGACACCTTCACTCGCACGGCTCTGCACAGATCCACCAAAGCCTCCTCGCTAGGCATATCCTGTTGCAGTGAGTCGTCGTCCAGCAGAACACGCAGTTCCTTCCGCGCCTTGCTCCAACAATTGCACACGTCATGTGGCGGCACACCACCGTTGCTCCTCACGTACCACAGCCGACATTCTTCCAGCCTGCCCACGTTCTTCGTCAGCCTTCTCTGGCTCACTGTCAGAGCGTCCCCTTCCTTGCTCTGCTTCGCAGTCCGGTGCTTCGGCTTCGGGTCAAACGTTTTGCCTCTTCCGCAATACGCCTTCGTCGGGCCCTCAATCTCGCCTTCGCACGCCTGCAGCAAGAAGTCCTCTGCCCACTTGTTCCACTGTATCCACCTATCCTGAGGGTGTTGAAGCGCCCCCCACTGCAGCTCCTTGCTCGCAAACGCCTTTTGTGCATTCTTCACGCCTTGTCCACACTTGTCCAAAGGGAACTGCTTCGGCAGAGTGTACGCGAGCACGATCTGCCTGTACGCACCTACATCCAGCGCTATCTCTACCGGTCTGTGCTGCGGGAGCCCAGAGTCGTGGACAACCTTCACAGACGACAGCCCTGTGCACGCAGCTCGGTTCAGCAGAACGTAATCGAGCCTCTTGCGGATCTCCTTGCCGTCTTTCACCGAGAAGTAGGTGTTGTCCGGGGTCGTCCCAAGCACCCTTGCGTGCTCTTCGGCAGTGTCCTTCCACCATCCTGTGTCCAGTGTAGCAGCCAGCACACCTGATTTCCCTGGACCTGCGTTGAAATCCCCACCAATCACCCCAGGAATATCACCAAGCTCTGCAGCAGCCTCCATCACCTCGCCAAGTATTTTCTCCCTAGCCTCCGGGTCCGCCGACGGCGCGTAGACGGAGGTCACGTCGATCCACTCGTTGCCTTTGCCGTACGCCACCTTCGCCTTCACCCATCGCGTTGAGTCCCAGAGGTTCTTTTCCAAGGTTGAGGAGGGCGGGCTCGTGAGCACAGGTATTCCCTCTTGCACCAGAATCGCAACACCACCAGATTTCGCTTCTTCGGCCGACCTCCATTCCGGCAACTCCTTACCCCACACCACCTGCCAACCCTGCTCGCGGTACTCGATGGAGAGGCGCTTCTGCGTCGTCACGGTGCACTTTGTCTCTTGTACCAGAACAACGTGAGCATCCTCCGCAACCTTCAGCAGAGAGCTCCCGCCTGTCTGCAGCGCCGTCACATTGCTGCACACTATCTTTAGTGGGGCAAGGCCCACGGTCGTGATTAATACGACCTTTCTCGGTTATTGTCCGTGTCGCGGGGGCGGCTGTTCTCGTCCGTCGTCGTATCTTTCTTCTTCTCCTCACCGCCACGATCTTGAGCATCCCTGGCCTTGTCCTTGGCCTCGCGAGCTGCCTTCTTCAGCGCCTCGTTCTCCTCCGTGAGCCGCTTGCTCTCCGCTGCCAGCTGCACGTTCTGGTCCTTGCACTGCTGCACCGTCTCCTTCATCTCAGCACATTCTGCTCTGAGCTGTTCCATGTCGAGAGGCTGCGGCGGTTGCGCGACTGGTGCCGACTGCTGCGGCTGTCCCATCATCCGCTTCTGTGCCTCCAACATCTCCTTCTGCTGCTCCATGACGCCCTTCATCATCTCCCGCAATTCCTTCATCTCCTTCTTCATCATCTCTATCTCGTCCTGCGCTGCTGATGAAGCTGCGGGAGGTGCCGGAGCCGCCGGTGCCCCTGTTGCAGGGTGGGGTCGAGCTGCAGGTGGTGCGTATCCCCTCGCCTTAGCCGCCCACGTGCCAGCGCCGCTCTCTGCTGCTCCTTGCCTCGGTACTGGGAACTGCGCCAGAGGGAAACCCCACGGATTCGCACCCACCTTCTGCACACGACGCCCTTCCTTCACCGCACACACCGTCAACACCAATCCACCCACCTCCAGCACCCCTTCTGTGCTCGGGCACGGCACATCCGACGTAACCGTCCACTTGTGCCCTCGCGACAGCACCTTCACCGTCCAGCTCGCCTCCCTCGCCAGCCCCTCACACAACAGCTGGACCGACGTGTTCGCCGGAATTCCCCCAATCTCGTACCTGTGTCCCTGCACGACGACGTCCTCCTGCACAAGAAGCCTCTTCGCAGCCTCCAAGTCCCCCTTCATCACCCGCACCGCGTAGCCCCCTTCCCCTACGGCGAGTCCGCGCACGCTATCCTCCATGTTCTCCTCAACAAGGTCCAGCCGTGCCAGAGCAGACTCCAGCGGTTCCGCCTTCCACAACAACCCACAGTCCCCGTACTCCTTTGCCTGGAAGAGGTGCCGCACAAACACCCCTTCCCGTCCGCTTCTCCTCAGCATGGCGCACACCATGTCCTCCGTCACGTCCACAGACATCTCCATCCATCCTCCTCTCTCCAAGCCGCGTCCACACCGCACCCCCTGCAACCCGTACCACCGACGCATGCGTTGCTCTCCCTTTGTGCGCCCCTCCCCCTGGAGCAACATCGTTCTGCCCATCAGCGTAATCAGCTTGCTCGAGAACGTGCTCTCCACCGGCTTCACCACGTCGTCCAAGTTAGTTGTCATGGACGACAGCCACACTTCTTCCACCTTTGCTCCCCGCTCCGTCTTCACCGCCACCTTCGCCTTCTTCGTGCGCGCTGCACCCGTACACTTCGAACGGGACACAATCACCATCTGCGGAAGTTGGTGCAGCAACTGTAACCCCTGCAGAAGTTCGCTCGCCTTCCACGCAACTGCCGCCACCTGCGTCACCCCTTCCACATTGCTGGGCACTGCATCCCACACCGGTATTTTCCATCCCTGGGGCGCCAGGTTCAGTGCATCCTCCGCTGCGCTCTGGGTCACCGCCGTCGCCTTCTTCTTCCCCTTCACAGCTGTAGCCGGTACGTGCAGTTGCGGTTGTCCCACTGCGCACAGAAGTTCCTCCCCCACCTTCAACCCTGCCGATTCCACAGCACCGTAGTGTACCCCCTCGAACCCCAGGACTACGTCAGACTCCGTGAAGGTGAGGTTAGCCTTCTCCGGAGTTCCTTCTGCCAGCTGCCCGTCGGACTGCCCGTCGATCAGCGTAGCCCGTAGCGCGTTCTCCGGTCCAACGTCAAGCACAACAATGCGGACCTTCATCACCTTGGCGATCGCATGGAGACACAAATGGTCCCCCCATGTCCCCAGCTGCGCCATGCCTGCCAGGTATGCATCAATGCACCCCTCGTCCACAAATGGGCTGTAGTGTGCCTTCTGCTCCTTCATCACCTCAACTGCGAGCCTGCGGAAGCCTGCGTGACCATTCGGGGACCGCTCCACAGACCACGCCACCGACCGGAACAGACAGTCCCCCTTGCCCCCACATTCCTCCCATCGCAACCCCCATCTTTCCAGGTGTCCCTTGACACCTGGCTGCACGGCAGCTGCCAGCGTCTCCGTCCTGCATCCCCTTGCGGCGTACCCCCCTCCTGCAACCAGCTGGGCGTTGCTCTCTGCCTCCTTCATCCCCTTCCCCGCCTTCGCGCAGTGCTGCAGCGATACCCTTATCCCCCTCTTCTTCAACTCGCCCAGCAGCGCCTTCACCTTCTCCAGCCTCGGCTTCAGCAACGACGAGTCGCAGGCGTGCCCCTCAGCCACCTGCCTCCAGACCACCAAGTGCGTGACCCACACGCGCGCGTGGGTGCCCTTCGGGTACGACCCGTCGGCCACCCCTTGAAGCCCGAGCAGGATGCCCTCGTACGCGGCTTCTGCCTTGGTGATGTTTGCCAGGCGGCGGGTTACTTCCCAGTGCGTTCCTGGTTCCTCCTCCGTCGCATCACGCGCCAGCGCACACAGCCCCGTCGTGTCCCGCACCTTCTCGCCCGTCACTACTCCGATGAAGACATCGGGATCCTTCCTCTCCTCCCCTGCACTGCGCTTCATGCCGCCTGCCCCCGGGTAGGCGGGCTGCCGTAGCCCCTCAGTCCAGTGCGCCTGCTCCGCCGCCGCCGTCACCTCGTCACTGCAATAGCAGTTCCACGACCTGCAGCACACAGGCGCCGGCGGGTGTGGCGTCCACTTGGCCGATCCGTGTGACGGATCGTTGCCCGGGATACTCCGCGTGGAGGCTGGACGTGACTTCGACACCATGTACGAAAACATTGTTTATATTCTTTCTTTTTGTGTACGTTGTGTGTATCCCCCAACGGTGGTGATAACAGCGACACACACGGGGAGAGTGGAATAAGTGTTGGTGGTACACGTGGTACAAGTGTCTCAGGTGCAGGTGTCAGATCGTGTGAGGGAAAGTCTGGTCTTGTCCCTCCACAACTCCAAGCAAAGGTGAACACAGCGCCACGGAACCCCGAACGTGCAGAGTGCAAAGTAATGTTGAAGTTCCCTGCAACACTGAAGGTTCCATTGAAAGTGGTCGAGTTCTTGTCAGTGCGCAAAATGGTCCCGTTGCTGTTCATGAATGTGAATACGCCATTTGACTGTTGAGAGGACAAGGCAGCAATGTCAAGCATTCCTGTGCAGGGAATAAGCCAACTGGAAATCGCCGGTTCTGAAAACATCCGCTCATACGTCCCAGCAGGCGGCAGTGTCAGGTATGTGGAAGCATCAAAGCCTGCTGCAGGCACAACTGCAGGTCCAGTGTTGCACACCCACTCCAAGGTGAATTTGCCCCAGCCGTAGTAGTTAGTGGACCCCCTCGTGTCGTTGAACACAACTGTCATCTCACCGTTGGCAGGGTAAGTGGCAATGTAACGCTCACGGTTATCAATCAATGATGTGAGCACGTACCCATCACTGTTTTGAAGTGTCAACCACTGAATGGAATCTGCTTTGATGTTTCTGAACGTGACCTCAACTGTTCCCACACACTGAAATGTCCAGCACTCAGAGTATGGTGCAAATATGGGTGCTTTGATCCGGGCAATCAACGGTGGCGATAAAACCGGCACACACGGGGACAGTGGAATAGGTGTTCGTGGTGCACGTGTCTGAGGTGCAAGAGTAATTGGGCTGGTGGGTATCGGCACCGCACGCGACAGGGAGAGACACGACACTGCAAGGAGCCAACGCATTGTGTGACTTGACGGCACAACGCCGCTTGCCTGTGGGTGGGGTTCTGAAGAGTGTGTGGTGACCTGTTGGGTGGTGTGGGTAAGTGTCTCCAATGTGCCGTGCACGAGCCGCCCCTTCCCTCTCACAGCAGGTCCACGACGCTGGTCCACACCTCTGCCAACGCTGATGATGCCGATGCTGTGCACCACAACACCTTGTCTGTCGATGTGTCCTCTTCAAGATAGGTTGCCGTAAGGCAAGCAGACTCGTTGAATGCGTCAGTGTAGTGCGCGTGCAGCCTAGGACATTTAGGAGCATCACAGACCTGCTATTGGCTCGCTCTTCCGCGTGCTAAAAAACGCACGCAGTCCCACACCAGACCAGACTGTTTGGCAGAGGACCTGCTAGGGCACACGAGGATTGGAGCGGCACCCGCATCCCCATGATACTACGCTCCGGAACTTACATGCCCCCGGATCAGCAGGCACGGTTGCAAAAACGCTTCGCGGCGGCTGTCTGGTCTGGCCCCCTGGAGGGCAGTGGCGGCGGTCTTGCACTCCTGCAGCACGGCCATCGCCTTGACCAGATGGTCTTCCACTTGCACAGACTACGAGCGAGGGTCACACAGATGAAGAGAGAAGTGCAGACAGCTCTGCGTGGCGTGGCAACACAGAGATACGCTAACCTGCGGACCAGAGGTGAGTGGCCAAGCTACAGTCCATGACTCGAAATTGATAATCGAGCACATCAAAAGAGAACACAACCTGCAAGGAAGACCTCAAGCCCTATCTCCTGCGCATAAAGGCCCAGATCAGAAACCTGCAACCCTGCTACACATTGAATGGCGCCACATCCACAGGCAGAACCTCAATCCTGACGCTGACACACTCAGCAACAAAGCGATGGACGAGGTAGAGGCAGCGAGAGAAGACCAACTGAGTCAGGTTGCGGAGGAACACCCACGCTTCCAGCAAAGTGCACCAAGTGGACAGCTGGACCAGAGGCAAAGAGGGTGGTGTCACGATCCTGACTGCACTCGGGGGCACAGAGGTGGGGGGTCTAGAGGGCAGCGCTTTCTGCCAAGACTAAGGCCGTCCTCCGACATCTCAGCACCCGGAACGCCCTCATTGAGCAACCACGCCACACATCTCCATTCTCTACGAGGATAGCATAGCCAAGCCTGCAGCACGGTTCTACCCCCACTACTACGACGCGGATTGGACAGCGGCATCCAGACAGAACAGAGGCAGAGCTACAGCCAGCACGGCATCCTTCCGATCCAGACCCCACGACCAGCACCCCATCGAGCCCGCAAGAACGCCAAAGCCATATATTGCGAGATCGGCATATATGGTAAGATGTGATTCTTGTGCAGTGCAAACATCTTGAAACCACCACAATGAGAATGATGGCGAAATGTGGACAACTGTTCAAACAGATTGACACGCTGGTGTCTGCTAATTGGACAGACAACCCCTCAATGAGTGCTTCCACTCCTGCCACCCCGCAATTCATACAAGCGCCCCAGGACCGTCACGATCCTGCGGGGGGTGTCAGCCGTGACGTGACCTTCCCCTCCCCTGAGGGCCCCCTCCATTTTTGAGGCCATATTCTGCGCAAGAATTACCCCTAATAGCTATCAAACACACACAGGGAAAGGGAAAGTGCAAGAGAAGGGGTGGAAGGGTGCTGTACTGGTTTTGATATTTTGGTACACCAAAGAGCGGTCACGTCCTCCACATGGGGGAGAGTTTTTGTGACGTCGCACATGGCTTCCCAGACTTGGCTGATTCTATGATTGGGGAGGGGTGGAGGTGGGTGTAGTGGTCCTTTCAGATGAGAAGGGACACAACGGGACACAAAAGAAAAACAAGTAATTGCTATCGGAAAAAAAACCGGGTGTGCTGTGGAACTCCACTCTGAAAAAAATATAATCTACAACACGCCAGCATTCTTCTCTTCTGCAGGTATGCTAAAACGCTCTTCGTACGCTGGACCCACTGGGATGCCTGCATCTGAAACTTTTAAACAGTGGGGCTGTCCTCTTCGTCCAGCACCATCTGCTCGATCGCGTTATTGGACGTAGTCTCGGCAGGCTCGATAACCATTCGCTCGGGCGGCCTCGGCATGTTCCAGCTCGTAGTCGTCCACAGGCTCCCACGCATCGTCGTCGTCATCAGAGCAGTGCGGATGAACATATAATGCACAGACGACAACACGTCGTCGATCGCACCAGGCATCGTCACATCAGCACCTCCAGAAAATCGCCAGGATGCTATGGTGGTTTCGAAAATCGCGCGGAGTTATCCACAGCACACCCCATTTTTTTTCTTAGCAATTACTTGTTCTTGTTATTATTGTTTTCCACACACCTTCCTTCAACGCCTTGTAGGATCAGTTCGTAGTTTTTTCGCGAAAACATGAAGTTACACATTTCAAGAGAACAAAAAATTAAAAAGGGTTCGCCCCCTCAATGGGACGCCGTAAACCATAATTCCTCAGTGTCAGCCGCATCATTTCAATGAAACCAAAAAGTGGCTTATTTGCATTTTTGGGCTCCGCCCGTGCAGCGGTGGGGTCATTTCGGAAAATTGGACAATTTTTTGACCACTTAAATTTTGAGAAATATGAGCCCGGTTCCTTATACGTGGGGCCCATTTTTGGCCAAAATTTTTCTCAAAATCGACGAAATTAAAATTAGACCCCTTACCCCCCCCCAGAATCATTTCAATACACTACCTGTATTGGTTGCTGACGCGTGTATACAGGAAGGTTGGGAAAAAGTGGCTTATTTGCATTTTTGGGCTCCGCCCGTGCAGCGGTGGGGTCATTTCGGAAAATTGGACAATTTTTTGACCACTTAAATTTTGAGAAATATGAGCCCGGTTCCTTATACGTGGGGCCCATTTTTGGCCAAAATTTTTCTCAAAATCGACGAAATTAAAATTAGACCCCTTACCCCCCCCCCAGAATCATTTCAATACACTACCTGTATTGGTTGCTGACGCGTGTATACAGGAAGGTTGGGACAAAAAGTGGCTTATTTGCATTTTTGGGCTCCGCCCGTGCAGCGGTGGGGTCATTTCGGAAAATTGGACAATTTTTTGACCACTTAAATTTTGAGAAATATGAGCCCGGTTCCTTATACGTGGGGCCCATTTTTGGCCAAAATTTTTCTCAAAATCGACGAAATTAAAATTAGACCCCTTACCCCCCCCCCAGAATCATTTCAATACACTACCTGTATTGGTTGCTGACGCGTGTATACAGGAAGGTTGGGAAAAGTGGCTTATTTGCATTTTTGGGCTCCGCCCGTGCAGCGGTGGGGTCATTTCGGAAAATTGGACAATTTTTTGACCACTTAAATTTTGAGAAATATGAGCCCGGTTCCTTATACGTGGGGCCCATTTTTGGCCAAAATTTTTCTCAAAATCGACGAAATTAAAATTAGACCCCTTACCCCCCCCCCAGAATCATTTCAATACACTACCTGTATTGGTTGCTGACGCGTGTATACAGGAAGGTTGGGACAAAAAGTGGCTTATTTGCATTTTTGGGCTCCGCCCGTGCAGCGGTGGGGTCATTTCGGAAAATTGGACAATTTTTTGACCACTTAAATTTTGAGAAATATGAGCCCGGTTCCTTATACGTGGGGCCCATTTTTGGCCAAAATTTTTCTCAAAATCGACGAAATTAAAATTAGACCCCTTACCCCCCCCCAGAATCATTTCAATACACTACCTGTATTGGTTGCTGACGCGTGTATACAGGAAGGTTGGGAAAAAGTGGCTTATTTGCATTTTTGGGCTCCGCCCGTGCAGCGGTGGGGTCATTTCGGAAAATTGGACAATTTTTTGACCACTCAAATTTTGAGAAATATGAGCCCGGTTCCTTATACGTGGGGCCCATTTTTGGCCAAAATTTTTCTCAAAATCGACGAAATTAAAATTAGACCCCTTACCCCCCCCCAGAATCATTTCAATACACTACCTGTATTGGTTGCTGACGCGTGTATACAGGAAGGTTGGGAAAAAGTGGCTTATTTGCATTTTTGGGCTCCGCCCGTGCAGCGGTGGGGTCATTTCGGAAAATTGGACAATTTTTTGACCACTTAAATTTTGAGAAATATGAGCCCGGTTCCTTATACGTGGGGCCCATTTTTGGCCAAAATTTTTCTCAAAATCGACGAAATTAAAATTAGACCCCTTACCCCCCCCCCCAGAATCATTTCAATACACTACCTGTATTGGTTGCTGACGCGTGTATACAGGAAGGTTGGGACCAGAATCATTTCAATACACTACCTGTATTGGTTGCTGACGCGTGTATACAGGAAGGTTGGGAAAAAGTGGCTTATTTGCATTTTTGGGCTCCGCCCGTGCAGCGGTGGGGTCATTTCGGAAAATTGGACAATTTTTTGACCACTCAAATTTTGAGAAATATGAGCCCGGTTCCTTATACGTGGGGCCCATTTTTGGCCAAAATTTTTCTCAAAATCGACGAAATTAAAATTAGACCCCTTACCCCCCCCCCCAGAATCATTTCAATACACTACCTGTATTGGTTGCTGACGCGTGTATACAGGAAGGTTGGGACCAGAATCATTTCAATACACTACCTGTATTGGTTGCTGACGCGTGTATACAGGAAGGTTGGGAAAAAAGTGGCTTATTTGCATTTTTGGGCTCCGCCCGTGCAGCGGTGGGGTCATTTCGGAAAATTGGACAATTTTTTGACCACTTAAATTTTGAGAAATATGAGCCCGGTTCCTTATACGTGGGGCCCATTTTTGGCCAAAATTTTTCTCAAAATCGACGAAATTAAAATTAGACCCCTTACCCCCCCCCCAGAATCATTTCAATACACTACCTGTATTGGTTGCTGACGCGTGTATACAGGAAGGTTGGGAAAAAGAAAGAAAGTTTGACTTGTACTCGTGGTTTTACTTGTGATTGCACCGTTGTATGCCAAGGTGAAACCACAACGTAAAACCACAAGTCATTTACTTCACCGTTGGGCGCATAGAAATTCTGACGACAAACTCATTTCTCTTCTACAATTTTTAAAACCGTCTTCACTAATCTACGACCATGCCTTTATTCTTTACCATAGCCAGGGAAGCCATGTAGGAAGCTGACGTGACAAAAGGGTCACGGGGAAGAATACAAAGGAAAGACGGCAGTACATCATCCAAGAAAATTGGCGTCCAAACAACTTTGTCGTATTTGGGTATTTCCGGCAAGTTAGCGCCTTCTTTGGACGGCAAACATATTTCGACAACTGTCATCTCTAATCGCATCACACGTAAAGAACAAAGTGAAGTTGATAGTGCAAACGCCTTTGGGACGCAGGCACTGACACTATCGAACCCCGAGTGTTGCTTACAGGGAAACTGCAAGCAGTCACAGTCATGTCCGCATCCTGACTAGGAAGGGGCGATGACATGGTTTAAAGAGTCAAGAAAAACACTGTGGCACCGATCTGTACCGCTCCTGTGCGGTACAGATCAACTCCTCCTCACACTGTCAGAAAAGATCCAGCTCGCTTCCACCTTCAGACTCCGTATCCTCAGTATCTCCTTCTGTGTAACGCATCTCATCATAGTTCTCAAGATCTCTCGCACGCTGCTTCTTTTGCAGACAGCAAAACGCAGCAACAACACACACAGCCACCACGAGCACGCCCACACCGATGCCGACATAAAGGACAACGTTGCTGCTCCCACCCGACTCCTCCGGCTGCGGTGACACTGTCACGTCGTCCGCAAGCAGGCACAGAGGCACACCAGTGGGGTGCACGTAGCCCTGTGTGTGGCACACACACGTCCCAGCATTGCACGTCGCCTTCGGGTCAAGCCTCCCACTGCGACAGTCTTTGTCAGCTGTGCACAGAGCCTTCACAGCAGGAGCTGACGGTGCAAAAGTGGCACCAGCAGGCTGGTCTGTTGGGGTGGCTGTCGGAAGTGCTGTGTCAGGTGCAGAGGTACCAGGAGCATGAGAAGCACCAGCAGACCATGGTGTTGGGGAGACAGCTAAAGCAGGCAGCTTTGGTGGTGCTGCTGAGTAAGGTGCAGGTGGGGAAGATGTAGAAGCAGCAGTAGGAAGGTTTGTTAGTCCTGTTGTGGCAGGTGCATTTGTCTCGGGTGCAGGTGTCAGATCGTGTGAGGGAAAGTCTGGTCTTGTCCCTCCACAACTCCAAGCAAAGGTAAACTCGGCGTCAAAGATTAATTCAGGCGGGAGCTCCAAAGTAATGATGAAGTTCCCTGCAACACTGAAGGTTCCGTTGAAAGAAGTCGAGTGTCTGTCAGTACGCAAAATGGTCCCATCGCTGTTCCTAAATCCGAATTCGGCACCGTACCGACGGAAGCTGGAGGTAGCAATGTCAAGCATTCCTGTGCAGGGAATAAGCCAACTGGAAATCGCCAGTTGAACTGAAATCATTCGCTCATACGTCCCAGCAGGCGGCAGTGTCAGGTATGTGGAAGCATCAAAGCCTGCTGCAGGCACAACTGCAGGTCCAGTGTGGCACTCCCAATCGAAGGTGAAGTCCATGTGGATGTACTTACTTTCCCCCCTCGTGTCTTTTAACACAACCGTCATCTCACCGTTGGCAGGGTAAGTGGCAATGTAACGTTCCCGGTTATCAAACAATGATGTGAGCACGTACCCATCACTGTTTTGAAGTGTTGCTCTTGCGTTGTACCCCAACGTGATGTTTCTGAACGTGACCTCAACTGTTCCCACACACTGAAATGTCCAGCACTCAACGTACTCTGCTCTGTGAACGGGTGCTCTGATTGTGGCAACCAAAGGTGGCGACAACAGCGCTTCGCACGGGGCACGTGGAACAGCTGAGGGTGGTGCACGTGTCTCAGGTGCAGGTGTCAGATCGTGTGACGGAAATTCTGGTCTTGTCCCTCCACAACTCCAAGCAAAGGCAAACTTCGAGTCATAATCCTGACTATACCCATGGTACTGATACTCGGGGCGCAAAGTAATGTTGAAGTTCCCTGCAACGTTGAACCTTCCATTGAAAGAAGTCGAGTGACTGTCAGTGCGCAAAATGGTCCCGTTGCTGTTCATGTATCCGAATTCAACGGATCGACCTAAGAAGGAGTAAGCAGCAATGTCAAGCATTCCTGTACAGGGAATAAGCCAACTGGAAATCGCCTTTTCTGAAAACATCCGCTCATACGTCCCAGCAGGCGGCAGTGTCAGGTATGTGGAAGCATCAAAGCCTGCTGCAGGCACAACTGCGGGTCCGGTGTGGCACACCCACTCCAAGGTGAAGCCCATGTGGTAGTAGTCGTGACTATACCCTCTCGTGTCGTTGAACAGAACAGTCATCTCACCGTTGGCAGGGTAAGTGGCAATGTAACGTTCCCGGTTTTCAACGAATGATGTGAGCACGTACCCATCACTGTTTTGAAGTGTCACTCTTGCGTTGTACCCCGACGTGATGTTTCTGAACGTGACCTCAACTGTTCCCACACACTGAAATGTCCAGCACTCAACGTACTCTGCTTGAACGGGTGCTTTGATTGTGGCAACCAAAGGTGGCGACAACAGCGCTTCGCACGGGGCACGTGGAACAACTGTTGGCGGTGCAGGTGTCTCAGGTGCAGGTGTCAGATCGTGTGAGGGAAAGTCAGGTCTCGTCCCTCCACAACTCCAAGCAAAGGTGAACACGGTGTCATCTTTTCTAAAATATGCATCATCGGTAGAGTGCCAAGTAATTTTGAAGTTTCCTGCAACATTGAAGATCCAAGTAGCCCGCCTGTCAGTGCGCAAGCTGGTCCCGTTGCTGTTCGTGAATATGACCACTGGCCACTTTGTGCTGTAGGTAGCAGCAATGTCAAGCATTCCTGTGCAGGGAATAAGCCAACTGGAAATCGCCCGTTCTGAAAACATCCGCTCATACGTCCCAGCAGGCGGCAGTGTCAGGTATGTGGAAGCATCAAAGCCTGCTGCAGGCACAACTGCAGGTCCAGTGTGGCACACCCAGCCGAAGGTAAATCTGTCCTCTCCGTAGTAACTAGACCCCATCGAGTCGTTGAACACAACCATCATCTCACCGTTGGCAGGGTAAGTGGCAATGTGACGTTCATGCTTTCCCATGAATGATGTCAGCACGTACCCATCACTGTTTTGAAGTGTGGTCTCTCCGGACCCGGTCAGATGGATGTTTCTGAACGTGACCTCAACTGTTCCCACACACTGAAATGTCCAGCACACAACGTACTCTGCATGAATGGGTGCTCTGAATCTGGCATCCAAAGGTGGCGACAACAGCGCTTCGCACGCGGCACGTGGAACAGCTGTTGGTGGTGCACGTGTTTCGGGTGCAGGTGTCAGATCGTGTGAGGGAATGTCTGGTCTTGTCCCTCCACAACTCCAAGCAAAGGCAAACGTAAAGTCATAATACTCTTGTCTTTCAGAGCGCAAAGTGATGTTGAAGTTCCCTGCAACACTGAAGGTTCCATTGAAATTAGTCCATTCCCAGTGACTAGCCAAGATGGTCCCGTCGCTGTTCATAAAAATGAATTCACTTTCGTAGTTGTGTGTGCCGGAGGTAGCAGCAATGTCAAGCATTCCTGTGCAGGGAATAAGCCAACTGGAAATCGCCTTTTCTGAAATCATTCGCTCATACGTCCCAACAGGCGGCAGTGTCAGGTATGTGGAAGCATCAAAGCCTGCTGCAGGCACAACTGCAGGTCCAGTGTGGCACTCCCAATCGAAGGTAAATTCGCTCTCGCCGTAGTAACTAGACCCCCACGTATCATTGAACACAACCGTCATCTCACCGTTGGCAGGGTAAGTGGCCTTGTAACGTGGATGCGCTTCCGCCAATGATGTCAGCACGTACCCATCACTGTTTTGAAGCACCAATATCTTGCGCGCATTCATTCTGCTGATGTTTCTGAACGTGACCTCAAGTGTTCCCACACACAGAAATGTATAGCACTCAGAGTACGCTTCATAAGGAATGGGTGCTTTGACAAACGCAACGAACGGTGGAAACGAAACCGACACACACGGAGAGAGTGGAACAGCTGTTGGTGGTGCACGTGTCTGAGGTGCAGGAGTAATTGGGCTGGTAGGTATCGGCACCGAGGCACGCGACAGGGAGAGACACGACACTGCAAGGAGCCAACGCATTGTGTGACTTGACGGCACAACGCCGCTTGCCTGTGGGTGGGGTTCTGAAGAGTGTGTGGTGACCTGTTGGGTGGTGTGGGTAAGTGTCTCCAATGTGCCGTGCACGAGCCACCCCTTCCCTCTCACAGCAGGTCCACGACGCTGGTCCACACCTCTGCCAACGCTGATGATGCCGATGCTGTGCACCACAACACCTTGTCTGTCCATGTGTCCTCTTCAAGATAGGTTGCCGTAAGGCAAGCAGACTCGTTGAATGCGTCAGTGTAGTGCGCGTGCAGCCTAGGACATTTAGGAGCATCACAGACCTGCTATTGGCTCGCTCTTCCGCGTGCTAAAAAACGCACGCAGTCCCACACCAGACCAGACTGTTTGGCAGAGGACCTGCTGGGGTACACGAGGATTGGGGTGGCAGCCGTTCTCTGACACAGCTGTGTCAATGGACAGAGACCCCGTGACGAGAACGTGGCGAAAAAGGCGCAAAGAAAAAATGTATATTTTTCTGTTTTGTTTCCGTGGTCTAACCCCTGTGGGTAATCTAAAGTGGGAGGGGGAGGAGGAGGGTCTAAATGAAGAGAGTAGACCAGAGCGGAAATGACAGTTGCCAAACTCTCTCTTGCTTGCTGTTTGGAAAAAAAGAAAATAACAATGCAAATTTGTTCAAGAAATGGCGATGACAGGCAAGCTACCAATCAAGACACTTCCTTCGATCGGTCAAGCGACGGTACATCACTCGAAATTGATAATCGAGCACATCAAAAGAGAACACAACCTGCAAGGAAGACCTCAAGCCCTATCTCCTGCGCACCGTGCTGCGGGCTTGGCTATGCTATCCTCGTACAGAATGGAGTGGGTGGCGTGGTCGCTCAATGAGGGCGTTCCGGGTGCTGAGACGTCGGAGGACGGCCTTAGTCTTGGCAGAAAGCGCTGCCCTCTAGACCCCCCACCTCTGTGCCCCTGAGTGCAGCCAGGATCGTGACACCACCCTCTTTGCCTCGGGTGTCAGCCGTGACGTGACCTTCTCCTAGGGCCCTCCATTTTTGAGGCCATATTCTGCGCAAGATTACCCCTAATAGTTATCAAACATACACAGGGAAAGGGCAAGACAAGGGGTGGAAGGGTGCTGTACTGGTTTTGATATTTCGGTACACCAAAGAGCGGTCACGTCCTCCACATGGGGGAGAGTTTTTGTGACGTTGCACATGGCTTCCCTAACTCGGCTGATTCTATGATTGGGAGGGGTGGGGGTGGGGGTGTAGCTAGAAGTGGTGGTCCTTTCAGATGAGGGGAGACAACGGGACACAAAAGAAAAAAAAAAAGTTTGACTTGTACTCGTGGTTTTACTTGTGATTGCACCGTTGTAAGCCAAGGTGAAACCACAAAGTGAAACCACAAGTCATTTACTTCACCGTCGGGCGCATAGAAATTCTGACGACAAACTCATTTCTCTTCTACAATTTTTAAAACCGTCTTCACTAATCTACGACCATGCCTTTATTCTTTACCATAGCCAGGGAAGCCATGTAGGAAGCTGACGTGACAAAAGGGTCACGGGGAAGAATACAAAGGAAAGACGGCAGTACATCATCCAAGAAAATTGGCGTCCAAACAACTTTGTCGTATTTGGGTATTTCCGGCAAGTTAGCGCCTTCTTTGGACGGCAAACATATTTCGACAACTGTCATCTCTAATCGCATTATACGTAAAGAACAAAGTGAAGTTGATAGTGCAAACGCCTTTGGGACGCAGGCACTGACACTATCGAACCCCGAGTGTTGCTTACAGGGAACTGCAAGCAGTCACAGTCATGTCCCCATCCTGACTAGGAAGGGGCGATGTCATGTTTTAAAGAGTCAAGAAAAACACTGTGTGCACCGATCTGTACCGCTCCTGTGCGGTACAGATCAACTCCTCCTCACACTGTCAGAAAAGATCCAGTTCGCTTCCACCTTCAGACTCCATATCCTCAGTATCTCCTTCTGTGGAACGCATCTCATGTCTATCAAGCACCGTCGCACGCTGCTTCTTTTGCAGACAGTAAAACGCAGCAACAACACACACAGCCACCACGAGCACGCCCACACCGATGCCGACATAAAGGACAACGTTGCTGCTCCCACCCGACTCCTCCAGCTGCGGTGACACTGTCACGTCGTCCGCAAGCAGGCACAGAGGCACACCAGTGGGGTGCACGTAGCCCTGTGTGTGGCACACACACGTCCCAGCATTGCACGTCGCCTTCGGGTCAAGCCTCCCACTGCGACAGTCTTTGTCAGTTGTGCACAGAGCCTTCACAGCAGGAGCTGACGGTGCAAAAGTGGCAGCAGGCTGGTCTGTTGGGGTGGCTGTCGGAAGTGCTGTGTCAGGTGCGGGTGTAGGTGTTGTTGTCGGAAGTGGTGTACGGAGTGCAGGTGTAGTTGGAGCAGAAGAAGTACCAGCAGACCATGGTGTTGGGGAGACAGTTAAAGCTGGCAGCTTTGGTGGTGCTGCTGAGTCAGGTACAGGTGGGGAAGATGTCACCGCTGTGGCACCTCCACAACTCCAAGTAAATGCAAACACGGAGTCATGTAATGTATCCCGCTCAGAGTGCATAGTAATATTGAAGTTCCCTGCAACACTGAAGATTTCATTGAAATCAGTTGAGGTCTTGTCAGTGCGCAAAATGGTCCCGTCGCTGTCCGTGAATATGAATTCGACGCCCCAAGCAAAGCTGGAGAAAGCAGCAATGTCAAGCATTCCTGTGCAGGGAATAAGCCAACTGTAAATACCCCGTCCTGAAAAAATCCGCTCGTACGTCCCAACAGGCGGCAGTGTCAGGTATGTGGAAGCATCAAAGCCTGCTGCAGGCACAACTGCAGGTCCAGTGTTGCACACCCACTCAAAGGTGATATCGCTCTTGAGTAGGTAACTTATCCCACCCGTGTCGTTGAACACAAGCATCATCTCACCGTTGGCAGGGAAAGTGGCATTGTAGCGTTCCCGCTTTTCCATGAATGATGTCAGCACGTACCCATCACTGTTTTGAAGCGTTCTCTTTCCGTACCAGCTCGAAACGATTAACGTGACCTCAAGTGTTCCCACACACTGAAATGTCCAGCACACAACGTACGGTGCATACGTGGGTGCTCTGATTGAGGCAAGCAAACGTGGCGACAACAGCGCTTCGCACGCGGCACGTGGAATAGCTGTTGGTGGTGCACGTGTTTCGGGTGCAGGTGTCGGGTCGGGTGAGGGAAGGTCTGGTCGTGTCCCTCCACAACTCCAAGCAAACGCAAACTTGTCGTCTAATGCCCCATACCCCTTATTATTAGAGTGCAAAGTAATGTTGAAGTTTCCTGCAACACTGAAGGTTCCGTTGAAAGTGGTCTTGGACCAGTCATCAGCCAAGATGGTCCCGTTGCTGTTCGTGAATATGAATACACCATCTGAATCAGCGGATGACGAGGCAGCAATGTCAAGCATTCCTGTGCAGGGAATAAGCCAACTGTAAATCGCCGGTTCTGAAAACATCCGCTCATACGTCCCAGCAGGCGGCAGTGTCAGGTATGTGGAAGCATCAAAGCCTGCTGCAGGCACAACTGCAGGTCCAGTGTTGCACACCCACTCGAACGTGAATTTGTTCTCGTAGTAGTAACTATTGCCCCTTGTGTCATTGAACACAACCGTCATCTCACCGTTGGCAGGGTAAGTGGCAATGTAACGCTCCCGGTTTTCAAACAATGATGTCAGCACGTACCCATCACTGTTGTGAAGCATCAACCACTGATCTACTATGGATATGATTCTGAACGTAACCTCAACTGTTCCCACACACTGAAATGTCCAGCACTCAACGTACTCTGCTTGAACGGGTGCTTTGATTGTGGCAACCAAAGGTGGCGACAACAGCGCTTCGCACGCGGCAGGTGGAACAACTGTTGGTGGTGCACGTGTCTCGGGTGCAGGAGTAATTGGGCTGGTAGGTATCGGCACTGCACGCGACAGGGAGAGACACGACACTGCAAGGAGCCAACGCATTGTGTGACTTGACGGCACAACGACGCTTGCCTGTGGGTGGGGTTCTGAAGAGTGTGTGGTGACCTGTTGGGTGGTGTGGGTAAGTGTCTCCAATGCGCCGTGCACGAGCCGCCCCTTCCCTCTCACAGCAGGTCCACGACGCTGGTCCACACCTCTGCCAACGCTGATGATGCCGATGCTGTGCACCACAACACCTTGTCTGTCGATGTGTCCTCTTCAAGATAGGTTGCCGTAAGGCAAGCAGACTCGTTGAATGCGTCAGTGTAGTGCGCGTGCAGCCTAGGACATTTAGGAGCATCACAGACCAGCTATTGGCTCGCTCTTCCGCGTGCTAAAAAACGCACGCAGTCCCACACCAGACTGTTTGGCAGAGGACCTGCTGGGGTACACGAGAATTGGAGTGGTAGCCGTCTCTCTCACACAGCTGTGTCAATGGACAGAGACCCCGTGACGAGAACGTGGCGAAAAAGGCGCAAAAAAAAAAAAAAAAAAAAAAAAAAATGTCTATTTTTCTGTTTTGTTTCCGTGGTCTAACCCCTGTGGGTAATCTAAAGTGGGAGGGGGAGGAGGAGGGTCCAAATGAAGAGAGTAAACGAGAGCGGAAATGACAGTTGCCAAACTCTCTCTTGCTTGCTGTTTGGAAAAAAAGAAAATAACAATGCAAATTTGTTCAAGAAATGGCGATGACAGGCAAGCTACCAATCAAGACACTTCCTTCGATCGGTGGATGCGCAATACTCCTGAAAGCAAGTAAATTCTGTTGATCGCCAAAAGAAAATCGTGTCTGTTGAACAAACAAACAAAAAAAAAGTTGACTTGAAATACAAAGCCCGCTCGCGACAGTGTACCTTGGTACAATGACCGGCTGTACCGGGGTGGACACCCAACCATGCAGTCCTACATCCATGTCGAGGTTTACACCTAATATGGAAAAAAAAGGGGAGAAAGTTTGAAAAATGAATGTGTTCGCGTGCGTACACAAAAAAAAAAACACATAAAATTGAAACTTGAAAAATTTGTAAACGAATACACACGCACACATACATGCCCTGTAAACTCTTCTGTTTCGGTAGCTTAGCTACGCCAGGGGAGGTCTCTAGTGATAAAAGAAAGTCAAAAAGAAAGTCTACCTTCTATAAAAAAAAAAATCTTGCGGGCACCGTTCATCTGAAGCTACGCTACCCCTTTTATTATTTGCTATCCAACCTTTGCTTTCATCAAAGGTTGCTGGAAGGTCGGTCACTTCACAACCCCACCATCCCTCCCTCTCCCTCCCCCTCACATTCCCAATACATTTCTCTACTCTTTTTTTTACCAATTTTTTTATCTGAAACCTACCCACGCCTGAGGGGGCCTTCGAACGGAGCAGCTCTTGGCTCTGACACCACTCCTCCTCCTCCCCCTTTGGTTGGGGCATGACCCCCTGGTGGTGCTCGGAGAGTCTCCCAGAGGGTACATAACGCGGCATCAGAGGCGGTGGAACGATCTGCAATGTACGACATGACACTTCTGTACTGTGCGCTGGTAGCTTCGAGAACTCGTTGCATGCGTGCGTCGAGACCAGCTCCTGCGGTGTGCACCTGGGCCTCCCACTGTGTCTGTCTCTCATCCAACACTTTGTGTGTCTCCGCCACCACTGCAGAGAATACCCCCACCTGCGCGTGGTGTCGCACCCACGCACCCCAACGACACCGCAAATGCAGCCTCTCTGCTTGTTTCAAAAGCTGCCTCCACGTCCTCCCCCCTGTCCCCCCTGCTCCCCCTACCTTACGTGTTGGATGAAGCAGACTCCATACACGAAACGAACGGCGTAACAGAACTAAACTGTTTTTCCGATAGAGGGTATGAAAACGGAAGATGATACTGCGGGACCAGGGTTGGTTGGAAAGGGTGGAGCGTGATTGGATTGGGGTCGGATGGGCGATGATATTGTGGTGTGGGAAAGCGGTGTGCGCCATTCCGCTTAAAAGCGCAAACTTCCTGCGATGACGGAGAAGCGCCGCAAACTTCTTAAAATAGCGTCGCTGGAGAACTACATTCGACGATTCATTGACCCGCGACAGAAGCGACGCCACTGTCCACAACAAATACCCCTTATCTCTCAACATCGCATCCCCTTGGGCAGACAGACACGCCTCCACCCGTTCCCTCTCACCACGTTCCCTTCGTAGCTCTTCCTGCAAGCCTAGGCATCGGCTCTCCACTTCAGCCACCCTGCATGTTAATTCTGCAAATACAACAGGAATTTGTTCTAATTGTGCGCGGATTGCGTCCATTTCTGATGGTGCTTCTGTCACCTCTTCTTTACCCCAGATATCCCCTTTAAATAGTTTTTGGGGTGAAGCGCGTAGTGGGGCGCTGATGCGTCGTTGTGTTGGTGTTGGTGTTGCGATGCGAGATGAAGCGGAATGCGACCTGCCACGTTCTAGAGGCAGGTCGGGGCGTGTTTCAGAGGAAAGCGCGCTGCGCAGAGCAGAGGAGACCGGTTGGTGGGGAACTGAGACTCTCTCTTGGTTGAATCGTCGTGGTGGAAGCTGGTGTACGTCTTCGCATATGTCGATCGCCTTAGCTGGGCATGTCTGTGGTGTCTGCTGAAGGAGGTGTCCTGACACAGAAGAACCTCCCGATGCACGCCGTCCCACGACACCCCAAATCGCAGATGGGCGAGCTGCCTGAACACTTTGTTGAAGAGGATCTCGGTCTCGGTCAGAGCTTGAATATGAAGCACGGTGCATTTGGTGTTTTGTTTTTGTACGTAAACTTCTAAAGTGTGTAACAAATATTCTGTGGTGGTGCTCCGGGAGGGGTATCGATATTGACAGGTCGCTGACAACAGGGACTCTATACACACCCCCCCTGAAATTGACAGGTCGCCGACAAGGTCGTGGCACGTCGCTGACAGGTCGTTGACCGACTTCCGAAAGCACCATGTGGTGATATTTTTTTTACAATACGCTCTCCTCACTGACCTGGACAGAGGAAACCTCTTTGATGCCAAAAAAACGTCAGTGATAATTAGGAAAAGGGGGGAGGGGAGGAGGAGGAGGAGGTCGAATAAAATGTGTTGAAAAGTAAATTTTTGAGAGGGAAAAAAAACGTTGTCGGAGGAGGAGGAGGAGGAGGAGGAGGAGGAGGAGGAGGAGGAGGAGGAGGAGGAGGAGGAGGAGGAGGAGGAGGAGGAGGAGGAGGAGGAGGAGGAGGAGGAGGAGGAGGAGGAGGAGGAGGAGGAGGAGGAGGAGGAGGAGGAGGAGGAGGAGGAGGAGGAGGAGGAGGAGGAGGAGGAGGAGGAGGAGGAGGAGGAGGAGGAGGAGGAGGAGGAGGAGGAGGAGGAGGAGGAGGAGGAGGAGGAGGAGGAGGAGGAGGAGGAGGAGGAGGAGGAGGAGGAGGAGGAGGAGGAGGAGGAGGAGGAGGAGGAGGAGGAGGAGGAGGAGGAGGAGGAGGAGGAGGAGGAGGAGGAGGAGGAGGAGGAGGAGGAGGAGGAGGAGGAGGAGGAGGAGGAGGAGGAGGAGGAGGAGGAGGAGGAGGAGGAGGAGGAGGAGGAGGAGGAGGAGGAGGAGGAGGAGGAGGAGGAGGAGTCTTTACAAGATAAAGACGAGTATACAAGTAAACTAAAAAAGGGGGGCGGGGGGAGATTCTTTTTTCCGTAGATGAGGAGAGGAGTACGTACAGAGGGCGATACTGGGGAAGCAAAAGACAAAATTCTGATTCGTGAATGTGTGTTTGTGTGTTTTGTGTGTTTTGGGTTCCCCATCGATCCTCGTTCCAACCTTACTAACCGTAAGTGGTAAGCCCATGAGGGGCATGCTGCATTAGTCATTCTATATCTTGAAAGACTCCTGAGTCGAAGCAAAGCTTCTTAAACAAGTTTACTGTAGAGGAGGAGGAGGAGGAGGAGGAGGAGGAGGAGGAGGAGGAGGAGGAGGAGGAGGAGGAGGAGGAGGAGGAGGAGGAGGAGGAGGAGGAGGAGGAGGAGGAGGAGGAGGAGGAGGAGGAGGAGGAGGAGGAGGAGGAGGAGGAGGAGGAGGAGGAGGAGGAGGAGGAGGAGGAGGAGGAGGAGGAGGAGGAGGAGGAGGAGGAGGAGGAGGAGGAGGAGGAGGAGGAGGAGGAGGAGGAGGAGGAGGAGGAGGAGGAGGAGGAGGAGGAGGAGGAGGAGGAGGAGGAGGAGGAGGAGGAGGTAATAAATAGAGCGAAGCATAATATTATGTGGAATCAAAAAAAAAAAAAGAAAAAGAAAAGTTTATAAGATGATCCTAAGCCTCTCGTGTGCTTAGTCACCTTATAAGCTTTTCTTTAAAAAAAGACAGTGTGGTTTGGAAACTCTTATTACCGTCTGCGAAGAAAGTGTCGAAGCAACACAATTGAGGGGGGAGGAGGAGGAGGAGGAGGTTGAAAGGAGTAAGGAATTGATGAAGCGCGATATAAGTTTTCGCTTATGTTATCTTGTTGGGGTATTATGTGGAACCGGAAAAAAAAGAAAAGTTTATAAGATGATCCTAAGCCTCTCGTGCTTAGTCACCTTAAAAAAGGTATGCATCAGTGGCATTTCCTGGTAATGAAAAATTTAAAATCCGGTAATTTCCCGGTAGCCGGTAACAGGTGTTATGAGTAGGGTTTAAAACAAAAGGAAGAAATGACTGTACACACGTTACACAGGGGGCAACTCAAAATACACAGAACAATTGGGGTCAGACACCTCCATTGGAGGTCTTGGTGTCGAGCTAAAAATAGCTCCGCTCGAAAAAAGCAATTTCCAATGGATGCAAATAAAAAAACTTCTGTCGATTCCCCTCAAAAACCACTTCCAGAAAACCCACCTCTAGAACATAAACAGAAAAACACGGCAATTTATTGGGTGTCCCAACACACCCCCCCAGCGGCAAACAGAGCAACACTACTACCTGAGCCTCCTACACAATAACACCACCCTTTTTTTTATGCCCCTGTCAAGAACTGTTCGTCGGTCAACAACCGACCGGTGGTGTTCGAGGTGAGTGTCAACCACGTGGCCGCGTCCAACGATGTGCTAAGGGCCGTGTACACATTGACAGTCGTGCTTCCTACTACCGAGGTTGCAGTACCCTTTGTGCCGCCCATAAAAGCAAAGTCTGTGCTTGTGTCTTGGTTGAGGAAGAGTGCCATGCCAAGGCCGTTTGCGGTCAGGCTCTTCAGGTATATCATTGCATCGGAAAGCCACGACCCTTTCATGCCGACACCGTTTATGGAGGTGCTTCCCAGGGTGGTGATGGCAACCGGCTTGGTAGGCGCAAGATTACGCACAACCGTGTACTGTGCGGCAAGAAGCTGCTCCGCAGACTGCCAGGTGTGTCCGGGTATGGTGCTGCCGAAGTTTAGCCCATCCACCCCAACCCAGTCGGCATGCTCCCCTGGATAGACACCTGCTGCGGTGGAAGACCCATCAGGTGCGTCCTCATTGTTCGCCACCCACAGCCACTGAACAGAGGAGGCATTGTTTACACCGGATACAAGGTTCCCCATGGCACGCACCTTAGCCCACATCTGAATGTATGAATCCATACTCTGAGAAATATTCTGCCCTGTCGAAGAACAGCTCGGGCACGTCGGGGACCACGGAAAATAGTCTCCGTTCGCCTCCGGCGCAAACCTGATGTACACCCGCCTGTCATCCGCAGTCGCGATCCTCCCATCCTCCCCCGCAATGTAACCCTGCAACTTCCCAAAAAACGCTGTAATATAATCATCATACAGACCATTCGCGATATCGACATTGGGAGAAGGATTTGTCCATGTCTTATAAGGGTAAGGCAGCCAGGAGATGAGGGGCACCAACCCACCATTATACAGGGCAGTGATATTTCCGAAAAAGGCGTCGAGCTTGGAGGGGTCCGCCCAGCCCATGGGTACGGTGCCTACTGCGAGCTTGCCGTTTGAGTAGACCTTAACCGCAGAGGCACATGAGGCTGCCACATTGAAGGAGGGGACACTACAGTCGCACACACCCCATAGCATCTTCCCCACGCCAGGCAGCGCGGTAGGTCCAGGTGTTGCTGTCGGGGTTGGCGTTGGTTTTGGAGTAGGTGGGGTAGGCCCTGATGAAGGGACGTCGACCAGCTCCCCCATGCCGTTGCATTCACCGGTTAATAGGTAGAGTTGGTTCAGCGCCCAGGAGCCCTTCTGGTAGGTGCCGGCGTCTGAAGGGGAGGTCGAAGGGAAAAGCCCTGGAACGTCGTGTGCGTAGGCGCCGCCGCTGTTGATCATATCGCAGTTGACGTTGCTGTTGGCGGGGTTGCATGCCCAGCCAAGGAAGTCGCCGAACTGCTGAGATGTGGTGGAGGTCTTGCCGATGCACATCTGTTTTGTGTAGAGTGGGTACGCATCGCCCCCTTCAGGGCGGATGCACTGCATGAGACCAAGGGTGGTGCGGAGGGGGTGGCAGGTCAGGCCGCACAGCTTGCCGCCAGAGTCTGCGCAAGGATCGGTGTGAACGCACTGTCCTGTTCCTGGATACGGTGCAACCGTCTTGTTCATGTCCAAATAGCAGCAGTTCTGTGTTGCCAGCCAGCACGCCTTCTCCACCACCCCGCGGTTGAAAGAGCTGCACCAATACCCAGGAGGCGAAGGCGGTGTCCCAGTGGGTGACAGGGAGGTGCAGTACCCCAGCTCGTAATCGGTCACCGCGATGGCATCGATGTTCGCAGTCGCAACGGTGACGCCCACAGCGAAGAACGCGGCGCGTGTAAAAGCCATGTGGCTTGGGACAAAAGGGGGGTCTTTGGTTTGCCTGGAAGAAAGGTAATGAAAACGATGCTCCACACAATTTATCACTAAAGACACGAAACAGATATCCGGCTTTGGGCACACAAAGACCCGATATTTTTTTATGTCAAATATGACAAAATCGAAGTTGGGAGGCGCTCTGCGGGATCGTGAACACTATTGTCACGCGATGGGTGTGTAGGCAGCAACCAGGTCTTCGTCGGCTTGGGAAATGGTGTGTACGGAAATCGCGTGTATTACGACAGAGAAATGCTGCACATTAGGTGATTGGGGTGTGCTGGAAGTTGAACAAAGAACGCTGATGAGCAGAACACAAAAAGGGCGTATTTCATAAAGATCAGGTAGGGAGTTGAGGAGGGAGAGAGTTTTTGTTTTTTTTTTTTTTGTTAACCCTATGTGTACAGGAGCCACATATGGTGGCTTTGCTAATGGCGCCAATATTTTGAACGGGATTCAACTTGGCCTTTTTGATCGACGTTTTCTTCTTTGAAAATATTTTGTGGCAAAAGCAAGATTCGAGAATTCTCACACCAGAATCCCCCCAACGGATGTCGCCAGCGGGCACTAAAACTCGAAAACCGTTTTTATCCATGGCACTGTAAGGCCAAGTGTCACTACAGTGGCGCACGAATGCCACACGTTGGTATGGGGCAAGAGGCACACACACGAAACAGATATCCGGCTTTGAGCGCAAGACCCGATATTTTTATGTCAAAACAAAGGGGGGCAGGAGAAAACAAGGGGGGGCAGAGAAATTGAAAGTTAACACTCATCACACGATAAAACCCATGGGAGAGGTTGTGGTGAAACGCACACACCTCGACCTGTTTGTTGGGGAGTGGCTCTGCAGCGCGGTTCGTCCCTAGAACCGCAAGTGTGTTCAAAATGCTTTGTTTCTATTTCCTCCTTCATTTCATGAGGTGACAAAAAAAACCCCCCCCAAGGGCACCAGCAAAAAAAACCTATGGAAAAATTTTTTGGGAACCTAAATTTTAGGTCATCACGGAGGGGGGAACTTATGATAGTGGAGAATAATCCCTGGAGAACCCTGGTCTAGTGATTTTCCTGAAAAACAGCCGTGGCTAATGGCAATTTAAAATGCAAAAAAAAAAAAAAAAAAAAAAAAAAAAAGGGAAAACCTTTATTCGGCTCACAAAAAGTAATTTTTCCATCATTCGGCTCACAAAATAAAATTTTTCCATCATTCTATCAAAGTTACTATAATTTTTCCTTCATTCGGCTCACAAAAGTTAATTTTTCCACCATTCTATCAATATTTTGCCAATTTTTCCATCATTCTATCAAAGTTTTTTTTTTCACTTTTTCGAGGAAATATTTCCGCTGGAAAAAAATTTTGGGTAGGATTTTTTGCCCGTTTTTATAGGTTGTGGGAGGGAAAATTCGTAGGTGACTTATTGCGGCGAAGGTCACGCATGTCAGCAATCACACTATGTGCACCATAGTTTGATACACTTCTCACGTTATCGCAGGTCCGGGAGGCGACGGCGCCGACGATTCCTGTGTTGGCAACAGGGTGATCGTCAGAGGTGCAGGTGCGCTCGTGCTGGGTGATGCGACAACCATCACCGTCTTGCACCGCACACACCCTCCATGCACATAAGGAACCGGCACACAAGGGTCATTCGGGTGCCTGTGCGGTTCGAGACGCGGAAGGAAAAATGTGGAGGATGAAGGACTGCCACGTTACCGTCTCCTTTAGGTCATCCAAGCTGTTAAACTCGGCACCAGTGACCACTTGTCTTTGCATGTTTAGCAAACAGTGTGTAATTTGTGACCCTAGAACTATAAATTTTTCGAAAAATGCAAAAAAAATGACCCCATTTTTCCTCAAAAAACCACCCAATTTTTTTTTTCCAGCGGCAAAAATTTCTTCGAAAAAGTGAAAAAAAAAACTTTGATAGAATGATGGAAAAATTGGCAAAATATTGATAGAATGGTGGAAAAATTAACTTTTGTGAGCCGAATGAAGGAAAAATTATAGTAACTTTGATAGAATGATGGAAAAATTTTATTTTGTGAGCCGAATGATGGAAAAATTACTTTTTGTGAGCCGAATAAAGGTTTTCCCAAAAAAAAAAAAAACTGTGCAGATCGTAACTGTTACAACTGTTGAAAGAGTCCTTTGCAGTTATGACGCATTGCACTCAAAAATGATTCAAAAAATGAAATACCCCCCCTTCTTTATTTATTCGTTGTTTGTTGTTTGTTGATCGCATCCATCCGAAAAACCCGCGTCGTGAAGTACGGTGGAGAGGTGGAGCACAAGGGGGGAAAACGGTAAAACTCATGACAATCGACGAGCGCGTCTTTCATTTCCAGACGTATTGCATACGCGTACAAAATAAAACAGTAGAACAGACGTTTGTGAGGGAGTGCAAACCTGCAAATATGCAAACATGCAAACGCGCAATTTGCTTTACATTTACGGGTTTGTATGGGAAAATATATGATTCGCAAGGTTACCTACATGGAAAGTTGGACACGCACACTTAGCATATTTTTCGATTACTACACAAGAAACAGGAATTGACCGGACACCAGCAGCAACCGCGTGAAGGCATACAAAGAAGCAAACAGCCCATTAATGCTTAAGTGCCATGGGTACTTCCTTTGTGCCCCACAGGATCGTTGCTGTATCGACTATCACCAAACACCCATTTTGCGTGGGCCACTGGGTCTATGCTATACGTTGGCCGCCTTTGTACGTCTCTCTAGCTAGAGAGCAGATTGTTAAAAACCCTTTTTTCCAGGAAATACTTGACATGCAGATCCTGACCACCCCACCAAAAAAAGAGAAAGTAGAACCCCTCGGATAATCTAAACGGGGGACATGAGCCAGCACCACGTCGGCTCTCATTTGGAGAGAAAATCAGAGACTTCGCCAGATCCTGGGCCCCTCTTACCCCTGCCCCTCTGATTGACCCCCTCCACCCCCCAGTTCAGGGAAATAGCTCCATATACCGAATTATGCGACATCGCATAATTCTGGATTTTTGGGGGAAAAAAAAAAAAAAAAAAGAGGGCATTTTTGGGCACTTTTGGGGGCCCCTCGCCCGACCCCCAGATCTCCCAAATGACTGGAATGATGAAATCTTAAAATTTTCGCTCGCTCTGCTTGCAGAGGTACCGTACCCCTTATTTTTTTTTTTGCCTGCGGCGCCATTTTCCTTTTTTGCTCCGCAAAAAAGGGTTTGTTGAGTGACTGTGTGGTTGTAAACCAGCATTTTTACACCGTACCCTATTTTTTTTTCGCCTGCGGCGCCATTTATTTTTTTTTCCATACGGTTAGTGGAACGTAAGGTACAAGACCAAGCACCGTAATAAGAGATTGCATTCCGTTTTTTTTGTTATCTCGCAATTTGACCTTTCGCCTCTCCACTCAGGGAGACTTGCGCGAAGCGCGCAACGACCGCTTTCGACCGGGCGAAAAAAAAAAATTCGTTTTCGCATAATTCCTGATTTTGGAGGAAAACCAAGCTATTTCCCTGCCCCAGTTCAAAAAAAAAAAAAAAAAAACGGAGACTTGAAATACAAAGCCCTCTCGTGAACAGTGTACCTTTGTACAATGGCCGGCTGTACCGAGGTGGACACCCAACCATGCAGTCCTACATCCATTTCGTGGTTAACATCTGATACGTGATATTCCCGCTTCCTCTCATCAGACAGACGAATGGGATCATTGGAGACACAGAGTCGCGCAGGGTCTGGTTGGGGTCCTCTTTCTAAGCGAGAGGAGAAAAAAATAAGGCAAAACATCACTTGGGGTTTTCATAAAAGCGTCAGTTCCTCTGCAGGATCAGCCTGCACTTCTTCCACTCCTGTGGGGTACAGCTCAGCATCGTCGAGCGACATCTCAAAGAGAGGGTTCTCAAGCACCGTCACACCGTCATCAAGCTCCTTCACACGCTGCTTCTTTTGCAGACAGCAAAACGCAGCAACAACACACACAGCCACCACGAGCACGCCCACACCGATGCCGACATAAAGGACAACGTTGCTGCTCCCACCCGACTCCTCCGGCTGCAGTGGTGCTGCCTCACGCTCACATGTGTGCGTCCCGTCTGTCAGCGTCAGGGTTGTGTTGCCCTCACACTCGACCGCATCGCACACACCATTGTGCTGCACTGTGTACGACGCGTCTGTGCGTGCACAGGTCACCCCGTGGCTCACAGACACACCATCAGAGGAAAGTGCTGCCGACAGGTCAACCTTCCCCGAAAGTGCGTCTGCGAGTTTTGATGTGCTGGCACGCACCATCCCCACCACAAGGACACCGCCATCCGACACCACAACACGCATGTCCGTCACAATGCCCAGTGCTTCGCTCATTGTTTCCTCAAAGCTTTCCCTCGTCGTTGCTGTTGTCCACAAAGACCCTGCCTCCACCCCGTAGTACTCCACAGCAAACGCCATCGGCACTGTCACGTCGTCCGCAAGCAGGCACAGAGGTACACCAGTGGGGTGCACGTAGCCCTGTGTGTGGCACACACACGTCCCAGCATTGCACGTCGCCTTCGGGTCAAGCCTCCCACTGCGACAGTCTTTGTCAGCTGTGCACAGAGCCTTCACAGCAGGAGCTGACGGTGCAAAAGTGGCACCAGCAGGCAGATCTGTTGGGGTGGCTGTCGGAAGTGCTGTGTCAGGTGCAGAGGTACCAGGAACATGAGAAGCACCATCAGGAAGGTTTGTGGGGGTGGCTGTGTCAGGTGCAGGGGACATTGGAGCTGAAGAAGGCACATGGGTCGGGTCAGGAACTATCGTAACTCCTGGCACACGTGCAGGTGAAGCAGTATTAGGAACCATCGTAGATCCTGGCACACGGGCAGGTGAAGCAGTGGCAGGGGACACCGTAGCTCCTGGCACACGGGCAGGTGCAGCAGTATTAGGAACCATAGTAGATCCTGGCACACGGGCAGGTGCAGAAGTATTAGGAACCATCGTAGCTCCTGGCACACGGGCAGGTGAAGCAGTGGCAGGGGACACCGTAGCTCCTGGCACACGTGCAGGTGCAGAAGTATTAGGAACCATAGTAGATCCTGGCACACGGGCAGGTGCAAAAGTGGCGGGTGCGTCAGTCACAGCAGCAATTGGTGCATCAGTGGCAGGAGTCCTCGTGGCTATGGGTGCTGAAGTCGCAAGTGGTGTGAGAGAGGAGTAAGTGGCACAACTCCAAGCAAACACAAACTCAGAGTCAACGTACCTCTGAGACAGGGTGTGTAGAGTAATGTTGAAGTTCCCTGCAACACTGAAGCTTCCATTGAAAGTGGTCAAGTACTTGTCAGTACGCAAGATGGTCCCGTTGCTGTTCGTGAATATGAATACACCATTTGACTGTTGAGAGGATGACGAAGCAGCAATGTCAAGCATTCCTGTACAGGGAATAAGCCAACTGGAAATCGCCGGTTCTGAAAACATCCGCTCATACGTCCCAGCAGGCGGCAGTGTCAGGTATGTGGAAGCATCAAAGCCTGCTGCAGGCACAACTGCAGGTCCAGTGTGGCACACCCACTCAAAGGTGATTTTGTTCTCGTAGTAGTAACTATACCCCTCCGTGTCGTTGAACACAACCATCATCTCACCGTTGGCAGGGTAAGTGGCAATGTAACGTTCACGGTGCTCAACCAATGATGTGAGCACGTACCCATCACTATTTTGAAGTGTCATCCTTGCGTAAGGGTTACTGGACGTGGTGATGTTTCTGAACGTGACCTCAACTGTTCCCACACACTGAAATGTCCAGCACTCAACGTACTCTGCTCGAACGGGTGCTTTGATTGTGGCAACCAAAGGTGGCGACAACAGTGCTTCGCACGGGGCACGTGGAACAACTGTTGGTGGTGCACGCGTGTCAGGTGCAGATGTCAGATCGTGTGAGGCAAGGTCAGGTCTTGTCCCTCCACAACTCCAAGCAAATGCAAACTCGTCGTCAACGTAATGCTGATTCAGTGTGTGCAAAGTAATGTTGAAGTTCCCTGAAACACTGAAGCTGCCATTGAAAGTGGTCGAGTACTTGTCAGTACGCAAGATGGTCCCGTTGCTGTTCGTGAATATGAATACACCATTTGACTGTTGAGAGGATGACGAAGCAGCAATGTCAAGCATTCCTGTGCAGGGAATAAGCCAACTGTAAATCGCCGGTTCTGAAAACATCCGCTCATACGTCCCAACAGGCGGCAGTGTCAGGTATGTGGAAGCATCCAAGCCTGCTGCAGGCACAACTGCAGGTCCGGTGTGGCACACCCACTCAAAGGTGATTTTGTTTTCGTAGTAGTAACTATACCCCTCCGTGTCGTTGAACACAACTGTCATCTCACCGTTGGCAGGGTAAGTGGCAATGTAACGTTCACGGTGCTCAACCAATGATGTGAGCACGTACCCATCACTATTTTGAAGTGTCATCCTTGCGTAAGGGTTACTGGACGTGGTGATGTTTCTGAACGTGACCTCAACTGTTCCCACACACTGAAATGTCCAGCACTCAACGTACTCTGCTCGAACGGGTGCTTTGATTGTGGCAACCAAAGGTGGCGACAACAGCGCTTCGCACGCGGCACGTGGAACAACTGTTCGTGGTGCACGTGTCTCAGGTGCAGATGTCAGATCGTGTGAGGCAAGGTCAGGTCTTGTCCCTCCACAACTCCAAGCAAATGCAAACTCGTCGTCAACGTAATGCTGATTCAGTGTGTGCAAAGTAATGTTGAAGTTCCCTGAAACACTGAAGCTGCCATTGAAAGTGGTCAAGTACTTGTCAGTACGCAAGATGGTCCCGTTGCTGTTCGTGAATATGAATACACCATTTGACTGTTGAGAGGATGACGAAGCAGCAATGTCAAGCATTCCTGTACAGGGAATAAGCCAACTGGAAATCGCCGGTTCTGAATACATCCGCTCATACGTCCCAGCAGGCGGCAGTGTCAGGTATGTGGAAGCATCAAAGCCTGCTGCAGGCACAACTGCAGGTCCGGTGTGGCACACCCACTCAAAGGTGATTTTGTTTTCGTAGTAGTAACTATACCCCTCCGTGTCGTTGAACACAACTGTCATCTCACCGTTGGCAGGGTAAGTGGCAATGTAACGTTCACGGTGCTCAACCAATGATGTGAGCACGTACCCATCACTATTTTGAAGTGTCATCCTTGCGTAAGGGTTACTGGACGTGGTGATGTTTCTGAACGTGACCTCAACTGTTCCCACACACTGAAATGTCCAGCACTCAACGTACTCTGCTCGAACGGGTGCTTTGATTGTGGCAACCAAAGGTGGCGACAACAGCGCTTCGCACGGGGCACGTGGAACAGCTGTTGGTGGTGCACGTGTCTCAGGTGCAGGAGTAACTGGGATGGTAGGTATCGGCACCGCACGCGACAGGGAGAGACACGACACTGCAAGGAGCCAACGCATTGTGTGACTTGACGGCACAACGCCGCTTGCCTGTGGGTGGGGTTCTGAAGAGTGTGTGGTGACCTGTTGGGTGGTGTGGGTAAGTGTCTCCAATGCGCCGTGCACGAGCCGCCCCTTCCCTCTCACAGCAGGTCCACGACGCTGTGTGAGATAAACGCCTCACATCGGGGTACTCTTTTTGTAATGTCTGCAGCAGAGTCACAAGGGAGCCTCTTGCCTATATTGCCTGAACGAATCTGTTCTCGAAAAAGGAGGTTTCATATAAGGGCAAAGAAATTTTTCGTTTGCGTTCGCGTCCTCAGGGCCAGAAAAACCTAGGCAGGCAGGCAAAAAAAAGTTTGTTTCAAAATGTGCTTGGGTGTTGACCCTACGGAGTCGGGTTTTTCTCTTTTTTTCGAAAGCGTGCGTTTCACGCGTCAGAAAACATACACAGTATACACAGTATACACAGTATACACAGTATACACAGTATACACAGTATACACAGTATACACAGTATACACAGTATACACAGTATACACAGTATACACAGTATACACAGTATACACAGTATACACAGTATACACAGTATACACAGTATACACAGTATACACAGTATACACAGTATACACTGTACACACTGTACACACTGTACACACTGTACACACTGTACACACTGTACACACTGTACACACTGTACACACTGTACACACTGTACACACTGTACACACTGTACACACTGTACACACTGTACACACTGTACACACCTCATGAGCCCACAAAAAATGGCGACCCCTTTTTTCGCCAACTCTTTTCTCCTATTTCTTTTGATTTAACGGACCGATCGGTCGTTATGGTGGGGTCACATGCACATACGAAACCGCTACAGATGTGGTTGTAGCTTTGTATGAGGAGATAAAATCCAGGGGGGGGAAATCAAAAATCCTCCTTTTTTTCTTTCCTTTTTTGTTGTGTCGACAATCACTTCGCTCCTTTTTCAAGTTGATGTTGTCCCTACACACTCCACAAAAATCCGGTGCGATCAACGAAAAATTCTTTTTCTGAGTTCGTTTCTTTCTTTATCAGATTAACTTAAACTCAGATAACAGTTTTTATTTCTTTTTTTTTCACACCAAAATCCCACACCGGCACACCGGCATAACAAAGTCCCCTTATGGCAATGCAACAGTGCACGCACTATACCTAATTCGTGTCTGAGGAGGGGGGGCCCGGAGGGTATGGTCAGAAACACTATGAAAGCCGTGGTTGGGGTTTCTTAAAAAATGACGTTTGCCACTAGCTTTTGATAGACCCTAGGGGGGAGGGCGCTGCTCAGGGGAAGAAAAAGGCCTGTATTCTTACTACAATTTGCTACTATTGTTCCTGCTCCACAGTAGTCCTTAACTTCACGCAAAAAATTCCTCCGAAACCATTGAAGTGATCTATTTGAAAAAGTCTTTTTCGCCTCCCTGCAGATGGGTAAAAGTCAAAGGAAAAGTAGAGTTGAAATACAAAGCCCTCTCGTGAATCAGCGTACCTTGGTACAATGACCGGCTGTACCGAGGTGTACACCCAACCATACAGTCCTACATCCATTTCGTGGTTTGCATCTTTATGGAAAATGGTTGGGTTTTTAGAGGTTGTTGACCGCTGACAGGCGCGACTTTTTCGATGCGAAGTATGCACACGGACACAAAACTTCCAAAAAATCGCGCTCTCAGAAAGACTGCATTTGCACCAACTAGGCGATGCCACTACGTCAGAGGAGACTCTACTGCGGTGCTATTGAGACCTTCGTCTACAAATAGCGTCACAGCTGTTATTGACGCGGTTGCAGAGCTGGCGAGTTGCAAATACTGCTGATGACATTCAGACAAAACGCAACATGCATATCAAGTTAGCCGACAGTTTCGGCCATCCTAAGTCAGGACACCGAAGTATCAGGTGCTGACAAAGGAAAACAAGTTGACTTGAAATACAAAGCCCTCTCGTGACAGTGTACCTTGGTACATGACTGGTGTACCGGGGAGGGGGAACCCCAACCATGCAGTCCTACATCCAGTTCGTGGTTAACACCTGATATGCTCTACTCCCGCTTCCTCTCATCAGTCAGATGAATGGGGATCATTGGAGACGTAGGGTCACGAGTCCTGTGATGCAGGGTCTGCTTGGGGTTCTCTTCAGGGGACATTAGTATGCCGGTGTGCCGGTGTGGCCACACCGGCTAAGCCGGTGTGGGATTTTGAGAAAAAAAAAAAAAAAAAGAAAAAGGCAGATTTTTGAATTTTTTTCTGAATTTTATCTCCTCATACAAGGCTACAACCACATCTGTAGCGGTTTCTTATGTGCATGTGACCCCACCATAAAGACCAATCGGTCCGTTCAATCAAAAGAAATAGATGTTTGCAACTCTCATAAAAAAGTAGCGTACCGTGCGCCTGCGGCGCAGCTAAAAATGACGAGCGGTAGCCCACAGCTCTACCCTATGCCATAGTCACAGCTACCTTTACCATAGTTTGGCTATAAAAGCGTGCGATTTTATGTCACAATTTTTGAAATGTTGCGTACCGTGGCTTCGCCAGAAAAGTTTTGATGCCATATGGTTAGACAAGGGCGCGGAGGGGAAAGAGTTGTGGAGGTCTCTGCCAAAAATGCGTGGGGAAAAAAAAATTGCCTCACACCGGCTTTTTTGGCTCACACCGGCTTTTTTTTCAAAATCTCAAACTACCAATGTCCCCTGGTTCTCTTTCTAAATTAAAAAAAAAAAATAAAAAACAAAGCAACATCACTCTCTTGGGGTTTTCATAAAAGCGTCAGTTCCTCTGCAGTATCAGCCTGCACTTCTTCCACTGTGGGGTACAGCTCAGCATCCTCACGCGACATCTCAAAGAGAGGGTTCTCAAACTCCTTCACACGCTGCTTCTTTTGCAGACGGCAAAACGCAGCAACAACACACACAGCCACCACGAGCACGCCCACACCGATGCCGACATAAAGGACAACGTTGCTGCTCCCACCCGACTCCTCCGGCTGCAGTGGTGCTGCCTCACGCTCACATGTGTGCGTCCCGTCTGTCAGAGTCAGGGTTGTGTTGCCCTCACACTCGACCGCATCGCACACACCATTGTGCTGCACTGTGTACGACGCGTCTGTGCGTGCACAGGTCACCCCGTGGCTCACAGACACACCATCAGAGGAAAGTGCTGCCGACAGGTCAACCTTCCCCGAAAGTGCGTCTGCGAGTTTTGCTGTGCTGGCACGCACCATCCCCACCACAAGGACACCGCCATCCGACACCACAACACGCATGTCCGTCACAATGCCCAGTGCTTCGCTCATTGTTTCCTCAAAGCTTTCCCTCGTCGTTGCTGTTGTCCACAAAGACCCTGCCTCCACTCCGTAGTACTCCACAGCAAACGCCATCGGCACTGTCACGTCGTCCGCAAGCAGGCACAGAGGTACACCAGTGGGGTGCACGTAGCCCTGTGTGTGGCACACACACGTCCCAGCATTGCACGTCGCCTTCGGGTCAAGCCTCCCACTGCGACAGTCTTTGTCAGCTGTGCACAGAGCCTTCACAGCAGGAGCTGACGGTGCAAAAGTGGCACCAGCAGGCTGGTCTGTTGGGGTGGCTGTCGGAAGTGCTGTGTCAGGTGCAGAGGTACCAGGAACATGAGAAGCACCAGCAGGAAGGTTTGTGGGTACTGCTGTGTCAGGTGCAGGTGTAGGTGTTGTTGTCGGAAGTGCTGTGTCAGGTGCAGAGGTACGAGGAGCATAAGAAGCACCAGCAGGAAGGTTTGTTGGGGTGGCTGTGTCAGGTGCAGGGGACATTGGAGCTGAAGAAGGCACAAGGGTGGGTGCAGCAGTATCAGGAACCATTGTAGATCCTGGCACACTGTCGGGTGCAACAGTATTAGGGGCCATCGTAGATCCTGGCACACTGCCGGGTGCAACAGTTTCAGGGGCCATCGTAGATCCTGGCACACTGCCGGGTGCAGCAGTATTAGGAACCATCGTAGATCCTGGCACACTGCCGGGTGCAACAGTTTCAGGGGCCATCGTAGATCCTGGCACACTGCCGGGTGCAGCAGTATTAGGAACCATCGTAGATCCTGGCACACTGCCGGGTGCAGCAGTATTAGGAACCATCGTCGATCCTGGCACACGGCCGGGTGCAACAGTATTAGGGGCCATCGTAGATCCTGGCACACTGCCGGGTGCAGCAGTATTAGGAACCATCGTAGATCCTGGCACACGGCCGGGTGCAACAGTATTAGGAACCATCGTAGATCCTGGCACACTGCCGGGTGCAACAGTTTCAGGGGCCATCGTAGATCCTGGCACACTGCCGGGTGCAGCAGTATCAGGGGCCATCGTAGATCCTGGCACACTGCCGGGTGCAGCAGTATTAGGAACCATCGTCGATCCTGGCACACGGCCGGGTGCAACAGTATTAGGGGCCATCGTAGATCCTGGCACACTGCCGGGTGCAGCAGTATTAGGAACCATCGTAGATCCTGGCACACGGCCGGGTGCAGCAGTTTCAGGGGCCATCGTAGATCCTGGCACACTGCCGGGTGCAACAGTATTAGGGGCCATCGTAGATCCTGGCACACTGCCGGGTGCAGCAGTATTAGGAACCATCGTAGATCCTGGCACACGGCCGGGTGCAACAGTATTAGGGGCCATCGTAGATCCTGGCACACTGCCGGGTGCAGCAGTATCAGGAACCATCGTAGATCCTGGCACACTGCCGGGTGCAGCAGTATTAGGAACCATCGTAGATCCTGGCACACGGCCGGGTGCAGCAGTTTCAGGGGCCATCGTAGATCCTGGCACACTGCCGGGTGCAACAGTATTAGGGGCCATCGTAGATCCTGGCACACTGCCGGGTGCAGCAGTATTAGGAACCATCGTAGATCCTGGCACACGGCCGGGTGCAACAGTATTAGGGGCCATCGTAGATCCTGGCACACTGCCGGGTGCAGCAGTTTCAGGGGCCATCGTAACTCCTACAATGGTGAAAGGTACAAGAGTGACAGGTGCAGCAGTGGCAGGAACCATCGGTGCTGCAGTCGGAAGTGGTGTGAGAGGGGAGTAAGTGGCAGCTACGGCACCTCCACAACTCCAAGTAAACACAAACTTCGAGTCCTCGGAATCCTGATACCGGTTGAGTAAAGTAATGTTGAAGTTCCCTGCAACACTGAAGCTTCCATTGAAAGTAAACGAGTACCTGTCAGTACGCAAAACGGTCCCATTGCTGTTCGTGAATATGAATTCTCCATTTGAATACTGAGAGGGTGACGAGACAGCAATGTCAAGCATTCCTGTGCAGGGAATAAGCCAACTGTAAACCGCCTGTTCTGAAAACATCCGCTCGTACGTCCCAGCAGGCGGCAGTGTCAGGTATGTGGAAGCATCCAAGCCTGCTGCAGGCACAACTGCAGGTCCGGTGTGGCACACCCACTCAAAGGTGATTTTGTTCTCTCTGTAGTTACTCCTCCCACCCGTGTCGTTGAACACAACTGTCATCTCACCGTTGGCAGGGTAAGTGGCAATGTAACGTTCCCGGTCATCAACCAATGATGTGAGCACGTACCCATCACTGTTTTGAAGTGACACTCTCCCGCCGTTCCTGGAGGTGCTGATGTTGCTGAACGTGACCTCAACTGTTCCCACACACTGAAATGTCCAGCATTCAACGTACTCTGCTTGAACGGGTGCTTTGATTGTGGCAACCAAAGGTGGCGATGACAGCGCTTCGCACGGGGCACGTGGAACAACTGTTGGTGGTGCACGTGTCTCGGGTGCAGGCGTCAGATCATGTGAGGGAAGGTCGGGTCTTGTCCCTCCACAACTCCAAGCAAAAGTGAACTTCGAGTCCTCGGAATCCTGATACCGGTTGTGCAAAGTAATGTTAAAGTTTCCTGCAACACTGAAGCTTCCATTGAAAGTAAACGAGTACCTGTCAGTACGCAAAACGGTCCCATTGCTGTTCGTGAATATGAATTCTCCATTTGAATACTGAGAGGGTGATGAGACAGCAATGTCAAGCATTCCTGTGCAGGGAATAAGCCAACTGGAAATCGTCTGTTCTGAAAACATCCGCTCATACGTCCCAGCAGGCGGCAGTGTCAGGTATGTGGAAGCGTCAAAGCCTGCTGCAGGCACAACTGCAGGTCCGGTGTGGCACACCCACTCAAAGGTGATTTTGTTCTCTCTGTAGTTACTCCTCCCACCCGTGTCGTTGAACACAACTGTCATCTCACCGTTGGCAGGGTAAGTGGCAATGTAACGTTCCCGGTTATCAACCAATGATGTGAGCACGTACCCATCACTGTTTTGAAGTGACACTCTCCCGCCGTTCCTGGACGTGCTGATGTTGCTGAACGTGACCTCAACTGTTCCCACACACTGAAATGTCCAGCATTCAACGTACTCTGCTTGAACGGGTGCTTTGATTGTGGCAACCAAAGGTGGCGACAAAAGTGCTTCGCACGCGACACGTGGAACAACTGTTGGTGGTGCACGTGTGTCAGGTGCCGGTGTCAGATCGTGTGAGGGAAGGTCTGGTCTTGTACCTCCACAACTCCAAGCAAAAGTGAACTTCGAGTCCTCGGAATCCTGATACCGGTTGTGCAAAGTAATGTTAAAGTTCCCTGCAACACTGAAGATTCCATTGAAAGTAAACGAGTACCTGTCAGTACGCAAAACGGTCCCGTTGCTGTTCGTGAATATGAATTCTCCATTTGAATACTGAGAGGGTGACGAGACAGCAATGTCAAGCATTCCTGTGCAGGGAATAAGCCAACTGGAAATCGTCTGTTCTGAAAACATCCGCTCGTACGTCCCAGCAGGCGGCAGTGTCAGGTATGTGGAAGCATCAAAGCCTGCTGCAGGCACAACTGCAGGTCCAGTGTTGCACACCCACTCAAAGGTGATTTTGTTCTCTCTGTAGTTACTCCTCCCACCCGTGTCGTTGAACACAACTGTCATCTCACCGTTGGCAGGGTAAGTGGCAATGTAACGTTCCCGGTCATCAACCAATGATGTGAGCACGTACCCATCACTGTTTTGAAGTGACACTCTCCCGCCGTTCCTGGACGTGCTGATGTTGCTGAACGTGACCTCAACTGTTCCCACACACTGAAATGTCCAGCACTCAACGTACTCTGCTTGAACGGGTGCTTTGATTGTGGCAACCAAAGGTGGCGATGACAGCGCTTCGCACGGGGCACGTGGAACAACTGTTGGTGGTGCACGTGTCTCAGGTGCAGCAGTAATTGGGCTGGTAGGTATCGGCACTGAGGCACGCGACAGGGAGAGACACGACACTGCAAGGAGCCAACGCATTGTGTGACTTGACGGCACAACGCCGCTTGCCTGTGGGTGGGGTTCTGAAGAGTGTGTGGTGACCTGTTGGGTGGTGTGGGTAAGTGTCTCCAATGCGCCGTGCACGAGCCGCCCCTTCCCTCTCACAGCAGGTCCACGACTCTGTGTAGGAAACAACTCACATCGGGGGAGCATATAAAACCGTGGGTATGTACTCTTTTTGTAATGTCTGCAGCAGAGTCACAAGGGAGCCTCTTGCCTCTATTGCCTGAAATAATCGGTTCTCAAAAAATGAGTTTTTCTATAAACCTGTTAACTCATTTTGCGACATTTCAGATCGCAACGCATCGTATGGCTGCGTTCAACGAAAATAGTATTGTCTTTCCTAGTAGCGTTATCAAGATCAGGTGGCGACTGTAAAAGTACGGTTTAAGAGTCCGCCTGAAGTATTACACTGGGGGAGCAAACATAACACAAAAAGTCTCAGATGTCAGAAGCAATTTCCTACAAAGCATTTGTCCTAACAAAATACGTTTCGTAGACTCTGTTGGATTCTAAAAAAAGTTGACTTGAAATACAAAGCCCTCTCGTGACAGCTCCTCCGACCCTCACGTGGTTTACATCTGCTATGTGCTACTCCGCTTTCACTCATCAGACAGACGAATGGGATCATTGCAAACACAAGGACATGAATCCTATAGGGTCCGGTTGGGGTCCTCTGCCCGTTTCACAGTTGGGGAGAGGCTAACATGGAGCATAATCCCTGAGTCGCCAATTTGGGCAGGGTATTAGGGTGCGATAAAAAACTGGCTTTCAGAAAAAAAAGAAACTGACTCATAACATAAAACCCATGGGAGAGAGGTTGTGATGAAACGCACACACCTCGACCTGGTTTGGTGAGGAGTTGGCTCTGCAGCGCGGTTCGTCCCCAAAACCGCAAAAGTGTGTTCAAAATGCTTTGTTTCTATTTCCTCCTTCATGGCGGAAATTTTTAGATGCCGTGGACGTGATACAGAAGACTGTTGTAAGCCAACGGTAAAACCACAAGGCAACATCATTTACTTCACTGTGTATGGAAAACATTTTTTTTTTTTGTTGCTGCAGAAAATCATTCAAAATATTCATAATCAAGAAGAGTTAACCGCAGTTGGCGCAAAATGACCAAAACCTTCTCCACGCCATCGACACATCACGGCACATATAGTCAGAGAATAACAAAAGACGGCAAAGATAAGAGATACTCCGGAAGGGGAAGGTAGACAGGGAGCTCCGGATTCGCACAACAAATACACAAATTCATATACTTTCAAATAAAATTTGAAAGCATTAGGGAAGTGTATAAAAAACAACAACAACCCATCTTTTTTTTTAATATTTCTTGTTGTAAAAATGTGAAAGGGGAAAAATAAACTGTTTCCTTGCATAAATTGAAACTTTCAGTAGATTGGTTTCGAACTTTTACCCTGTTTCAGTCTTAAGAATTATACAGTAGTATTCAAAAGGGTAGACATCTTCAGTAATTCCCCTTTATATGGTGGGTGAAAGTTATGAAACCGATGTTCGTGTGAACATTTGGTACCTTCTACTAAAGCCTTTTTTTTTTTTTGGGTAGGGGAAACACACATAAAAGCAAAAAAGTCTCGTTTTCTTTTTATCTATTTACAGGTAAGTCCTGTATGCTGCACCGGAGGGTTAGATAACCTAAAAAGTCTTGGCTTTGATGGCTGCCGTGTATACGTAAAGTATTCCGTGCAATAATGCTACCAATCCAAACAAATATCTACACAGCCACCGTACTGTGTAACACTCAGTATACATCACACAATAAACATCAAAAATTGAAAATAGAACTCGTTTGTTTTTTTTTTTTCCATAAAAGAAAAAGCTTTAACTGAACATCGCACAACAAATACACAAAAAAAATAGTTTCAGATACTTTCAAATCAAAGAAGGGAAGATGCAAGGACGTTCCACACATCCAATCTTTGTTATGTCTGCATCCGAGTAACAAGGCCTCTAGCTTAGCATTGCCTGCAGGCTGTTGTTCTTGAAAAAACACGTGATATATTTTTCTTTTTTGATAAATTGTTGGAGTAGTGTAGTTGCCTCGGTTGTGTTGCCACAGTTGTGCAATCTCCACTGTCTTTTTTTTGGAGATGGCAATATCAGGAGACTTCAATAGTTTAGGATTATGTAAAAACAAAAGTGAAGTAATTGATGCAGGCACCTCCGACTTACCCACATACGATGCCATAAGGGGAAAGTAGTACCCTGTGGCCAACAACAGAAGATATAAAAGGAAACCTAAGTAGACCTACCCGTACCGTGTGTGAACGGTACGGTACACAACCATGCGTCAGCCGGCGGCCCACCTTCCGTTGAAGAGTTGTGGGGTTAGAAGTACTGCAGTTCGCTGCACTCAACGCTTGGTGCATGATAGTCTACACAAGAGAGCAGGGGGTCCCAATATGCATATCAAGTAAGCCGACAGTTTCGGCCATCCTAAGTCAGGACACCGAAGTATCAGGTGCTGACAAAGGAAAACAAGTTGACTTGAAATACAAAGCCCTCTCGTGACAGCGTACCTTGGTACATGACTGGTGTACCGGGGAGGGGGAACCCCAACCATGCAGTCCTACATCCATTTCGTGGTTTACATCTGATATGCTCTACTCCCGCTTCCTCTCATTAGTCAGATGAATGGGGAGCATTGGAGACGTAGGGTCACGAGTCGTGTGTGATGCAGGGTCCGGTTGGGTGCTTTGTCTCCCACAAAAAAAAAAAAAAAAAAAAAAAAAAAGCAACATCACTCTCTTGGGGTTTTCATAAAAGCGTCAGGTCCGCTGCAGGATCAGCCGGCACTTCTTCCACTCCTGTGGGGTACAGCTCAGCATCGTCGAGCGACATCTCAAAGAGAGGGTTCTCAAGCACCGTCACACCGTCATCAAGCTCCTTCACACGCTGCTTCTTTTGCAGACAGCAAAACGCAGCAACAACACACACAGCCACCACGAGCACGCCCACACCGATGCCGACATAAAGGACAACGTTGCTGCTCCCACCCGACTCCTCCGGCTGCAGTGGTGCTGCCTCACGCTCACATGTGTGCGTCCCGTCTGTCAGCGTCAGGGTTGTGTTGCCCTCACACTCGACCGCATCGCACACACCATTGTGCTGCACTGTGTACGACGCGTCTGTGCGTGCACAGGTCACCCCGTGGCTCACAGACACACCATCAGAGGAAAGTGCTGCCGACAGGTCAACCTTCCCCGAAAGTGCGTCTGCGAGTTTTGATGTGCTGGCACGCACCATCCCCACCACAAGGACACCGCCATCCGACACCACAACACGCATGTCCGTCACAATGCCCAGTGCTTCGCTCATTGTTTCCTCAAAGCTTTCCCTCGTCGTTGCTGTTGTCCACAAAGACCCTGCCTCCACTCCGTAGTACTCCACAGCAAACGCCATCGGCACTGTCACGTCGTCCGCAAGCAGGCACAGAGGTACACCAGTGGGGTGCACGTAGCCCTGTGTGTGGCACACACACGTCCCAGCATTGCACGTCGCTTTCGGGTCAAGCCTCCCACTGCGACAGTCTTTGTCAGCTGTGCACAGAGCCTTCACAGCAGGAGCTGACGGTGCAAAAGTGGCACCAGCAGGCTGGTCTGTTGGGGTGGCTGTCGGAAGTGCTGTGTCAGGTGCAGAGGTACCAGGAACATGAGAAGCACCAGCAGGAAGGTTTGTGGGTACTGCTGTGTCAGGTGCAGGTGTAGGTGTTGTTGTCGGAAGTGCTGTGTCAGGTGCAGAGGTACCAGGAACATAAGAAGCACCATCAGGCAGGTTTGTTGGGGTGGCTGTGTCAGGTGCAGGGGACATTGGAGCTGAAGAAGGCACAAGGGTGGATGCAGCAGTCGCAGGAGACATCGGTGCTGCAGTCGGAAGTGGTGTGAGAGGGGAGTAAGTGGCAGCTACGGCACCTCCACAACTCCAAGTAAACACAAACTTCCAGTCATCGGAATCCTGATACCGGTTGAGTAAAGTAATGTTAAAGTTCCCTGCAACACTGAAGCTTCCATTGAAAGTGGTCGAGCGCCAGTCAGTACGCAAAACGGTCCCGTTGCTGTTCGTAAATATGAAATTGACATTTGAATATTGAGAGGATGACGAGACAGCAATGTCAAGCATTCCTGTGCAGGGAATAAGCCAACTGTAAACCGCCTGTTCTGAAAACATCCGCTCGTACGTCCCAGCAGGCGGCAGTGTCAGGTATGTGGAAGCATCAAAGCCTGCTGCAGGCACAACTGCAGGTCCGGTGTGGCACACCCACTCAAAGGTGATTTTGTTTTCTCTGTAGTTACTCCTCCCACTCGTGTCGTTGAACACAACCATCATCTCACCGTTGGCAGGGTAAGTGGCAATGTAACGCTCGCGGTTATCAAACAATGATGTGAGCACGTACCCATCACTGTTTTGAAGCATCACTCTCCCGCCGTTCCTGGAGGTGCTGATGTTTCTGAACGTGACCTCAACTGTTCCCACACACTGAAATGTCCAGCACTCAACGTACTCTGCTTGAACGGGTGCTCTGATTGTGGCAACCAAAGGTGGCGACAACAGTGCTTCGCACGGGGCACGTGGAACAACTGTTGGTGGTGCAGGTGTGTCAGGTGCAGGTGTCAGATCGTGTGAGGGAAAGTCAGGTCTTGTCCCTCCACAACTCCAAGCAAATGTAAACTTCCAGTCATCGGAATCCTGATACCGGTTGAGTAAAGTAATGTTGAAGTTCCCTGCAACACTGAAGCTTCCATTGAAAGTGGTCGAGCGCCAGTCAGTACGCAAAACGGTCCCGTTGCTGTTCGTAAATATGAAATTGACATTTGAATATTGAGAGGATGACGAGGCAGCAATGTCAAGCATTCCTGTGCAGGGAATAAGCCAACTGGAAATCGTCTGTTCTGAAAACATCCGCTCATACGTCCCAGCAGGCGGCAGTGTCAGGTATGTGGAAGCATCAAAGCCTGCTGCAGGCACAACTGCAGGTCCGGTGTGGCACACCCACTCAAAGGTGATTTTGTTTTCTCTGTAGTTACTCCTCCCACTCGTGTCATTGAACACAACCATCATCTCACCGTTGGCAGGGTAAGTGGCAATGTAACGTTCCCGGTTATCAAACAATGATGTAAGCACGTACCCATCACTGTTTTGAAGTGTCACTCTCCCGCCGTTCCTGGACGTGCTGATGTTTCTGAACGTGACCTCAACTGTTCCCACACACTGAAATGTCCAGCACTCAACGTACTCTGCTTGAACGGGTGCTCTGATTGTGGCAACCAAAGGTGGCGACAACAGCGCTTCGCATGCGGCACGTGGAACAACTGTTGGTGGTGCAGGTGTCTCAGGTGCAGACGTCAGATCGTGTGAGGGAAAGTCAGGTCTTGTCCCTCCACAACTCCAAGCAAATGTAAACTTCCAGTCATCGGAATCCTGATACCGGTTGAGTAAAGTAATGTTGAAGTTCCCTGCAACACTGAAGCTTCCATTGAAAGTGGTCGAGCGCCAGTCAGTACGCAAAACGGTCCCGTTGCTGTTCGTGAATATGAAATTGACATTTGAATATTGAGAGGATGACGAAGCAGCAATGTCAAGCATTCCTGTGCAGGGAATAAGCCAACTGGAAATCGTCTGTTCTGAAAACATCCGCTCATACGACCCAGCAGGCGGCAGTGTCAGGTATGTGGAAGCATCAAAGCCTGCTGCAGGCACAACTGCAGGTCCGGTGTGGCACACCCACTCAAAGGTGATTTTGTTTTCTCTGTAGTTACTCCTCCCACTCGTGTCATTGAACAGAACAGTCATCTCACCGTTGGCAGGGTAAGTGGCAATGTAACGTTCCCGGTTATCAAACAATGATGTGAGCACGTACCCATCACTGTTTTGAAGCATCACTCTCCCGCCGTTCCTGGACGTGCTGATGTTTCTGAACGTGACCTCAACTGTTCCCACACACTGAAATGTCCAGCACTCAACGTACTCTGCTTGAACGGGTGCTCTGATTGTGGCAACCAAAGGTGGCGACAACAGCGCTTCGCACGCGGCACGTGGAACAACTGTTGGTGGTGCACGTGTCTCAGGTGCAGGAGTAATTGGGCTGGTAGGTATCGGCACTGAGGCACGAGACAGGGAGAGACACGACACTGCAAGGAGCCAACGCATTGTGTGACTTGACGGCACAACGCCGCTTGCCTGTGGGTGGGGTTCTGAAGAGTGTGTGGTGACCTGTTGGGTGGTGTGGGTAAGTGTCTCCAATGCGCCGTGCACGAGCCGCCCCTTCCCTCTCACAGCAGGTCCACGACGCTGGTCCACACCTCTGCCAACGCTGATGATGCCGAGGCTGTGCACCACAACACCTTGTCTGTCCATGTGTCCTCTTCAAGATAGGTTGCCGTAAGGCAAGCAGACTCGTTGAATTCACTCATGCTCTTCAGGTATATCGGAAAGCCACGACCCTTTCATGCCGACACCGTTTATGGAGGTGCTTCCCAGGGTGGTGATGGCAACCGGCTTGGTAGGCACAAGATTACGCACAACCGTGTACTGTGCGGCAAGAAGCTGCTCCGCAGACTGCCAGGTGTGTCCGGGTATGGTGCTGCCAAAGTTTAGCCCATCCACCCCAAGAAACAGACGCGCTAAAACGCACATCGGTCGATCTCATGCAAAGGGTGGGACGTGAGTGTACGTAGCATACGATAGCAACAAAGGGGGTACAATTTCATTTGTTTGAAAAACTTTGTTGCGTTAGTGTAGACACCCGAGGATGAGCTCCACTGTTCCTTTGTTGTAGTATCGATTCGTTCGTTCGTTTTATTTTATTTTTTTTTTTTTCAAAACTGAAAGGGCAATTGACGCAATAATGTATTCAGAGTGCCCTTCCTGTATTCGAACCCGTTCTCTTGCGAACTGAACAGAACTGCATCGAGCATGTCTTTTTTTGATTATGGCTGGGAAGATGTTGTGGCACAGATGCAGGCCCACATACCCATTTATGACTGCAGACACACACGAAAATGCAGATACGTCAGTAAGGAAAGATACCGGGGAAAGAACTGAAAACTTAAAAAGCTGAAGGTGTCTCTCGCGCTCACATCTGCACCACCTTTGTTATCGTGGATCACCAGGGGTTGTACAGGGGTGGAACAGACATGAAAACCCCCAGGCCCCAGCAGAAAGACCAAAAACCCCCCTAAAAAAAACCGCCACATTGACATTGTTGGTGTGTGATTTTGGCGACCTATGTTCTTCTGATTAGATGAGCTTTTCAAATGACTCGTCTGTCCTTGCTAAGATGACTGCTAAGCAGGCAAGAGACCAACACCTCAAATGGCTTTTGCAAAACCGTTGAGGAGGTGGACCCGTCAGTCTTCAAGAACGCGTTTTCCATAGCCGGACTCCCCGTCGAGCCCGGTTCCCCAACCCAGCTCAAGTTAGGGGCCTCCGGCGGAATGTGAGAATTCCTCGGTTATCCAACTGCGGAGTTCGGCACTTCATTGATAGCAATTCGTGCACCAGGCAAATTGTCAGTAACCTCAGTACATTTACAACAAAGAAAGGGCGGTCATGACACCCAAAGCGAAGCCACGGTACCAGGGGTGGAGGTGCGTCTACTGACCCGGTTTCAAAACCGGGTCAAAAAAAAAAAAATGGGATTTTGGCGAAAAACCCGGTTTCACAGTTTCTTCCGGGAAGATTTTTTTTTTTTTCTTCTTTTTTTCAAAAAATCTGAAAAAAAAAAAAAAAAAAGAAGATTTCTTCTTGGAAAAATAAAAATAAAAAAAAATTTGGGGAAAAATTTTTGAAGGGCCTCAGAGGCCTGGTCATATGGGCCAGTCTCCGAAGCACGCTCCATTTACAACCAAGAGTGTGCCTTTGTACACCCTCTTCAGGTAAAAACCATCTAAGATGTGTAAAAACACCTGCCTCGCACAGTCCCAACACAAAATTTTCCGCTCGCTGCGCTCGCGGAGGTACACCTTAAAAATTTTTTCCGCTCGCTTCGCTCGCGGAAGTACCCCCAAATTTTTCTCCGCTCGCTGCGCTCGCGGAAAGACACCCCCAATGTGGACTGTTACGTGAAATAAAAAAACGGGCGTGGAAAAATTTTTTTGAGCCTCCCACGATTTCACAAAAACCCAAAATTTAGCGTCAGGCCCTGGTTTCCCCATTTTCCCGTGAATTTTCACACCTCTTCCAACTTTGTCAGGGAGGAGCGCGCGCGAAGCGCGCGCGACGACCGCTTGTGTGGGGAGAAAGCTCGGAATGTACTTTTCTGAAGGGGGAAAAAAAATCTTCTTCAAAATTCACACCCGAAGAAGGAGCGAAGAATCCCTGCCCGGTTTGGAAAAAAAAAAAAGAAAAAAAAAAATAGAAACTAACTTTCGGTTCTGAATAAAAAGAAAACAATGAAAAACAACTTTTTCGTTTATCGCTCCGCAAGCTTGTTGTGTTTTTTCGCTGAAGTGTGTGTTGTACGATAGAGAAAAAAATAATGAGGGAGAAAACACAAGCTGGCGGGCACGCACCTTCCGTCGTTTCTATTTCCTATTGTCAAGTACCTTGATTTCAGGGTATTAGGGTGGTTAACCCTTAGCCAACCAGCAACCCGTACAGGGGTTGTTTTTTTGGGGGTTTTTATGAAGAACACCAGTAAATAAATTTTATTTTGGACTTTTTGATCGATTTTTTTTATGTTGAAAAGATTTGTCACGAAACGTTCCAAAAAACATGTTTTCGGGGGAAAAAATCAATCACATATTTGGTAGGCAGCGTCAGGGATCGTCTCCCCCAAACACTGAAAGTTGATGCTATTGTCTGGTTTTTGGGTTGGTGCCCAAGGCCCAACCAAGACCCCAAAAAATGTCAAAAATATGGTATTTGTCACATATGAGCAAAAATAAAGCAATTGCGGGGTCGCACGACCTCCCATTCGTATCACAGCCACCCTCACACCAACAGGACTTTCACCTCCTTTTCACTGTTTTTCACTGGTTTTGACTGCTTTTGACTGTTTTCACTGTTTTTTCACTGGTTTTCACTATTTTTTGTTCCTCTCTCAAGCTGTTCATACAACTTCTACTCCATATTTCTGACCGATTTTTTTTTTTATTGATGTCATTTGCTCTCGATCTTTCAAATAACGCCATTTTCGAGTTCCGGTTTTGCACACATATTTCGTCAGAGGACTGCGGGAGCTATTTTTCTCGAATTTTTGGGTGTTTTTTTCCAAGCATTTTGGATTTTTACAAAATATTTTTTTTTAAAAAAAAGTCCAAAACATAAATAATCAAAAGTTCTGCTCAAAATCTTTCAATTGCGACCAGAATCGGTCAAAAAGTCGTTGCCCTTCACATTTTGCCTCTTGGAGAGCCTGGACCCCCAAAAAGCAAAAAAACACACCTGAAAATGCCTTGGTTGGCTAAGGGTTAAAAAAACTGGTTTTCAAAAAAAAAAAAAAAAAACAGAGAAATCTGGAGGGGAAAAAAAAACCGACACTTTTCACCAGGCCTTTCTGTAAATGTCGTCCCCAGATTAGGGCGGACTCGATTTTTTTCCCCGCATTTTTTCCCCGCCTGGTAGAACCGTGGTTGAACCACGGGAGTGCCTTTGGGAAATGGCTGTTCCTTGATTTTTTTTTGCCTGCGGCGCCATTTTTCACTTTTTGCTCCGCAAAAAAGGGTTCGTTTGAGTGGCTCTGTGGTGTAAAAAGCTAGATTTTTACACCGTACCCTCAAAATTTTTCGCCTGCGGCGCCATTTTATATTATTTTTTTGCTCCGCAAAAAAAAAATACAGTCCCTATGTTCCCAATGTCTACCCTGGGTCAGCAGCGCCGAAAAATATTTTGAAATCGGATTCCTGGATAAGACACTGACCCCACCCCCGAAAAACCCGAAAAAGGTGACTGTGTCCGTCAATGGTGGAGGTTTTTGTAGGAAACACTAGTTTTCGCCACCCAGGAAAGAAAACCAGAAAAATCAGTTTTTTCCGGAATTTTGGATTTTCACCCTAATACCCTGCTTGATTTACAAAAAAAAAAAAAAAAGGGATTTGCAATTTTGGGAGAAAATCGATTTTTTTTTGGTACTCGCACGAGCCTCTGAGAGTGACCAGAAATGGCCTCATGAACAAAGTGACTCCGTCACACTCAATTAGTCAAACGCCGAAGCAAAAGGAAGCATGCAGCATGGCGAAATAATAGAAGTAGCGTACCGTGCGCCTGCGGCGCAAGCTTGCAACCCACCCCCAAAATGTACAATTTTAAGCGCATTTTTTTTTTTTTTTTTTGAAATGTTGCGTACCGTGGCTTCGCCAGGAACCTTTGAGGCCATGACCGCCGAGAAATCCACTTTTGCCGAGTGCGTGAAGTTCGGTGTGCTGAACAAAGGGGGAACATGGACCCTACTCCCCTTCATCAAGGCACAAACGCTATTGCGCAAGTTCCCCGCCAAAGAAGTGTAACAACCAGGTCGCACGTGCCAGTGTCATTTTCGCGCGCAGCGCGAATTTGAAAATCCCAAATCTATCTCCATCTCTGTTCATATCCAGGGTGTTTCCTAATTTTGGAAATTTTCCGGAAAATTCCGACATCCGGAAGCAAATTTTTTCCCTGGAAAAAAAGTGGGTTTTCAGCCCCAAAACATGCCGCAATTGGCATTTCCGGAATCCGTCCGCGCTGTGGTGGGGTCACTTTGCCGAAATGGCCAAGTTCTTGGTGTTGGTCAAAATGAGTGTAAGGAAAAGGGGACCAGGTAAATCCCACAACCCAGATTTTCTCTCCCTGATCCTGAAAACATGAAAATGCCCGAAAACACCGGCATTTGCATTTTCGGAATCCACCCGTTCTGTGGTGGGGTCAATTTGACGAAATGGACAAGTCCTTGGTTTTGGTCAAAACGTGTAAGGAAGAGGGCCAAGTGTTTGCCTGTAGAAACTGGTAGGAACAGGCAGCGCCGCAGGCGCACGGTACCCAACATCGGTGAAAATAAAAATTCCCGAAAACTGCTTTATTTGAATGATTGGAGCGATCCAGAACATACAGCGAACATACTTTTTTCGGGAAAATACCAAAAAAATAAGCACTTTAAATACGTCCCTAATTTTTTCCCGCAATTTTTTTCCCTGGCCAATTTTTTCCAAATCCCCGGAAGCGGAAGCAAATTAGGAAACACCCTGGATTTTGAGGGGAAAAAAAAAAAAAAAAGAAAAAGGCGGATTTTTGAATTTTTTTCTGAATTTTATCTCCTCATACAAGGCTACAACCACATCTGTAGCGGTTTCTTATGTGCATGTGACCCCACCATAAAGACCAATCGGTCCGTTCAATCAAAAGAAATAGATGTTCGCAACTCTCATAAAAAAGTAGCGTACCGTGCACCTGCGGCGCAGCTAAAAATGACGAGCGGTAGCCCACAGCTCTACCCTATGCCATAGTCACAGCTACCTTTACCATAGTTTGGCTATAAAAGCGTGCGATTTTATGTCACAATTTTTGAAATGTTGCGTACCGTGGCTTCGCCAGAAAAGTTTTGATGCCATATGGTTAGACGGGCGCGGAAGGGAAAGAGCTGTGGATGTCTCTGCCAAAAATACGTGGGGAAAAAAAATTGCCTCACACCGGCTTTTTTTTCAAAATCTCAAACCACCAATGTCCCCTGTTCATATCCAGGGTTTCCGCGTAGGCTTTTGGTCCCCCCCGCCCGGGGGGACCAAATTTTGAAAATCGCAAAAAAAAAAAAAAAAAAAAAAGGAGAAAACAGGGTTCTATACAGCATTCCGCCCACGAGGGGCTGGCTCGGTCAGAATCGGTTTGACTCGGTCAGCCCAAAAAAAAATTTTCCCCCCTCCACAGGGAATTATATAGGTTTTGGGGTTTTTCGCTGAAACTCGGTCGAGCCCGGTCCCCAACCCAGCTCAAGTTGGGGGCCTCCGGCGGAATGTGAGAATCCCTCGGTTATCCAACTGCGGAGTTCGGCACTTCATTGAAGCAATTCGTGCACCAGGCACAAGTGGTACACGAATTGTCTGTAGCCTCAGTACATTTATAACAAAGAAAGGGCGGTCACGGCACCCAAAGCGAAGCCACGGTACACAACATTTCTAAAAAAAAGTTGACACAAAACGGCACTGTCGCTGGTAATTGTGGTCAGCTTCCGTAATTTTACTCCCCTGTTTTTCTAAAACGAAAGTTTCTGGCGAAGCCACGGTACGCAACATTTCTAAAAATTGCGCTTAAAATTGCACATTTTTACTGCAAAAGTATATCATGGGAAGGGTGGGTTGCAATCTTGCGCCGCAGGCGCACGGTACGCTACTTTTATTATTTCGCCATGTTGCATGCTTCCTTTTCCTTCGGCGTTTGACCAATTGAGTCGCGTTTTGGCTGTGACGGGGTCACTTTGTTCATGAGGCCAGTTCTGGTCACTCTCAGAGGCTTGTGTGAGGTACCAAAATTTCCACCCCAAGATTTGGAAAAAAAATCTGAGATTTATAAAAAAAAAAAAAAAATAACGGCTGACCGAGTCAACGTCTGACTCGGTCAGACCGACCGAGTGACCGGACCTGTATAGAACCCTGAGAAAATGCAGCATGAGGCACACTGGGTAGTACGGTGCGACGCACGGTTTCATATGCACCTGTGACCCCATCGTGAGCAGCAATCGGTTCGATTAGTCCAAAGAAGACAGAAAAAAGAGGAGAAAAAAAAGGACGTAGCGTACCGTGCGCCTGCGGCGCTGAATTGTTTCTCACCAGTGCACACAATCAAATGGAGTCCCAAGGTTTTGCGCGACTCCTCAAATTGTCTGCACCTACCCAACAAACACCATCACCGTCTCAGCTTCATTCACCTGCCTGCGCAACATGCAAATCACTGAAGTCGACAATCTTTCAACCAAGCAGGGATACCCGCAGTATGTAGTACAGTAAGAAAGGAAAGAAAATAGCAAAACAACACTTTCTTGGGGTTTTCATAAAAGCATCAATTCTTCTCCAGCATCAGCCTGCACTTCTTCCACTGTGGGGTACAGCTCAGCATCGTCGAGCGACATCTCAAAGAGAGGGTTCTCAAACTCCTTCACACGCTGCTTCTTTTGCAGACGGCAAAACGCAGCAACAACACACACAGCCACCACGAGCACGCCCACACCGATGCCGACATAAAGGACAACGTTGCTGCTCCCACCCGACTCCTCCGGCTGCAGTGGTGCTGCCTCACGCTCACATGTGTGCGTCCCGTCTGTCAGAGTCAGGGTTGTGTTGTCCTCACACTTGGCCGCATCGCACACACCATTGTGCTGCACTGTGTACGACGCGTCTGTGCGTGCACAGGTCACCCCGTGGCTCACAGACACACCATCAGAGGAAAGTGCTTCCGACAGGTCAACCTTCCCCGAAAGTGCGTCTGCGAGTTTTGCTGTGCTGGCACGCACCATCCCCACCACAAGGACGCCGCCATCCGACACCACAACACGCATGTCCGTCACAATGCCCAGTGCTTCGCTCATTGTTTCCTCAAAGCTTTCCCTCGTCGTTGCTGTTGTCCACAAAGGCCCTGCCTCCACTCCGTAGTACTCCACAGCAAACGCCATCGGCACTGTCACGTCGTCCGCAAGCAGGCACAGAGGTACACCAGTGGGGTGCACGTAGCCCTGTGTGTGGCACACACACGTCCCAGCATTGCACGTCGCCTTCGGGTCAAGCCTCCCACTGCGACAGTCTTTGTCAGTTGTGCACAGAGCCTTCACAGCAGGAGCTGACGGTGCAAAAGTGGCACCAGCAGGCTGGTCTGTTGGGGTGGCTGTCGGAAGTGCCGTGTCAGGTGCAGAGGTACGAGGAGCAAAAGAAGCACCATCAGGAAGGTTTGTGGGGGTGGCTGTGTCAGGTGCAGGTGTGGGTGTTGTTGTCGGAAGTGCTGTGTCAGGTGCAGAGGTACCAGGAACATAAGAAGCACCATCAGGAAGGTTTGTTGGGGTGGCTGTGTCAGGTGCAGCTGTGGGTGTTGCTGTCGGAAGTGCTGTGTCAGGTGCGGGTGTTGGTACAGAGGTACGAGGAGGACGAGAAACACCGGCAGGAAGGCTTGTGGGGGTGGCTGTGTCAGGTGCGGCTGTAGGTGTTGTTGTCGGAGGAGCATGAGAGACACCAGCAGGAAGGTTTGTAGCTGGTATTGTCGGAAGTGCTGTGTCAGGTGCGGGGGACACTGGAGCTGAAGAAGGCACAAGGGTGGGTACGTCAGTCACGGCAACAGCAATTGGGGAATTAGTTGCAGGAATCATTGTGGATCCAGGAGACATCGGTGCTGAAGAAGGAAGTGGTGTGAGAGGGGAGAAAGTGGCAGCTACGGCACCTCCACAACTCCAAGTCAACACAAAATCGGAGTCATCGGAATCCTGATACCGGTTGTGCAAAGTAATGTTGAAGTTTCCTGCAACACTGAAGCTTCCATTGAAAGTGGTCGTGTACCTGTCAGTGCGCAAAATGGTCCCGTTGCTGTTCATGAATGTGAATACGCCATTTGACTGTTGAGAGGACAAGGCAGCAATGTCAAGTGTTCCTGTGCAGGGAATAAGCCAACTGTAAATCGCCAGTTCTGAAAACATCCGCTCATACGTCCCAGCAGGCGGCAGTGTCAGGTTTGTGGAAGCATCAAAGCCTGCTGCAGGCACAACTGCAGGTCCAGTGTGGCACACCCACTCAAAGGTGATTTTGTTTTCTCTGTAGTTACTCCTCCCCTTCGTGTCATTGAACACAACCATCATCTCACCGTTGGCAGGGTAAGTGGCAATGTAACGTTCCCGGTCATCAACCAATGATGTGAGCACGTACCCATCACTGTTTTGAAGTGACACTCTCCCGCCGTTCCTGGACGTGCTGATGTTTCTGAACGTGACCTCAACTGTTCCCACACACTGAAATGTCCAGCACTCAACGTACTCTGCTTGAACGGGTGCTCTGATTGTGGCAACCAAAGGTGGCGACAACAGCGCTTCGCACGGGGCACGTGGAACAACTGTTGGTGCGGGTGTTGGTGGGAGTGTTGGTGCTGGTGCGGGTGTACCCGCAGACCATGGTGTTGGTGCGGGGGTTGGTGCGAGTGTTGGTACAGAGGTACGAGGAGCGTAAGAAGCACCAGCAGGACGGCTTGTTGGGGTGGCTGTGTCAGCTGTGGGTGTTGTTGTCGGAAGTTCAGAGGTACCAGGAGCGTAAGAAGCACCATCAGGCAGGTTTGTTGGGGTGGCTGTGTCAGGTGTAGGTGTTGTTGTCGGAAGTGATGTGTCAGGTGCAGAGGTACCAGGAGCAGAAGAAGCACCAGCAGGAAGGTTTGTGGGGGTGACTGTCGGAAGTGCTGTGTGATGTGCGGGTGTTGGTACAGAGGTACGAGGAGCGTAAGAAGCACCAGCAGGACGGCTTGTTGGGGTGGCTGTGTCAGCTGTGGGTGTTGTTGTCGGAAGTTCAGAGGTACCAGGAGCGTAAGAAGCACCATCAGGCAGGTTTGTTGGGGTGGCTGTGTCAGGTGTAGGTGTTGTTGTCGGAAGTGATGTGTCAGGTGCAGAGGTACCAGGAGCAGAAGAAGCACCGGCAGGAAGTCTTGTGGGGGTGGCTGTGTCAGGTGCGGCTGTGGCACTTCCACAACTCCAAGCAAGTGTGAATTCTGAGTCAGGTGTGTACGAATAGAGAACACGCATAGTAATTATGAAGTTGTCAGCAACATTGAACTTCTTGTTGAAACTGAAAGAGCCTTCACCGGTGTGCAGGATGGCCCCCTGGTTATTGATAAATTGGAACGTGGCTGAGTACCCCCTGAAGATGGAGGCAGCAGCAATGTCAAGTGTTCCTGTGCAGGGAATAAGCCAATTGACATTCGACTGCTCCGAATACATCCGCTCATACGTCCCAGCAGGCGGCAGTGTCAGGTATGTGGAAGCATCAAAGCCTGCTGCAGGCACAACTGCAGGTCCTGTGTTGCACACCCACTCGAAGGTGAAGACGCTGGCTTCATAGTAACTATACCCACTCGTGTCGTTCAACACAACCATCATCTCACCGTTGGCAGGGTAAGTGGCAATGTAACGTTCCCGGCTGTCAACCAATGATGTCAGCACGTATCCATCACTGTTTTGAAGTGTCACTCTCGATTCGTCACTTCCGCTCCTGATGTTTCTGAACGTAACCTCAACTGTTCCCACACACTGAAATGTCCAGCACTCAGAGTATGCTGCACGAATCGGTGCTTTGACTGAGGCAACCAACGGTGGTGATGACAGCGACTGACATGGGGAGAGTGGAATAAGTGTTGGTGGTGCACGTGTCTCAGGTGCAGGTGTCAGATCGTGTGAGGGAAGGTCTGGTCTTGTCCCTCCACAACTCCAAGCAAGTGTAAACTCTGAGTCAGGTGTGTACGAATAGAGAACACGCATAGTAATGATGAAGTTGTCAGCAACATTGAACTTCTTGTTGAAACTGAAAGAGCCCTCACCGGTGTGCAGGATGGCCCCCTGGTTATTGATAAATTGGAACGTGGCTGAGTACCCCCTGAAGATGGAGGCAGCAGCAATGTCAAGTGTTCCTGTGCAGGGAATAAGCCAATTGACACTCGACTGCTCCGAATACATCCGCTCATACGTCCCAGCAGGCGGCAGTGTCAGGTATGTGGAAGCATCAAAGCCTGCTGCAGGCACAACTGCAGGTCCTGTGTTGCACACCCACTCGAAGGTGAAGACGCTGGCTTCATAGTAACTATACCCACTCGTGTCGTTCAACACAACCATCATCTCACCGTTGGCAGGGTAAGTCGCAATGTAACGTTCCCGGCTGTCAACCAAAGATGTAAGCACGTACCCATCACTGTTTTGAAGTGTCACTCTCGATTCGTCACTTCCGCTCCTGATGTTTCTGAACGTAACCTCAACTGTTCCCACACACTGAAATGTCCAGCACTCAGAGTATGCTGCACGAATCGGTGCTTTGACTGAGGCAACCAACGGTGGCGCTGAAAGCGACTCACACGGGGAGAGTGGGGTAAGTGTTGGTGGTGCACGTGTCTCTGGTGCAGATGTCAGATCGTGTGAGGGAAGGTCTGGTCTTGTCCCTCCACAACTCCAAGCAAGTGTAAACTCTGAGTCAGGTGTGTACGAATAGAGAACACGCATAGTAATTATGAAGTTGTCAGCAACATTGAACTTCTTGTTGAAACTGAAAGAGCCTTCACCGGTGTGCAGGATGGCCCCCTGGTTATTGATAAATTGGAACGTGGCTGAGTACCCCCTGAAGATGGAGGCAGCAGCAATGTCAAGTGTTCCTGTGCAGGGAATAAGCCAATTGACACTCGACTGCTCCGAATACATCCGCTCATACGTCCCAGCAGGCGGCAGTGTCAGGTATGTGGAAGCATCAAAGCCTGCTGCAGGCACAACTGCAGGTACAGTGTTGCACACCCACTCGAAGGTGAAGACGCTGGCTTCATAGTAACTATACCCACTCGTGTCGTTCAACACAACCATCATCTCACCGTTGGCAGGGTAAGTGGCAATGTAACGTTCCCGGCTGTCAACCAATGATGTCAGCACGTACCCATCACTGTTTTGAAGTGTCACTCTCGATTCGTCACTTCCGCTCCTGATGTTTCTGAACGTAACCTCAACTGTTCCCACACACTGAAATGTCCAGCACTCAGAGTATGCTGCACGAATCGGTGCTTTGACTGAGGCAACCAAAGGTGGTGATGACAGCGACTGACATGGGGAGAGTGGAATAAGTGTTGGTGGTGCACGTGTTTCAGGTGCAGCAGTAATTGGGCTGGTAGGTATCGGCACCGCACGCGACAGGGAGAGACACGACACTGCAAGGAGCCAACGCATTGTGTGACTTGACGGCACAACGCCGCTTGCCTGTGGGTGGGGTTCTGAAGAGTGTGTGGTGACCTGTTGGGTGGTGTGGGTAAGTGTCTCCAATGCGCCGTGCACGAGCCGCCCCTTCCCTCTCACAGCAGGTCCACGACGCTGGTCCACACCTCTGCCAACGCTGATGATGCCGAGGCTGTGCACCACAACACCTTGTCTGTCCATGTGTCCTCTTCAAGATAGGTTGCTGTAAGGCAAGCAGACTCGTTGAATTCACTCATGCTCTTCAGGTATATCATTGCATCGGAAAGCCACGACCCTTTCATGCCGACACCGTTTATGGAGGTGCTTCCCAGGGTGGTGATGGCAACCGGCTTGGTAGGCACAAGATTACGCACAACCGTGTACTGTGCGGCAAGAAACTGCTCCGCAGACTGCCAGGTGTGTCCGGGTATGGTGCTGCCGAAGTTTAGCCCATCCACCCCAACAAAGAGTAGTTGAAACGCGCTGAAACGCAGCTCGGTCGAGCTCATGCAAAGGATGGGGGGAAAAAAACGCAACCATCCGTGTTTTGACCATCATACTTGGATAAATGGGACATGCATGAGCATGTTATGTTCAAAGCATCTCATGAAGCATGTCATGCCACATGACATATCACCAAAAACCTTAGTAACGTCATCACCTTGCAGAAACCCTACTCCCCTACTCTCACCCCCCTCCCCCACGGTTCCAGACCTATTTTCCCAGGTTTACAGAGCTCACACTCCGGGGTACAGAACCACCCCAGAACAACGCTAAAAACCCTCTTCGCTTCACTCCTTACACCCACGCCATTTGTTTCCTCAGGACTCTACAGCCAGAAACATATTTTGAAGGCGTGCCAATGGGAAGCCTTTTCTTTTTTGCAGTTCTTCTGTGAAGCCGTTTAGTCCTGCGAGCATGGTGTCGCAGAGGTGCGAGGGGGCGTCTGGGGAGAGCATGAAGTCTGCCTTTATTGCGGCGTGGGGTATCCCGCAGATGTGCAGGATCGCGGCAATGACAATCCCTGTACGATCGCGTCCTGCCCTGCAGTGGATGAGGAGTGGTAATGCGTCCTCCGCAGACACCACCTGCAGCAACGCCTCGCGGAGCCACACCCGAACATACTTCTCGCGTGTCTCGTATTTGTCACCCTCGCTCCGAGGTGGGGCTGGTGCAGGTACGTACAGCACCCCCTCCCTTTCACACCCCACCTCCGTCCCACATCGCCTCAAATTCATGACGGACCTGGCCTTCTCAATAATAGTTGCAGGAGGTTCAGCACTTCGTAGAAGCGTGCCTGGCTTGATCCCCGCACAGCCAAACGCAAGCAGTGATGTGCCCACGTCACGGAAGTTTGCGTCGGAGGACAGCATCTTTAAAAGCTGTGGAGTTTTTTTGGGAGGAGGGGACCTCAAGGGGGGTAAGTTGCTGTAGGCGTAGACAACGGGGATCTTTCGATGGCGCTTAGGACTGCGGTATTGAAGGTATGGGAAATGCTATGAGTGTAGTGTGCGGTGGGATGGGTGCAGGGTCCTCAAGGGGGCGCGAAAAGTTGTTTTTTTTTTTTTTTTTTTTGCCCACCCCCTGGCTCCACAGCTCCAAGCAAGTGTAAACTCTGAGTCAAGAGGGTACGAGTAAAGGAGTGCATAGCAATGATGAAGTTGTCAAAGGCAATAAATTGGAACGTAGCTGAGTACCCCTGAAGATGGAGGAAGCAGCGTTCCTGTTCATGGAATATCAAAAACACACAGAATTACCCCACTCTTCACAGGATCCGTAAAAGAAGCACGAAGCTCTTTCAAACAAACGCTTGTAACGCATGAAGAAGACACAGAAAAAATAAAACAACAACAGACCATGGTCCGTTGTGCAGGTGCAGTACCGAGGGAGAAGCGATTCTAAAAAAGGTACCCTCACATTATGATAATCAAGAAGAAGTAACCGCAGTTGGCGCAACATGACCAAAACCTTCTCCTCGCCTTTGACACTTCCCGGCACAGATAATCAGGGAATAAAAAAAGGTGGCAAAGATACGAGACACGCCGGAAGGGGCAAGTGGACAGGAAGCTCCGGATTCGCAGAACAGAAACACAAAAATTAGTTTCAGACACTTTCAAATCAAAGAAGGGAAGACGCAAGGACGTTCCACACATCCAATCTTTGTTGTCTGCATCCGAGTAACAAGGGAGTCTCTAGCTTAGCATTGCCTGCAGGCTTTTGTTCTTTCAAAAAAACACGTCATTTCTTGTTTTAGACATGTCAATTTCAGGAGACGATGATAGTTTAGGGGGGTGGGGGGGTTTTTTCACTGTAACCTACCGGGGTAGGCGTGACGCTGACTATACACGGTAGTTACAGGTAGCTGCGCCACTGGTACTGCCTCTTGCTTAGTTTTGTTGTTGTGGGGTTCCACACTGCGACGGGGCAGGGGGGACAGTTTCCCTTTTCCTCATGGGGAACACCCCCCAAGGTGTGGCAGAGCTTTTCAATGTCAGCGGGGGCAAAAAATATTCTTTGAGAAAACCCCAACCTGCCCCCCAGTGATGTATATAGGTATCTGTATGTGGGACCAAATCCCACAAAAAACCGGAAAAAAAAAAAATAGCTATTTATTGGAGTGAAAATAAGTCGTTTTTTTCACCGAGTTGGTGTTTTCAACCCGAGTTAAAGTCACGAGGGTTGAAAACACCAACGAGGTGAAAAAAACGCTTATTTTCTACTCCAAGACATAATTTTATCCATAAGTGTGAAGCTTTATTTTCCGAGCCCGCCCAAGTGTCGTGTGAGACCTGTAGTGTGGATCTCCAGTGTCTTGCACCGCTTCTTCTGATCCCAACGCTGTTTGGCCTGTCGACGTACTAAATACGAAGACAGGGGGGCGGTGCCAACAATTTTCCAATGATGTAACGTTTATCTGATTGATTTATCGTTTGATATACCTTGTGTGTCCTACTTCACCTGCACACCCAAGGTTATTGAACGATACTTTCAAGCGATACTTCGTTATGTCATTGGGAGTACTGGTACTGGGTACCTGGGGAAAACACGTACGTTTTTGTTCGCGATAACACGCACACTTTTTGTACGTGCTATCTGGTGCTTCCCGGGGGGTATGCATTTCACAAAATTTCAATTCAATTCACAACTTTTCACAACTATTCACAACTTTTCACTACCCTTTTTTCTCTCGTTGGTGAAGCTCTTAGACGCCGGCATTTGCATTTCCGGAATCCGTACGGCCAGTAGTGGGGTCAATTTGCCGAAATGGACAAGTTCTCGTCATTTCCGCACATCACACAGTACACAGGTACACAGGTACACCACATCACGTTCTATCTTGTGAATCCCAGCGTACCCCTCAATGGGTGGGTCACCACCACCCCGCCCAAAAAAAAAAGCACACAAAAAAAAAATCAATTCACAACTTTTCACAACTATTCACAACTTTTCACATTTTTTCACAATTTTTCACCACTTTTCACCAGCCTTCACAATTTTGTAGCGGTTTTCGTGTTGTGAAAATTTGTGAAAACTTGTCACATTTTGTGAAAATTTGTGAAATGCACACCCCCCGGGAAGCACCACTATCGCAATTTACCCTAAAATATATTACCTCCGCTGACACAGCTCGAGGGCTACTCCAACAAGTTTGTAGCTACCACCATGCACGCCCCGTCCCAGTCCAGATACCCTGGGGAAAAAAAAAACTCGAAAAAAATAGGGTGAGTTTGGGGGTGTTTGGGGGCTTAAGACGGGTGAAAAAAAACGGTGAAAATAAAATTTTTATTTTCACAGGGTGAAAATAAAAATTTTATTTTCACACCCCTCCACGTACTTTTGGGTGGGCGAGGAAAATAAAGCTTCACGCGCGTGGATAAAACTATAGAATTTCGGGATTTTTGCAATTTTTACCTTACCTTACAGGGCTCTAAGAGGGGTCCTGAAGGACACCAGAGCAACGCGACCCCACCATGAAGAGCACGGTCGTCAAGAATCCTAAAAAACGAGTCGGGATTCCACAAAAAGGGGTTATTGAGTGACTCGTGGTGTAAAAAGCTAGATTTTTACACCGTACCATGAAATTTTTTCGCCTGCGGCGCCATTTTATCTTATTTTTTTTGCTCCGCAAAAAAAAAATACAGCTCCCAATGTCTTCCTTTGTCAGCAGTGCTGAATTTTTGGGCAAAAAAACAAGCTGACCCCGATCTTGAAATCTGATTCCTGGATAGGACACTAGTTTTCCACACACAAAAACAATGACTGCCTCACACAAAACCACCGTTTTAGTGGGTGCTGGCTATATAAAACCCTGCACACAACCATGCGAAAAACCAAAAAAAGGGGGTTTCCCACATATTTCCCCCTTTACTGCACCACCACCACCCCTATATACATTACTGCTGCCCCCCCCCAAAAAAAAAATTTGAAATCGGGATTCCTGGATAAGACACTGGTGCTGACAAAGAAAAAAAAGTTGATTTGAAATACAGAACCCTCTCGTGACAGCGTACCTTGGTATGACCGGCTGTACCAGGCGGTGGACACCCAAGCATGCAGTCCTACATCCATTTCGAGGTAAACATCTGATGTGCTCTACTCCCGCTTCCTCTCATCAGTCAGATGAAAGGGGAGCATTGGAGACACAGAGTCGTAAGTCCTGTGATGCAGGGGCTGGCCGGTGATCTCTTTCTCAATAATAAGTTATAACAAAAGCAAAACATCACTCTTGGGGTTTTCATAAAAGCATCAGTTCCGCTGCAGGATCAGCCTGCACTTCTTCCGCTCCTGTGGGGTGCAGCTCAACATCCTCACGCGACATCTCAAAGAGAGGGTTCTCAAACTCCTTCACACGCTGCTTCTTTTGCAGACAGCAAAACGCAGCAACAACACACACAGCCACCACGAGCACGCCCACACCGATGCCGACATAAAGGACAACGTTGCTGCTCCCACCCGACTCCTCCGGCTGCGGTGACACTGTCACGTCGTCCGCAAGCAGGCACAGAGGCACACCAGTGGGGTGCACGTAGCCCTGTGTGTGGCACACACACGTCCCAGCATTGCACGTCGCCTTCGGGTCAAGCCTCCCACTGCGACAGTCTTTGTCAGCTGTGCACAGAGCCTTCACAGCAGGAGCTGACGGTGCAAAAGTGGCACCAGCAGGCAGGTCTGTTGGGGTGGCTGTCGGAAGTGCTGTGTCAGGTGCAGAGGTACCAGGAGCATGAGAAGCACCATCAGGAAAGTTTGTGGGGGTGGCTGTGTCAGGTGCAGGTGTGGGTGTGGTTGTCGGAAGTGCTGTGTCAGGTGCAGAGGTACCAGGAACATGAGAAGCACCATCAGGAAGGTTTGTGGGTACTGCTGTGTCAGGTGCAGGTGTAGGTGTTGTTGTCGGAAGTGCTGTGTCAGGTGCGGGGGACATTGGAGCATGAGAAGCACCAGCAGGAAGGTTTGTGGGGGTGACTGTCGGAAGTGCTGTGTGAGGTGCGAGTGTTGGTGCAGTGGTATTAGGAAGAAGAGAAACACCGGTAGGAAGGCTTGTGGGGGTGGCTGTGTCAGGTGCACCTGTGGCACCTCCACAGCTCCAGGCAAGTGTAAACTCTGAGTCAGGGGGATCCGAATAAAGAACACGCAGTGCAATGATGAAGTTGTCAGCAACATTGAAGTTCTTGTTGAAACTGAAAGAGCCCTCACCGGTGTGCAGGATGGCCCCCTGGTTATTGATAAATTGGAACGTGGCTGAGTACCCCCTTAAGATGGAGGAAGCAGCAATGTCAAGCATTCCTGTGCAGGGAATAATCCAATTGACACTCGACTGCTCCGAATACATCCGCTCATACGTCCCAGTGGGCGGCAGTGTCAGGTATGTGGAAGCATCAAAGCCTGCTGCAGGCACAACTGCCGGTCCAGTGTTGCACTCCCACTCGAAGGTGAAGTTCCTGGCTCCATAGTAACTTTCCCCCCACGTGTCGTTGGCTACAACCATCATCTCACCGTTGGCAGGGTAAGTGGCAATGTAACGTTCCCGGTCATCAAGCAATGATGTGAGCACGTACCCATCACTGTTTTGAAGTGTCACTCCTGATTCGTCACTTATGCTGCTCATGTTTCTGAACGTAACCTCAACTGTTCCCACACACTGAAATGTCCAGCACTCAGAGTATGCTGCACGAATCGGTGCTTTGACTGAGGCAACCAAAGGTGGTGATGACAGCGACTGACATGGGGAGAGTGGAATAAGTGTTGGTGGTGCACGTGTCTCAGGTGCAAGTGTCAGATCGTGTGAGGGAAGGTCAGGTCTTGTCCCTCCACAACTCCAAGCAAGTGTAAACTCTGAGTCAGGGGGGTCCGAATAAAGAACACGCAGTGCAATGATGAAGTTGCCAGCAACATTGAACTTCTTGTTGAAACTGAAAGAGCCCTCACCGGTGTGCAGGATGGCCCCCTGGTTATTGATAAATTGGAACGTGGCTGAGTACCCCCTGAAGATGGAGGCAGCAGCAATGTCAAGCATTCCTGTGCAGGGAATAAGCCAACTGTAAATCGCCTGCTCCGAATACATCCGCTCATACGACCCAACAGGCGGCAGTGTCAGGTATGTGGAAGCATCAAAGCCTGCTGCAGGCACAACTGCAGGTCCAGTGTTGCATTCCCACTCAAAGGTGAAGACGCTGGCTTCATAGTAACTATCCCCCTTTGTGTCATTGAACACAACCATCATCTCACCGTTGGCAGGGTAAGTGGCAATGTAACGTTCCCGGTCATCAAGCAATGATGTCAGCTCGTACCCATCACTGTTTTGAAGTGTCACCCTCGATTCGTCACTTCCGCTCCTCATGTTTCTGAACGTGACCTCAACTGTTCCCACACACTGAAATGTCCAGCACTCAGAGTATGCTGCTTGAACGGGTGCTTTGACTGAGGCAACCAAAGGTGGCGACAACAACGCTTCGCACGCGGCACGCGGAACAGCTGTTGGTGGTGTAATTGGGCTGGTAGGTATCGGCACCGCACGCGACAGGGAGAGACACGACACTGCAAGGAGCCAACGCATTGTGTGACTTGACGGCACAACGCCGCTTGCCTGTGGGTGGGGTTCTGAAGAGTGTGTGGTGACCTGTTGGGTGGTGTGGGTAAGTGTCTCCAATGCGCCGTGCACGAGCCGCCCCTTCCCTCTCACAGCAGGTCCACGACGCTGGTCCACACCTCTGCCAACGCTGATGATGCCGATGCTGTGCACCACAACACCTTGTCTGTCCATGTGTCCTCTTCAAGATAGGTTGCTGTAAGGCAAGCAGACTCGTTGAATTCACTCATGCTCTTCAGGTATATCATTGCATCGGAAAGCCACGACCCTTTCATGCCGACACCGTTTATGGAGGTGCTTCCCAGGGTGGTGATGGCAACCGGCTTGGTAGGCACAAGATTACGCACAACCGTGTACTGTGCGGCAAGAAGCTGCTCCGCAGACTGCCAGGTGTGTCCGGGTATGGTGCTGCCGAAGTTTAGCCCATCCACCCCAACAAAGAGTAGTTGAAACGCGCTGAAACGCAGCTCGGTCGAGCTCATGCAAAGGATGAGATGAAAATGCAAAAATAAAAAAACGCAGCCATCCGTGTTTTGACCATGGCGCGAAAAGTTGTTTGTTTTTGCCCACCCCCTGGCTCCACAGCTCCAAGCAAGTGTAAACTCTGAGTCAAGAGGGTACGAGCAAAGGAGTGCATAGCAATGATGAAGTTGTCAAAGGCAACAAATTGGAACGTAGCTGAGAACCCCCCTGAAGATGGAGGAAGCAGCGTTCCTGTTCATGGAATATCAAAAACACACAGAATTACCCCACTCTTCATAGGATCCTTAAAAGAAGCACGAAGCTCTTTCAAAAACAAACGCTTGCAACGCATGAAGGAGACACCCAGGACAGAAGGTGCAAACACTTCAACACGTACCGCAATCTGCGTCATGCAAATGCGGTTAGAAATAAAGAGAAGTCGAACAGGTGATAAGATGATAAGGTCTCACCTTACCACAGAAAAATAAAACAACAACAGACCATGGTCCGTTGTGCAGGTGCAGTACCGAGGGAGAAGCGATTCTAAAAAGGACACCACAACGTGCAGACACATGTGAGCTCCACCAGCACACTGGCGAAGCTGTTGCCAGCACAATCGTTGTGAAGTGTTCCTACGTTGTTGCTGCATTGCGGGCTCGTGGCCCCTCGTATTGCAACCCCATAGAAGGGACACTTGAAATATCGATGAACCTCATGGTACACAGATGTCTTTCAACAACAATGGGAAAAACGCCGCTATAACCGACAGTACTTTTGCACCTGAAACATATGGGGGAAAAGGGAAAAGGGGAAGAAAAAAGAGAAAAACAGAAACAGGCATCAGCCGTGACCATGTCCCGACTGCTTCCCACAAAACTAAACTGAGCAGGGAAAGAAAACAACAAACATATGCGAAGTAGAAAGCCAGCACACACCACCTCACAGTGTCCACATGATGAGCGCACCTTCGTGGCTTCTTTTTCTGATTTCGTTTCTTTCTTCATCAGATTAGCTTAAACCAGGGTACTAGGAAAAGGGAACGGAAAATGTGTAACACATTTTCCGTTAAATCCGGGGTTTTTTTTTGGGGGGGGTAGTACCCAGGTGCCCCCCCAAATAAAATCCCAGAAACCGGGGGTCCCTCCTACACTCAGCTCATAACAGAATTTTTTACTACCAAAATCTCAATTTCCCATACAAAAATGCTCGCATTCAGAAGGAAAACGCTCGAAGGAAAAGGAAGCATGCATCATGGCGAAGGAAAAAAAGTAGCGTACCGTGCGCCTGCGGCGCAAGATTGCAACCTCCCCTGACATAGTTTGGCTGTAAAAATGTGCAATTTTAAGCGTACTTTTTGGAAATGTTGCGTACCGTGGCTTCGCCAGAAACTTTCGTTTTAGTAAAATGCGTAAGCAAAATTTAAGGAACCTGACGATAATTACTAACGACAGTGCCATTTTATGCCAACATTTTCTAGAAATGTTGCGTACCGTGGCTTCGCCAGGAACTTGGGTGAACTTACAATGTGTCCCAGAATTAATGTCACCTGGCGACATTTTTGAAAAAAAGTGCAAAAGTGGACAAATTTCGTGACATTTTGATCTTGTCGTGAAGAAAAAGTGTGTAGGGGGTGAAATATTTACATTACAAGTACCCTTTTTGGCAAAAAAGGGTCTACAACAAAAAAAAGTGAAGTGGATAGTGGATAGTGTAAATGACTCTAGGACGCAGGCACGTAATGAAGTAAAAAACACATAGGCGTGCACAAAATCAAGTAGAACATGTATTAATATTTTGTGTGCATCCCCTCGGACTGGCGAACTGCCTCTAGGCGTCGTGGCATTGACTCGATGCACCCTGCAACGAAGCTCGTGTCCATCTTTGACCATTCTTTGTTGATGATACGTTTAAGTTTCGCCACGTCTTTGGGCTCCCTTTCGTTGACTGCAGTCTGCAGCTTGGCCCACAGGTTTTCAATAGGATTGAGGGGAGTTTCAGGGGAGTTTCCTGGCCAGTCTTCTTTGGGTAGGAACGAAAAAGGCTGTGTGGAGAGGAAGGCTTGAGTAGTGTTGGCAGTATGACAGGGAGCCCTATCCTGCTGAAAGATGTAGCTCCTGTCAGGAAGGGGTTCTTTTATCTCTTTGAGGGCTTTCTGCAACAGTGTCCGGTACTTCTCCGCATTGAGCGATCCCTCGAAGAAGTAGAGCTTAGTCTTACCGCTGGTCGTGATCCTTTTTGCCCACCCCAGGCGTGAAGCTTCTGGGTAGACCTGACCTTATCAACGGGCGGAGGCGGCTATGTGTTTTTTACTTCATTACGTGCCTGCGTCCTAGAGTCATTTACACTATCCACTATCCACTTCACTTTTTTTTGTTGTAGACCCTTTTTTGCCAAAAAGGGTACTTGCAATGTAAATATTTCACCCCCTACACACTTTTTCTTCACGACAAGGTCAAAATGTCACGAAATTTGTCCACTTTTTCATTTTTTTTCAAAAATGTCGCCAGGTGACATTAATTCTGGGACACACTGTATATAAGCCCCTGCTCCTGAACAAAGAAAAAAAAGTGAATCTTCATGGAGCTTTTCTAGTCGATCTAGAGGGGCGACTGTCACAGATCATCATAGGGGTGAGGTTCGAGAGCACGATTCTTTCGTGCCACACATTCTTGGACAATCTCCCCTAGGACATTGTCCGGCAGTTCGTTGGGAATCGGAATATCCCTCTCCATTATGCGAAGGATGTCCTTGACTTGACATTACGTATGGGTAGCATCACTTTTTTGGGGCTGTTGTGGGGTAGGAGTTTTCCGCGCGCAGCATTCTGAAGGAATTGCAGTGAAAAAAAGTGAAAAACGCGTGAAATAAAGTTCAATTAGCGTGGTTTTTATTTGCGATAAAACAACGGCGTGAAATTATCAAAAGAATGACGCTAAAAGTGCCCAATCCTTCGTATACTTTATTTAACTGTGGAATAAAATATAAAAAAAAGCAAAACACCACTCTCTTGGGGTTTTCATAAAAGCGACAGTTCCTCTGCAGGATCAGCCTGCACTTCTTCCACTGTGGGGTACAGCTCAGCATCCTCACGCGACATCTCAAAGAGAGGGTCCTCAAACTCCTTCACACGCTGCTTCTTTTGCAGACAGCAAAACGCAGCAACAACACACACAGCCACCACGAGCACGCCCACACCGATGCCGACATAAAGGACAACGTTGCTGCTCCCACCCGACTCCTCCGGCTGCAGTGGTGCTGCCTCACGCTCACATGTGTGCGTCCCGTCTGTCAGAGTCAGGGTTGTGTTGCCCTCACACTTGACCGCATCGCACACACCATTGTGCTGCACTGTGTACGACGCGTCTGTGCGTGCACAGGTCACCCCGTGGCTCACAGACACACCATCAGAGGAAAGTGCTGCCGACAGATCAACTTTCCCCGAAAGTGCGTCTGCGAGTTTTGCTGTGCTGGCACGCACCATCCCCACCACAAGGACGCCGCCATCCGACACCACAACACGCATGTCCGTCACAATGCCCAGTGCTTCGCTCATTGTTTCCTCAAAGCTTTCCCTCGTCGTTGCTGTTGTCCACAAAGACCCTGCCTCCACTCCGTAGTACTCCACAGCAAACGCCATCGGCACTGTCACGTCGTCCGCAAGCAGGCACAGAGGCACACCAGTGGGGTGCACGTAGCCCTGTGTGTGGCACACACACGTCCCAGCATTGCACGTCGCCTTCGGGTCAAGCCTCCCACTGCGACAGTCTTTGTCAGCTGTGCACAGAGCCTTCACAGCAGGAGCTGACGGTGCAAAAGTGGCACCAGCAGGCAGGTCTGTTGGGGTGGCTGTCGGAAGTGCTGTGTCAGGTGCAGAGGTACCAGGAGCATGAGAAGCACCAGCAGGCAGGCTTGTTGGGGTGGCTGTGTCAGGTGTGGCTGTAGGTGTTGTTGTCGGAAGTGCTGTGTCAGGTGCAGAGGTACCAGGAACATAAGAAGCACCAGCAGGCACGTTTGTTGGGGTGGCTGTGTCAGGTGCAGGGGACATTGGAGCTGAAGAAGGCACAAGGGTGGATGCAGCAGTCGCAGGAGTCATCGGTGCTGCAGTCGGAAGTGGTGTGAGAGGGGAGTAAGTGGCAGCTACGGCACCTCCACAACTCCAAGTAAACACAAAATCGGAGTCATCGGAATCCTGATACGGGTCGAGTAAAGTAATGTTGAAGTTCCCTGCAACACTGAAGCTTCCATTGAAAGAAGTCGAGCGCCAGTCAGTGCGCAAAATAGTCCCGTTGCTGTTCATGAATATGAAATCGACGTTTGAATATGTAGAAGATGACGAGGCAGCAATGTCAAGCATTCCTGTGCAGGGAATAAGCCAACTGGAAATCGCCTGTTCCGAAAACATCCGCTCGTACGTCCCAGCAGGCGGCAGTGTCAGGTATGTGGAAGCATCAAAGCCTGCTGCAGGCACAACTGCAGGTCCAGTGTGGCACACCCACTCAAAGGTGATTTTGTTCTCTCTGTAGTTACTCCTCCCACCCGTGTCGTTGAACACAACTGTCATCTCACCGTTGGCAGGGTAAGTGGCAATGTAACGTTCCCGGTCATCAACCAATGATGTGAGCACGTACCCATCACTGTTTTGAAGTGTCACTCTCCCGCCGTTCCTGGACGTACTGATGTTTCTGAACGTGACCTCAACTGTTCCCACACACTGAAATGTCCAGCACTCAACGTACTGTGCTTCAACGGGTGCTTTGATTGTGGCAACCAAAGGTGGCGACAACAGCGCTTCGCACGCGGCACGTGGAACAACTGTTGGTGGTGCACGTGTCTCAGGTGCAGGTGTCAGATCATGTGAGGGAAAGTCTGGTCTTGTCCCTCCACAACTCCAAGCAAAGGTAAACTTCGAGTCATCGGAATCCTGATACCGGTTGAGTAAAGTAATGTTGAAGTTCCCTGCAACACTGAAGCTTCCATTGAAAGTGGTCGAGCGCCAGTCAGTACGCAAAACGGTCCCGTTGCTGTTCGTGAAGATAAAATTGACATTTGAGAGGATATATTGAGAGGATGACGAGGCAGCAATGTCAAGCATTCCTGTGCAGGGAATAAGCCAACTGTAAATCGACGGTTCTGAAAACATCCGCTCATACGTCCCAGCAGGCGGCAGTGTCAGGTATGTGGAGGCATCAAAGCCTGCTGCAGGCACAACTGCAGGTCCAGTGTGGCACACCCACTCAAAGGTGATTTTGTTCTCTCTGTAGTTACTCCTCCCCCACGTGTCGTTGAACACAACTGTCATCTCACCGTTGGCAGGGTAAGTGGCAATGTAACGTTCCCGGTTATCAACCAATGATGTGAGCACGTACCCATCACTGTTTTGAAGCATCACTCTCCCGCCGTTCCTGGAGGTGCTGATGTTTCTGAACGTGACCTCAACTGTTCCCACACACTGAAATGTCCAGCACTCAACGTACTCTGCTTGAACGGGTGCTCTGATTGAGGCCACCAAAGGTGGCGATGACAGCGCTTCGCACGCGACACGTGGAACAACTGTTCGTGGTGCAAGTGTCTCTGGTGCAGACGTCAGATCGTGTGAGGGAAGGTCAGGTCTTGTCCCTCCACAACTCCAAGCAAAGGCAAACTCGCCGTCAGAATACCACGTATATTTAGAGTACAAAGTGATGTTGAAGTTCCCTGCAACACTGAAGCTTCCATTGAAAGTAGTCGAGCCCCAGTCAGTACGCAAAACGGTCCCGTTGCTGTTCGTAAATATGAAATTGACATTTGAATATTTAGAAGATGACGAGGCAGCAATGTCAAGCATTCCTGTGCAGGGAATAAGCCAACTGGAAATCGCCAGTTCTGAAAACATCCACTCGTACGTCCCAGCAGGCGGCAGTGTCAGGTATGTGGAAGCATCAAAGCCTGCTGCAGGCACAACTGCAGGTCCAGTGTTGCATTCCCACTCAAAGGTGATTTTGTTCTCTCTGTAGTTACTCCTCCCCCACGTGTCGTTGAACACAACTGTCATCTCACCGTTGGCAGGGTAAGTGGCAATGTAACGTTCCCGGTCATCAAGCAATGATGTGAGCACGTACCCATCACTGTTTTGAAGTGACACTCTCCCGCCGTTCCTGGACGTACTGATGTTTCTGAACGTGACCTCAACTGTTCCCACACACTGAAATGTCCAGCACTCAACGTACTGTGCTTCAACGGGTGCTTTGATTGTGGCAACCAAAGGTGGCGACAACAGCGCTTCGCACGCGGCACGTGGAACAACTGTTGGTGGTGCACGTGTCTCAGGTGCAGGAGTAATTGGGCTGGTAGGTATCGGCACCGCACGCGACAGGGAGAGACACGACACTGCAAGGAGCCAACGCATTGTGTGACTTGACGGCACAACGCCGCTTGCCTGTGGGTGGGGTTCTGAAGAGTGTGTGGTGACCTGTTGGGTGGTGTGGGTAAGTGTCTCCAATGCGCCGTGCACGAGCCGCCCCTTCCCTCTCACAGCAGGTCCACGACGCTGGTCCACACCTCTGCCAACGCTGATGATGCCGATGCTGTGCACCACAACACCTTGTCTGTCCATGTGTCCTCTTCAAGATAGGTTGCTGTAAGGCAAGCAGACTCGTTGAATTCACTCATGCTCTTCAGGTATATCATTGCATCGGAAAGCCACGACCCTTTCATGCCGACACCGTTTATGGAGGTGCTTCCCAGGGTGGTGATGGCAACCGGCTTGGTAGGCGCAAGATTACGCACAACCGTGTACTGTGCGGCAAGAAGCTGCTCCGCAGACTGCCAGGTGTGTCCGGGTATGGTGCTGCCGAAGTTTAGCCCATCCACCCCAACAAAGAGTAGTTGAAACGCGCTCATGCAAAGGATGGGGGGAAAAAAACGCAACCATCCGTGTTTTGACCATCATACTTGGATAAATGGGACATGCATGAGCATGTTATGTTCAAAGCATCTCATGAAGCATGTCATGCCACATGACATATCACCAAAAACCTTAGTAACGTCATCACCTTGCAGAAACCCTACTCCCCTACTCTCACCCCCCTCCCCCACGGTTCCAGACCTATTTTCCCAGGTTTACAGAGCTCACACTCCGGGGTCCAGAACCACCCCAGAACAACGCTAAAAACCCTCTTCGCTTCGCTCCTTACACCCACGCCATTTGTTTCCTCAGGACTCCACAGCCAGAAACATATTTTGAAGTCGTGCCAATGGGAAGCCTTTTCTTTTTTGCAGTTCTTCTGTGAAGCCGTTTAGTCCTGCGAGCATGGTGTCGCAGAGGTGCGAGGGGGCGTCTGGGGAGAGCATGAAGTCTGCCTTTATTGCGGCGTGGGGTATCCCGCAGATGTGCAGGATCGCGGCAATGACAATCCCTGTACGATCGCGTCCTGCCCTGCAGTGGATGAGGAGTGGTAATGCGTCCTCCGCAGACACCACCTGCAGCAACGCCTCGCGGAGCCACACCCGGACATACTTCTCGCGTGTCTCGTATTTGTCACCCTCGCTCCGAGGTGGGGCTGGTGCAGGTACGTACAGCACCCCCTCCCTTTCACACCCCACCTCCGTCCCACATCGCCTCAAATTCATGACGGACCTGGCCTTCTCAATGATAGTTGCAGGAGGTTCAGCACTTCGTAGAAGCGTGCCTGGCTTGATCCCCGCACAGCCAAACGCAAGCAGTGATGTGCCCACGTCACGGAAGTTTGCGTCGGAGGACAGCATCTTTAAAAGCTGTGGAGTTTTTTTGGGAGGAGGAGACCTCAAGGGGGGGGGTAAGTTGCCGTATACTATAGGCGTGGACAACGGGGATCTTTCGATGGCGCTTAGGACTGCGGTATTGAAGGTATGGGAAATGCTATGAGTGTAGTGTGCGGTGGGATGGGTGCAGGGTCCTCAAGGGGGCGCGAAAAGTTGTTTTTTTTTTTTTTTTTTTTTGCCCACCCCCTGGCTCCACAGCTCCAAGCAAGTGTAAACTCTGAGTCAAGAGGGTACGAGTAAAGGAGTGCATAGCAATGATGAAGTTGTCAAAGGCAATAAATTGGAACGTAGCTGAGAAATGGAGGAAGCAGCAATGTCAAGTGTTACTGTGCAGGGAATAATCAAAAACACACCCAATTCCCCCACACACCCCTCCGTTGGAGGAGATCAGACAGCGAAATTCCATGGGGAGAATGCACCCACAAGTCTATCGCAACCTGTGGGTCACGGGTTGTTCGCAATCAGTGGGAATCAATGGGAAGGCGTCGGGGAGCTTTAAAAGAGGGGCTGCCCAAGCCATCCAACAGCATGTACATCCAACGAGGATACGCTTACTACTGCGCACAGCAACGTAGTTGTCCACATGCTATCCTGAAGACCAAGACAGTCGTTCCGTGTTGCGACCAACCCAAACTATCGACACATCACGCAACCACGCATCTCGTCCAAACGTTGTCCTGCAGCGGAACTGAACATTGCGGTGCACACCCAGCCGCAGACTCAACAACGCTATGCGTTCGCAGATGTGTTCAGTGGCGCACATCTGTGGACCCACCCCACCCTCGCAACCCTTCCATACCACATGCATGGCATGGCAGACAGGTGGCAACTCTGCATGCAAAGAGCAAGGAGGCACAACCCAAGGCAACTTCAACACCCAAACCCACCCCAGCACCACAGGCACACACCTGTTCGTATCATTGCGTCCAGTGCAAAACACTGCAGACAACCCACCCACAACGTCCACACACATTGCCAGAGGTGCACCGTACGTTGTGCTGCATTGTGCTGGACACCCACATCCCTCCCCCACCCACCCACACCAGGTTTACTGAGGGAATAGCAAGGCCAAGACAAACAAAAACGTGTCACCCCATCCACCCCTCATATTTGGGTTGCTGCTCGACCAACGTGGAAACCCCCCGCCCTAACTCACCAATGAATTAGGTCGACGTTGTGTCATGGCTTTCAGCTTTTCATTAAAAGCTTTGAACTTGTCCTCCTTTCCACAATGCCCACTGTGCATGTCTCCATTGAAGAATTGCAAAGATCCTGCTGGAAGGAGCAGAGGACAAACGTCGCGTGGGTACACCTCAACGCGCCATGGCTGAGTGCTAGGGCTCTTGGCTTTGACGCACACTACGCCCACACCCTGGACACACGGCGGACCATCCCGTGGGTCCAGATGTCCCGCACACTAGAGTTGCTGCTGGTGAGGTGGCCCGGAAAACGTCCTGTTGGTGTTTCGAAGGTGTATTTCGGCGAGAGCGTAAGGCTTCCTGGGTGGCGCTCGGTGCGGGTGCTCGCCACCGTGCACGCCCTCATAAATACCTTTGACCCTGCCGGAAATGACGAGGAAGACGAAGCCCCGTAGGCCGCCCGAAGAGCCAGTTCTTCACCGAAGACGGCAAACGCCCAGTACTGGCCCCCACCGACATCAAGGTTTGGAAGCTGTCGGAGCAGGCCGTCCTGCTTCAGGGCCAGACGGTGGTTTTGACGGCGACACCCCGGCAAGACAAAGATGGAAGCGTTCGGGGCACCTAGGCAAGCTCTCCGATGGCACGTGGTCGCTGCATCGTAGCAGCGGCTACAACTTCCAGCATGGCACCGCCCAACACCAGGCGAAGACGCTGTGTGGGAGATCCTGCAGGGGGACCGCCTCATCGCCGCGGCAGTCCACCAGACGGAGGCAGCCACCCGGGTTGGAGAGCACTGCCCCTGCTCCTGCGTGGGAAATCCTCTAGGTAAAATGCGTGCACACAATGAGGGCGCAACTGGAACGGGTGACACCCTGCTGACGTGCAGGCCGTGTGTGTGGGCGGCCCTCATCGACAGCGACCATACTCTGCTGTTGGTGCAACTTGAAGGGCGCCTCCTCAACGGTCTCCAGCAACTATCCGGTGGTAAGGCGCTCGCTGACGCTTTTGGTGCCTTCGGTTATGGATAATGGCTACTGCGTGGATGGAAGGGGCACGGTGGCTGGGTACCCCGCACGAGGACTTGGGAAACCGTTTGCTGAGTGAGGTGCTGATACAGCACCAGTGGTGGGCAGGGTTCCGCGGCGGGAGATTGAAAGCGCCATCGCCGCGCTGACCGCAACCAACTTGCACGCAGTGACGCAGGTGGCGGCGCTGTTCCGGCCTCCCCAGCAGAGGGTAAGGGCAAAGGTGCGAAACCGGGAAACGGCAAGGCCGGGAAGGGTACCTGTGACTTCCCCTTTCGGCCACACTCCAACAAGCACTTCATCTCCCTCCAACCCTGCCTCAAGATACCGACTCTTCCCCCAACAAAACTGCGGTGTGCATGGCACCACAACTGCGTGCACCAAACAGCAAAGCAACATCAACAACGCATGCCCAGCTTCCCAAAGCACAGGCCCGCATCTGTCGACCCACCCCACCCTCCCTGAACAGCTGTGCACACTGCGCATGTGTGGCAAGACACATAAGGTGTTTCCCTGATGCACTCACACGACGCCAGTGCAAAACACTGCAGACAACCCACCATAACGTCCACACACATTGCCAGAGTTGCACCGTACGTTGTGCTGCATTGTGCTGGACACCCACATCCCTCCCCCACCCACCCACACCCACCACCACCAGAGGTGCCGACAAGCCACCCACAGACCTGCAGTGCACCAAGCTGCACTTCGCTGCACAATACTGTGCCATGGTCACCACAGCTGAACCAACACACCACACAGGTCACAGTCCGCATGTTTTTGACTCGCAGTCTTCACGCCGGTCAGCTGTGCTGATCAGCGGAACTCGATACAAAAACATCGGTGGCAAACACGCCAAAACATGGCAAAATGAGGAAAGCGTGTGCTTGCTGTCACCACCATCGGTGTTCGAAGGTGTGCTGGCGAAGCCCGCCCTCATGCCCAGGTGTGTGCCGACAAAACCCAAACCCGCTTCCGCTCAGCCATCACAACGAAGCCCTCCCAAGCCCTGACACTGCCGCAAGCCGTTGTCTGTCAGCAACACAGCACAAGCAGCAGGCACACCTCAGCAGCCACAAAGCACATCAACCCACCCCACCGCAGCACACCACCGCTCAGACTGCTGCCCTCTCTCGCTCGTCTACTCATCCTCCTCAGCACACTCCACTGAGAGCACCCACCCAGAACCACCACCCTCAACAGACCACACTGCCCAAAGGCACAGCCCGCATGATTTTGACTCGCAGTCTTCTCGCCGGTCAGCTGTGCTGATCAGCGGAACTCGATACAAAAACATCGGCACACACAAAACGATCTGACACAGAACCGAGGGAGGCCACCATCGGTGTTCGAAGGTGCGTCCACTCGTGCAAAGATGGATGCACTGTCACAACCATCGGTGTTCGAAGGTGTGCTGGCAAGCGCGCTCTGCATCCCTCCCCTCCCTCCCCCACCCAGAACACCCACGGACAGCACTCCACAGGAAGTACCCACACACCTGACCCCCAATAGCGCAAACAAACAAAAGAACACCCCCCATTGCTTTGGTATCGAAAACATTTGTTAATTTTGAAAGCATTGAAAAGCAACGTGCACCTCGGAATGAGGTCCACACCATCTCCAGGCCTGCTTCCATTCGCAGTATGCAAGACGCCCTCTCCTCCTTGCCGCACAACGCAACGCAACGCAGACCATAGCAACAACAGGGGCAGCACCCTTGTGTGAGGTACGTTCTGCATCGGGGCGCTGTTTCCGTCTTCCTCTGCGTGTACGTGTGTGTGTGTTGCCCACCCGCCCACCCCTCCCTCCTCTTCCTCTCCTCCTGTCTGCTCTCGCATTCCTCAAGGCCTCAGCGAACGGGAAGCTCCCGCTCTGAAGAGGCCTCGTGAGGCTCGTTTTGGTTTTGCATTTCAAGATCTTTGTTTGCGGCAGCCTCCTTCTTGGACTCCTTCTGCAGGTACTTGAAGTACGTGTACAGACACCCCCCTGTAGTGTTGATGCAGATCCCAGAGAAGTTCACAAACGTGACCTTCGCACCGCCCAGGACAAAGAAGCCGAGGGACGTCATCACCACTGCCTTCATCACACCGACAACCGTCGTTGTGAGCGCAGTGTTGTACGTCGCGCACAGGAAGATGGCGTAGTTCAGCACCCCGCCCGCCGTCGACGCAAACAGCAGCAGACCCACAAAGTATGCGCTCCCCGACTGGTCCACAAGCGCAGGGAACGACTGCTCCCACTCCACAGCGTACACAATCGCTGCCAGCACAGGAAGCGACAGCACGGCGTTGTACTGCAGCAGCTCCATCGACGAGAACCCCTTCTCCCCGCCAGACTCGGCCAATATCAGGTACGTCGCCTGAAAGAAGCACGACAGGAACGCATACCCGTACGCCTTCAGATCCAAGTCAAAGTCGCCAAGCCCAGCCACAAGCGTTCCGCCCGTGATCACAAACAGCGACACTGTCACGTCGGTCCTTGCCCAGCCTCGCCCAGTCATCCCGTTCATCAGCCAGATCACGCATGGGGTCAGTCGCTTCAGGGTTTGGTACATTGGGATGTTGAGCCTCTGCAGGCCTGCCAGCGCGAATGCGACGTTTGAGTTGTACGCAAGGGCAAGCGGGATCATGACCTTTGTCTGCTGCCACGTCATGGGGCGCACACGGAAGACACCCAGCATGCTCCCGCCCTGCACCACGACGAGGGTGATCACCATTTGTATCCCGAGCATGGTGTTGTTGTGCGGGAACACCTGCAGGGCAGCCTTGTTCACAAACCCCATCGCCACCGCCATCACGAAGTAGAAGAACGCTGCACCGAGACGCTGTGCGTTCATCGACAGCGCAACCTGCTCCTCCTCCGCCATCGTGCTGCTCACTTGCCCGGAAGAGCCTGCGTCAACAATGTGTGTACCCCCGGTCGCTTTTTTGTGCATTTCTCCTGCAAGGTGGTGAGCAAATTAAAACCCATAGGTGACCCTAAAAAAAAACTCCCCACTCCCCACTTTCATTTTTCTATCTCTATACATTCTTTCCTCTAAGCCCCTACCGTGTACTGTACGGATGCGATGGATGTGCCGCTCGCACCGGCGCTGTATGCACGGGGGAATGCCAATATTTGTTCACAGAGGCCACCTGACCAAAGAGGTGGGTGCCGGGAAGGTTTCTACTCTGCTGCGGGATGGAGCTTTGTTGTGACATATGACTTGGCACACTGGGGATTGAGGAGGCTGTGGAGGGAGGGTTTATGGGCAAGACACCCCCTCCTCCCACACCCCCGACCCCTCTTACCCCCCCTGCATCGCTCGCATAGGTCCGAACGGCGTGTTTGCATCCGGTGCAGAACATTGCTGCCCATAGCCGTTCCTCTGTTGTCGTGTTACCTACTCCAGGTGGAGGGGGGTCGACGATGCGGAGTAATGCGGCTTTTTCTTGGTCGGTTAGTGCACGGAGGATGTCCTGCCGTGCTGGGGGGTGTCCTTCTGCTAGTTTGCGGCGGAGTTTGATGAGCATCGCTTCTGCGGCAGCAGAGAGCGTCTCATCACGTTCAGGTGTCGAAGCGCCGGTAGGTGCTGCGATGCTGGCAGCAGCAGTTTCCGCTGTGGACACACCGTGTTTCTCTTCGCAGAGTGCAAGCTCCGCTGCCACCTCAGAACATTTGTGTGTTTGCTGTTTCAGTTCGTGGTCCATCCGGTGTGTGTCCGCCTTCAGCAACATTAACACCCTTGCAGTCTGCTCCACCTCCGCCTTCTTCAGATCTAACTCCATGATCGCATTCCCCTTAGCCTTGGAAGCTTCGAGAATTTTATTCCCGGTGTCCGTGTCCGTGTCGGTCGAATCCGTGTTCCGAGCTATCCATTGCCTCGATCTCGCAACCTCATTGTCCACAGAGAGCACCGCACAGCCTGCCTTCAGGGCTTCAAGATGTGCTCGTAATTCGTCGGTTGAGGCATTGCGGTTGCAGGCGCCGAGTTGGACGGAGGGGGTGGAGGAGGTGGTGGTGGTGGTAGGCTTGCCCGAAGCTGCAGCGGTGTTGTCAGGAGGTGTGGCTTCTTCTCGACGTCTTCGGCTCATGGTGGAGGGTGGGTGGTGTGTGGGGGGTGAGCCTCTGTGGTATAATTATTATGTATTGGATAAAAAGAGAGGGGTCGAAAAAAGTGGCACAAAAACCAGTAAGGGTAGTGCAAAAGGTGGGGGGGGAAAGGGGGGGGTGTGAATCTTTAGCTTAAGGTCGGATGCGAAAGAAAAAAATGGAAGATTTTTTGAGAGTTTTAGAACTCTGTGTGGTCTCTGTTTCTCTCTCGCTCTCTCCTTCATTTCTACACGGTTGTTTCCACGGAAGTGGTTTACCGATCGTAGCCGAGGTTTCTTCGGACCTTCTCTTGTTTTTCGATTTCGAGTTGTTTGTGCGCAGAGTCGACAAGCGCGATGACTGTTTCTTGAGGTAGCATAATGCGGAGACGTGCTGCGACGGGTGGTGCTGGTGGTTTGAAGACGCCCTCAAGGATCGAACCTTTAGCCTGTTCAGATATGATTGCATGCTGACGAAGCTGGCGTGTGTGCAGCTCCATCTGCGCTCGGTGCACCGTAAACTGGTATTGATGCTCTGCTATCACCTCGGAAAACATTTTGCCCAGAATTGCCGACCTCATTTCATTTGGCACTGCGTTTTGCAACGGCAGGTCCCTCACGACGACTGGCCGCTTCCCCTTAATCTTCTTCCTCTTCTCCATTTCAACCTGCTGCTCGTATCGAAGCCATTGTTCACTCCAAATCAATATTCGAGCGTCGCGTCGCAGTACTGTTTTGCGATAGTTCCGTTGACAGAAGAGTACTGCACCTTTGTAGGTCGTGTATATCTTATGGATTCCGGTCATATAACGGCGTTGGCGAAGGAATTGAATGATATGTGATGTTGCAGCCCGGCGACGTACCTTAGCCCAGAGGCGAAGACGCCAAGGAAGCTCTCTGCGGAGAGTGGCGAGGGCTTGTTCACGTTGTGCTGCGTTTTGTTGTAGTTCTTCAGCTTCTCGTTGTAGACGTATTGCTCGCACCGCAATGAACAATCTTTGTGCAGCAAAAAAAACTAAAAGGGCGTGCCATTTGAACGCCCGCTGTGCGTTCTGTTTGTAGACCCGGTTTAATTCGATCTTCCGTATTGCCTTCTCTGCCTCTGCGTCTAGCGCTGCCCGTTTTAATTTTGCTAAAGCAGCGCGTCCACTGAAATGCGCTCTTCTCTCTGCCTTTGCCGCTAATCGTTGTTTTGGGGAGCACTGCGCGAGGTTGTCGCCAACAAAGTCGCCGGTGCTCTTAGAGTTTTTTTGTGCGGTTCGTCGTTGTGCAGACGCGTCGCGTCCGGCGCGGGACACCCCTTCTACTCCAAGCTCTGCGATTCGTTTGCGGACAATGCGCGGGAGTTGTCCTTCTTGTGAAAGACACCATCGTTTGCCATAAACGAAGGTTCGGTCCATGTGTGGTGGGGGGCGTCTCGCGTGGGAGGCTTGCAGCGCCTTCTCGACGTCGGTGCTGACCTGGCGGAGGCTCTGGAAGAGCGCTTGTATTTCGTTTTCTGTTGGGATCAAACAGTTGCCGGCGGTACTGCAGCTAGGTACAGGGCTGACCCGAGGGGTGTTGTCCAGTTGCCGTACAGCAACGTTCATCTCCTTCGCTGCGCCGCTCACCCCCTTCTCCCTCGGCAGTGTCGGGGCTGTCAAGGAAAGCCTGTCCCCAGCGCGCCGTTCGCCGCCCCAGTACATCTCGTCGTCCATCGCTACCTCAGGAAGGACAAGAGAAGCGGAACCTTGAGACTCAAGTCCCACCGCGGGCATGGCCTGACAGAACGTAGGCGTGGGGAGACGCATGACTGAAAGGAGGAAGGTGTGTCATGGAGGGGGGGCTGCATGTAACATTGTTAAGAAATTTGTTAAGAAACCAAATGTGGTGGAATAAGGAAGAAAAAAAAAAATCACACAATCCGGTTCTCAAAGAGATCGGAAAGTTTGTGAGATAATCCTAAGGGTAGGCACACTTTTTTTGTTTAATGCTCGGTCGGGTCCCAAAAAGTTCCGCGCGCGCGCGCAGAAAAAAACACACAAAGAAAAAAAAGCACACACACAGAGACACAGCAAAAATAAAACATCGAAGCCAGGCTGTTTTCTAATTCTGAAAATTTTCCGGAAAATTCCGACATCTGGAAGCAATTTTTTCCTTGAAAAAACAGTGGGTTTTCAACCCAAACATGCCGCGATAGGCATTTCCAGAATCCGCTCGTTCTGTGGTGGGATATACAGAAAAACCGGCAAAATTTTAGTGGCATAAATTTCCACAAAATATGAACCCATCCTCATAAACAAGGGTCATTTTCAGGTCGGAAAATCCAAATTCGGATAAAATTGTGGCGTTCCTGAGTGGGAACAGGTAGCGCCGCAGGCGCACGGTACCCAACTTTTGTCTTTTTCTTTTCCCCTTTTCTCTGCTTTCTTTTGATGCGCGAGCCGATTGCTCTCCACGGTGGGGTCACATGATATAATTATATCATGTGACCCACTCGTATATGGAGGATTCTGTGTTCGAAGATATTTGGTTGATTTTTCCCGTGGAGGAAGACGGGAGGGAAAGTCAAGATAACCTGTTGACGTGAGGCAATGTTTTTTTTTCTTCCATGTTTTTTTTTTTTGGAATCTCAAAATTTTCCGCGCGCGCGAGCATTAAACAAATAAAAAAGTGTGCCTACCCTAAGCCTCTCAAAAAAAGAAGAAAATGCCATACCTTCTCCTTCCCCTGCCCTTAACGGAGTAGGAGATAAGGGTCCCACTGCAAACTCTGATGACGCTGCGTGCCCTTCCAACGTCGACACCGGTGTCGGGCAGGACACATCCCCACGACTCCCTGCCCGAACCACCTCACGCCTGCTCCCACCTCCACCACCACCCCCTCCACGCCCTCCCCCTGCACGCGGTGTGCACACCCGCATCTTCGGAGTATGCCCTGTCGATGCGAGAAGTCCATCCAGCGTATCGAAGAAGGCTGTTTCCTTTTCTGCGGGGCTCATTGGGGTGCTACGTGGACTCATCGGCACAACAGACATGGCACTGGGGGTACGAGGGGCAAACCCGCGAGGCGTAGTGTTTGTACGGGTAAAGCTGCAGGGTGACGCTACGCTTACTTCACCACCACCTCCTCCACCTCCTCCTCCACCAAGCAACGGAGACGGCCTCGCAAACCCTGAGTGAAACGCCTTCCCCGACAGCGCTGCAGTGAACGGAGAGCTGGTCACATCCTCCAAAGGGCGTTCTGCCGTGTGTACAAAGCTTTTTCTTGGAAGCTCATCTTTTTCGACGTCTGGAGGGGACAGCGGCTCTGCTGCACCAACGATACGGAGGCCTAGAGGCAAGGAGGACTTCCTTTGCGGCCGGTTCGCTCCTTTCGCAGCACGTCGTGTAGGGATAACACCACGCCCTGGGTATGCACTGCGTGGGGGGCGTGCGGCAAAGCTTTGAGGAAGTTCGAGTTGAAGGGTGGTCTGCGGGGTATGAGGTGGATGAGGGTGGTGGCTGAACATCGCTTAAAGAAGGAGAGAACAATGTTTTAAAAAGCCTCCAAAAAAAGCAAAAAAAAAAAAAAAAATGGTACGAAGGCTTAGTGTGATTCGGAAAGAGGAAGCCCAAGGTTTAAACAAAAGCCACCGTTTGAAACGGTTTGGATAACCTTTGGTAAGGCACTTCAAAAAGAGGAGTTGAAGGGATAACGTGCTAAAAACGCATCTCGGTTGAGATTATGCAAAGGGGTGGGGATGTGAGGCGATTGTTCAAATGAATTGGTGTCGCAGAGAGTATTCAAAGCACCGCAAACCTTTGGCGTCGAAAGGAAACCTACATGGGAGGAGCGGGCAGGTGGGTGGGAAATGCTCTGTAGGGAGGTGTGGAAATGGTGTGATGTGTAGAACCAAGGAGGGGTTTGTGGCGGCACGATGGTAAAGTAAAGAGTAGTTGAAATGTGCTAAAAAACGCATCTCGGTCGAGCTCATGCAAAGGGCAGGGGATGTGAGTGGTCCGTACCGTAAGAGAACGGAGGCGGTTACACAACTTCTCGGGGCGAATCACGCAACCTTTATATCCCCCAGTGTTTCTTTTACGGCGTAGTGAATTGACTTGTGGTTTGTGGTTTCATCGTGTTGTAAGCCAAGGAAGAAAAAAAAAAGTGAAGTTATTAATGCAGGCACCTCCGACTGACCCACTGTACGATGCCAGCCATCCGGATGAAAGTACAAAAAAAGATCGGGTATTTTGTTTGTGCGCTCAAAGCCGGAAAACAAAAAGGTAAAAAAAAAAATGTGTTAAACTGAAGGTTGTTGTGGTTAATTGAGTACTCGAAAACAAGCAAGATTTTCTGTCTTTTTTCAATCCGTTTTGTTTGCCCAGTGCTCCTCCAATATTTTTAGAATTGACAACAAAGTTGTTTTATCAAAAGAGCCGTTTTAGTACGACTGACAAATAGACAAAATAAAGAGAGTGCTTTGCAAACTCTTCCCAAGTCACTCGTTTAGTCCACTCACGGAGGGTGTACACCACCGTGTGTCATGCAAAGCGATTCTTCGCCTTTGCAAAAATCCCAAAAATTCTTCGTCTATTCTTCGCCAAAGGCGAGCGTCCATCAGCACTGTTCGTTTTCATATCTGCCCCTGCATCAATGAGCACCTGCACCACGTCTGAATGTTTACCATGCACAGCTAAGTGCAAAGCAGTGCGGTTGTTGCTGCCTTGGTGATTCAGGTCTACCACTGGCAAGCTCACAAGATAGCGCACAGTATCGGTGTGTCCAAAACACGCTGCAAGGTTCAGACACGTGTTTCTTTCAGCATCTACGGCACGTACATCCGCACCTGCTTTGACCAACTTCGTCACAATTATGAGTTCTCCTGCAAGGCTCGCCAAGAGCAAAGGCGAGCGTCCTTCATCATTCTTTGTCTCAATGTCTGCCCCTGCATCAATGAGCACCTGCACCATGTCTGCATGTTTCTCCTGCACAGCTAAGTGCAAAGCAGTGTGGTTCTTGCTGCCTTGGTGATTCAGGTCCACTTCTGGAAAGCTCACAAGATAGCGCACAGTATCGGCGTGTCCATGACATACTGCAAGGTTCAGACACGTTTGTCGTTCGGCATCTGTGGCACGTACATCCGCACCTGCTTTGACCAACCTCGTCACAATTGTGAGATCCCTTAAACAGCTAGCCACGAGCAAAGGCGAGCGTCCATCAGCACTCTTTTTCTCAATGTCTGCCCCTGCATCAATGAGCACCTGCACCACGTCTGAATGTTTACCATGCACAGCTAAGTGCAAAGCAGTGCCGTTGACGCCTTGGTGATTCACGTCCACTTCTGGCAAGCTCACAAGATAGCGCACAGTATCGGTGTGTCCAAAACACGCTGCAAGGATAAGACACGTGTTTCTTTCGGCATCTGTGGAATGTACATCCGCACCTGCTTTGACCAACTTCGTCACAGTTGTGAGTTCTCCTAAACAGCTAGCCACGAGCAAAGGCGAGCGTCCTTCATCATCCTTTGCCTCAATGTCTGCCCCTGCATCGATTAGCACCTGCACCACATCTGCATGTTTTCCGTGCACAGCTAATTGCAACGAAGTGTGGCTGCTGCAACCTTGGTGATTCAGGTCCACCTCTGGCAAGCCCACAACATAGCGCACAATATCGGTGTGTCCATGATACGCTGCAAATATAAGACAGGTGTCTCCTTCGGTATCTCTGGCACGTACATCCGCACCTGCTTTGACCAACTTCGTCACAGTTGTGAGTTCTCCTGAAAGGCTAGCCACGAGCAAAGGCGAGCGTCCTTCATCATCCCTTGTCTCAATGTCTGCCCCTGCGTCAATGAGCACCTGCACCACGTCTGCATGTTTTTCCAGCACAGCTGAGTACAACGCAGTGCTGTTGTCCACGCCTTTATAATTCAGGTCCACCTCTGGCAAGCCCACAAGATAGCGCACAATATCGGTGTGTCCCTCAAACACTGCAAGGATAAGACACGTGTTTCTTTCGTTATCTGTGGCACGTACATCCGCACCTGCTTTGACCAACTTCGTCACAGTTGTGAGTTCTCCTGAAAGGCTAGCCACGAGCAAAGGCGAGCGTCCTTCATCATCCCTTGTCTCAATGTCTGCCCCTGCGTCAATGAGCACCTGCACCACATCTGCATGTTTTCCGTGCACAGCTAAGTGCAACGAAGTGTGGCTGCTGCAACCTTGGTGATTCAGGTTCACCTCTGGCAAGCCCACAAGATAGCGCACAATATCGGTGTGTCCAAAACACGCTGCATATATAAGACAGGTGTTTCCTTCGGTATCTCTGGCACGTTCATCCGCACCTGCTTTGACCAACTTCGTCACAATTATGAGATCTCCTGAAATGCTCGCCACGAGCAAAAGCGAGCGTCCTTTATCATTCTTTGTCTCAATGTCTGCCCCTGCATCAATGAGCACCTGCACCACGTCTGCATGTTTCTCCAGCACAGCTGAGTACAACGCAGTGCTGTTGTCCACGCCTTTATAATTCAGGTCCACCTCTGGCAAGCTCACAAGATAGCGCACAATATCGGTGTGTCCACAATACGCTGCAAGGATAAGACACATGCTTCCTTCGGTACCATCCGCACCTGCTTTGACCAACTTCGTCACAATTGTGAGATCTCCTGAAATGCTCGCCACGAGCAAAGGCGAGCGTCCCTCATCATCCTTTGTCTCAATGTCTGCCCCTGCATCAATGAGCACCTGCACCACGTCTGCATATTTTCCCTCCACAGCTAAGTGCAACGCAGTGAGGTTCTTGCCTTGGTGATTCACGTCCACTTCTGGCAAGCTCACAAGATAGCGCACAGTATCGGTGTGTCCAAAACACGCTGCAAAAAAAAGACAGATGCTCCCTTTGTCGCTTACTGCACGTACATCCGCACCTGCGTCGACTAACATCTGCACAGTTGTGAGTGCTCCTGAAAGGCTAGCCAAGTGCAATGGAGAACGCCCTTCATCATTCTTTGTTTCAATGTCTGCCCCTGCACCGATGAATACCTGACACACTGCAGGGTCCTCCCACATGGCTGGACAAAGGCGCGACGTCCGACCTGCACTGTCCTTGGAGTCGTGTGGGACAAAGGCGACGTTGCTGCAGACTGACTTCCAATGCTGCAAGAGGACCTCCGTGCACGCAGGGTGGTCTGCGTGGACACACTCACTCAGCAGGATCCCGAAGCCCATCTGCGTTGTCTCAACATACGGAAGAAGCAGTGCGAGGCATGCATTGTGGTTCCCTCTGCATGCCTCGTGCACAGCTTCGAAGGCGGCCGTTTCCGTTTTGCTGCTTGGGGAGAGATTCTTGAGTGCTGCCCGCACGGCAGCGGTGTTGCCGTTCCTGACAGCCTCCAGCAGGTCCTTGTCAGAAAGCTTTGTTCTTTTTGGTGGGTTCTGGTTTGGTGTGCTGTCTGAGTGTTGCTTCGACATGGTGCTGTGTATTGCTGTGAGGTTGATGATGCTTTGTATTATATGCGAGGTTGCGGAGATGGGGGGAGGACTACAAAAGAAGCTCACCAAGAAGATGCACGTTTTCCTTTTTGTGTTTCCCACCCCGCAAACAAAACAAGAAAGACAAAAGGGAGAGGTTGTGGTAAAACGCACACACCCAATAACAAGATCACTATTTTAGCCAGGGCTCTCAAGTTTAACAACGCAAAAAGACAGAAAGAAGAAATTTGCAAGATGGTGATAAGTCTTACAGTGCTCAGATCACCTATAATAAAACACAACCAAACTATAGAAAAACACGGTGCCACCCACGATCATAGGTAAACCCGTGAGAAAAGAGAGGAAAACCACAACGAATTTGAACTAAACTGCCCACCCTCCCGACCCCATTCTCCCGTTTTTTTTTTTTTTGCTGTTGTGCTTATAGTCTTGCACCTTTCAAGAGAAGCAATAGGTGTTCTCTACCTTCTGCAGTAGAAAGCCATCAAAGAAGAAGAGAAATAGAAACGTAACACTCATCACACGATAAAAACCCATGGGAAAGAGAGGTTGTGGTGAAACGCACAACACCTCGGCCAATTTGGTGAGAGGTAGCTCTGCAGCGCGGTTCGTCCGTGGAACCGCAAAAGTGTGTTCAAAATGCTTTGTTTCTATTTCCTCCTTCGAGATGACAGGGAAAAAAAAAAGGTTGAATTGAAATACAACAGCCCGCTCGTGAACAGTGTACCAAACAGAACACATTATAAGCAAAGTTTAAACACACTCTTGAAACATACAAAAAAAAGTGGAGCACATCCTCGGGTGGCTACACTAAGTTCTAAAACAAAAAAAGACAAAACAAAACAAAAACGAAACAAACCAAACCAAACGATAAACCTAACCCTCAAAAAGGGGGCAGGTTTTCATACCCAACCCACATCACCGACACAATAAATATCACACTGAAGACCCCCACTATTGGTAGGGGGGGAGTCAATCTATCACAACATACCATCAAACAAAAAACCATAATGCAAGCAACCCTCACGTGAGGCCCCCTTCCCCCCATTTCCCTTCTACATTACAATACGAGTTACACTAAACAAAATACACACACACACACTAGGGCTTTCCCCCCAAAAATAGTGAGGTCGTTCCACCCCTCCACGACACCCAGTGACGAATGAATGTCAAGTGAAAAAGGTGGCAAGTAAATTACTTTGTCATGACAAGTGGACTTATTTGTCATTTTCACTTGTCATAAATATGACATGCGTTTCATTTGTCACGTACCACTGGGTCCCGCCCCTTCGTGTCAGTATGTGAGACCCCCTCCCCCCCCACCCCCTTTCCTCCCATTTTCTCTTTCAGCCTTCAGAGGTTTTGAATTTTGAGCGAAGAATGCGGAACAGGCGTTTTACGCCTTTGTCTGAAGGTTCGGTGGGGATGAGCGGAGTGCTGATGATTTCGGACACCTTTTCTACATAAACTACGTCGTTCTGCCCACACACGTAGACGTACCGTCCGCAGGAGGATATTGTCACTGCCTTCATCCATTTTCTGTATGTTTTGCCCCCTAGCGCGGTACCCGAAGTGTTCCATGCACGCAATGTACAATCCTTTCCACAACTCAACAAATAGCTTCCATCGGCTGTTATTGCGATGCCCCCAACCCATCCGGAGTGTCCACGAAACTCTGTAACCTTAGCACGAGACTCACTGTCATAGCATGTTATCACACCGGTATGCGAGGCACAGTATACACTATCAATCTCATGCGAGCGAGGGAACACCGCGAGGGCCATGACCCTGCCCCCTACGCTGATGACCGCCTCCTCATACGAGGTCGTATGCCAGACGCGTACTGTGCCGTCTTCACCCCCACTGTACAAATGGTTGCCCCCCTTCGAGAGCGCGATGCAGAGGACGTATCCGGTGTGGCCATTGAGCACCTTCTCGGAGCGGTTCGTTTCGAGACTCCATATGCAAACGGATTGGTCACGACTGCAGCTGTACAGACGCCGGCCACATGGTGAGACGGCAAGCCCATAGACACGCCCTCCATGCCCACGGAGAATGACTTCGAGGGATTGGGTTGCAATATTCCACACACGGATGGTCGCGTCGCAGCTAGCGGAGTACAGTGTGTCTCCATCGGGGGAGATGGCCAAGGCAACGACTTCTTTGTCGTGACTCCCGATGGTGCCATTGCTGTCGCCGGCTTCGGTGTCGTAGCCAAGGATTTCGGTATGTGATGCGCAGTATGCAGCCCGCCCGTCAGGGCTGATGCACACATCGCACATCCACTTCAGTTGATTCCCCAAATAATTGGCCGGCGCCTTCACCCCAATCACCACCCGCGCCTCCACCACAGAGTCTCTCGACAAACCCATATCTCTCAGTTCTTGCTCCTCATCGTCAATCCCTACCAGTTCCCCATCAATGGTCAGACTCACCCGGTCGGGGTCCACGTGGCCCTCGAAGACCTCTTCTGCACAACGCTGGCGGAGACGCCCAACTGTCTCGTTTTCCTCCAAATCAAGAATGACCTGGACACCTGTCTCAACTGCGATGGCGGTGACTTCCATGTTGTATCAGAGAGAGGGGGAGGAGGCCTAGAGAATAGAGTATGAAGAATGGCGTTTTTTATCCCCTGTTGGTGTTGTGGTCGGGGGCAATGGCATTGTGGGGGGGAAAGTAGTCAGGTCTTTTATGTTTTATAATCTCGCGTGTGGGGGAAGTGTGTTTTGTGGGGAAGGGAGCAAACAAAACGGGAATTCTGCAGATAGGTGTCGTTTTTATATTCCTCCCAAAGTTCTGGATTCAAAGTTAGCCGAAGCCTTTGTACTGCAGAAGGTATAGACGGTCGAACTTTTATTCCTTCACTTATTTCACTATTTTCTCAAATGCTCATGCGTGAAGGGTGCTTTAGGTGGTGGCACAGAGTACAACCCTGGAAATTTAGAAACCAAGGGGAGACGCTGCCACACTACGACAGCGGTGCTCAGGCAGACAGGCTAGCTGCTGACGTCGCCATCGTCGCTCTCAGTCAGTTGTGCCCGTCGCATGCGCTTGCGCTGCTCGGGAGACTCGTCTCTGCTACGTTTCGCACCAGGTTCAACCAAAAGATGGGACAGCCTGCCTTGATTCACTGTGCTCCACACAACAGTGTTCCTTGGTACGTCCAAAGCTGTCAAGTTTGTGCAGTTTCGAAGAAATAACTCACCACCGCCCCACATTCGTGTAACACCGCTCAGTGGCGTCAAGTCGAGTGCGGTAATGCCGCAGTCGCCAAGAAACCCCATGCCAATGTGCGTAACACTGCTAAGTGGTGTCAGGTCGAGCTTTGTTAAGCTTCTGCAGCCATCAAGAAATTTGACATCAATGGATGTGATGCTTTCCATCTGCGACAAGTCCAGTGTAGTTAAGCTTTTGCAGCAGGAAACAAAACAATTGCGAATGCGCGTGACACCGCTCAGTTGAGGCAATCGCAGCTCTGTTAAGCCATCACAGTTGAAAAGAAAGTACTCGCCGATGTACGTAACGCTGCTAAGTGGTGGCAAGTCAAGCGTGGCTAAAGCATTGCAATCCGACAAAAAATAATCGCCTATATACGTAGCACTGCTGAGCGACGGCAAGCGCAGGGTTTTCAAATCTCGGCACTCCGCAAGAAAGTACCAACTAATCTCGGTAACCCTGTTAAGCGGTGGCAAATTTAGTGCTGTTAAGTTTCCGCAGTAGGAAAGAAAGTGGTGCTCAATTTTGGTAAGCTTGCTGAGTGAGGACAAGTCCAGCTCTGTTAAGTTCATGCACTCACAAAAAAAGTCACTCCCAATGTGTGTGATACTACCCAGTGAAGACAAGTTGGCTGCTGTCAAGTTTCGACACCTGAAAAGAAAAGTATGTCCAATGTGCGTGACACTGCTCAACCCAGAGAGGTCGACGCTTGTCACGTCACTCTCCGAGAGGAAGCCGTTCCCGATCTGCGTCACAACAGACACAGCACTCAGATCAAGACTTGTCAACGATGCGCCATGCAAGAAGCCATTAGGAATCACCGTCGCAACCTCCGCCTGCAAAAGCAAAGACGCCACCTCAGGATCCGTAACACCCCCCAACTTCTCAGCCGTAATGTCAGTCACACCCAACGCATGAAGCTCGGCTATGGCTCCGTACTTCTGCGTCTTCGTCAGGGTGGGGGCCCGTTTTCGATGCATGCACCCCTATCCGAGATAGGTGATACAATACATCGTGGAGGTGATGTTACATAAGTCCATCACCGCCCCTGCTGTGCCCATCCTTCTGCTTCGTCTGCTTCTTCTTGAAGAAGCCTCCCAGCGTCGTCTGTCGCCCCTTCGAGGTGTCGTGGTGGCGGCGGCAGCAGTGATCCAGCGTACTCTTCTCTTGCACACAGTTCCCGCACCTCGAGAGTCTATGCTTAGTGCATGCTTCGTGTCGGATCGGTAACCCGTCGTCGTTGGAGTGGTGCGCAAAGCAGCAATGCATCAGGTCTGCCTGGGCGTTCTTCGAGCAGGCATCACACTTCGTCTTCCGGTGCAGCACACATATCGCAAACTGGAAGATCGGAACCGCTCCTTCAGGTGCCTTCACGGGTGCGTCCCCTGGACGCACGTGCTCATGGTGCCGGTAGCGAGCATGCGCAGATGTCTCCTGTTCAGCCCGCTGGATGAATGGTAGTGCCCTCCTGCCCCTAACTTCTGTGGAGGGGTACGCCGTCTCAGCAGAATACTCCCCCATCCATGTACCTCTCGCTCTATCGCCACCACGGAGCTCCGCCTCAGACATGCCTTCGGAGCTGCGTTGCAGACGGTACGCCACACCAGCATCGTATAGCGCACGCAATGCCTTCAACGTTTCTTCTCCGCCGGCAAAGATAGGACGGCGGTCGATGCCTGTGATGGCGTTCGCCCCAAACGAAGCGAGAACATGCGTTACCTTCACCTTCCCCGGATGGAGAGAGCTCTCCGAAAAGGTTCTGAGTGAAGCCAACATATGCCCAAAGGTGGTCGTCTTCGCCATTTCTCTGTGGACCAGCGCTACTGGCACCACGTCGTCATCATCGTCGTCTTCCTCACTCCCGTCGTCTTCCCCCCCATTGTTGACTTCTTCCCCAGTCCCATCCCTCGGCTGCTTCAGCTTCGGCGCTATTCTGCCGGTCTTGTCCCCAGGTCGGATGTCCATCCCTGTGGCAACCTCGAAGTCGATGAGCAGCTCCATGTGGGAGACTTCACGTCCAGCTTCGTCGCTCCATTGTAAACCACCCAGCCAGGAGGCAAACGCCAGCAGCAGCGCACGTCCATACGGCCACCTCCTTTTCAGGGGGGTGTAGTCCACCAAACTGTTCGCGTGTTGCGTCGTCGTGTCCAACTCCGGCGCCCACGTCCACGGGTATCGGTCTTCTTGCAGTCGCGGGTTCGCCGCTTCCGGTCTGCTCCACTTGGAGCGTGCGATGAGGATGCGCACCATCATCTTCTGCAGGTCTGCAACACGGGCGCATTCCAAAGGTGTGTCCGGTGTGCACATGCCGCAGATAGCGAGACAGTTTGGCCAGGTCGTTCTGTCAATGTCCAACAGCAAGGGGTACTCCGCACGAATGCTACTCCATGCTTCACATTCCCACCACAAGTGTTTGTGATTTTCGTCCACCCCCGCTTCGCAGTGCACGCAGATGGCCGAGTCCCGTATGCGCGCTCTCGCAAGTCGCACCCCCGTTATCGCACCGTCAGCTACAATGTGTCGCAGCGTCCCCGCCTCGTAATCCGTCAAAGTTTTGCTTCGGGTGAGAGCAAGGGTTTTCTCCTTATCCACCCCCGCTTCAATACCCTTCAGGTTAGCTCTGCCTTTGCCATTGGCCTTCGCAGTCGTCTTCGTACGGGAGAGTCGAATGAAGAACATCCGTTCTCGCACAACGTGGCCCAGTCTGCCCAAGCTTACTGTCTTCACATCAACGATGCTCCCATCGTGCGTTTTCACTTTTGTCGTGTCTATCCATGACCACGCAAGGCGGCTGAGGGCTCGCGCAATCAACCCGATGGGTCCTCCAGTCTTCGCCTGCTTCGCTTTCGCACGTGACCTGCACTTTTCGACCAGCAAACAGATCTCATCCGATTTGCGTATCATCGCCGCCCACGTCATGATCCTTCTGTAGTCGAATGCCACCGAGGGGTCGAGCAGATGGCCTTTCTCGAAGACATTCAGCATGACCGGTACGCTTCTTCGGTTCATCTTGTTCACGCCGTGGACCCCTTTCTCCACTGCAGTTGCAAGACTGTTCACGTATTTCCCAGGTGGGTCCTGCACCGTGATACCGTACACAGATTTCGACATCACTGCAGCCTGCATGATGCCTGCTTTCTCACCTTGAGTCAGCGGGAGGCATCCCACCTTACCTTCTGCGTCTTCGTCAGGATGATTGTGTCACCAGCACTCAGTTCTGTGATGTCCTCTCCTTCGTCCTTCCCTCCAAAGCCCATGTGGAAGCTGTCCTCAGCCAACCCCGCTGCAGACGCCACCTTCTGCCGCATCGTCTCCGTTGTGTCATCCTCACCCACCTCAATCTCGTACTCCGTTTTACCAAAACCCTGAACAGTCAGCTGCATTGGGAGGGTAGAGAGAAAGAGCAGGGAAGCAGGAAATGGTGCACTGCAAAGTGGTGTGGTTGTGGAGGGGGGAGAAAGGGGTTCGGTCATGGGGAAGAAAAATAGGAATATTTTGGGGGCTTTTTTTTTGTCATTTTTCAAATAACGGTTTGGAGTGTGAGACTCTCATTTTTTTTTGTCTTTCTTCTTTGCACAGAAAGGGAAAACTGTTTTGGTAAGAGGTAAGGTGACTCTCTCTCTCTCTGTGCTCACCTAAAAAAAGCCATCTACAGAGAGTTTATGTGTTCCTCCTGGACATAATCACTGGCGACGTCGTTGAGGTCCCCCGTTTAGATTAACCGAGGGGTGTCACTTCTTTCTTTCTTTGGGGCGAGGTGGTTTTTTTTTTTTTTTTTTTTTTTTTTTTTACTGGTTTTCTTCAGGGCCTTTTCTAAGTCCATGGGCCCATGGCACCCCTCCGAAAACACACTTTTTTTCTGTACAAATGCCACACGTAAAAACAATATTTTTTCTGTACAAATGCCACAGGCAAAATATTTTTTCTGGACTTTTGCCACATGGGAGGTGGGGGGGGGGTGGGGGTGGGGGGCGGGCCTCTAAGAGTGACCAGAACTGGCCTCATGAACAAAGTGACCCCGTCACAGCCAGAACGCGACCCAATTGGTCAAACGCCGAAGGAAAAGGAAGCATGCAGCATGGCGAAAGGAAAAAAGTAGCGTACCGTGCGCCTGCGGCGCAAGATTGCAAGCCACCCATGACATAGTTTGGCTGTAAAATGTGCAATTTTAAGCACAATATTTTGAAATGTTGCGTACCGTGGCTTCGCCAAAACTTTCGTTCAGCAAAATATGGAAGTAACATTTACGGGAACTGACGATAATGACCAACGACAGTGCCATTTGATGTCAACATTTTTTTAGAAATGTTGCGTACCGTGGCTTCGCCAGGAATCAGTTCTGTTTCGTATTTGCGTTAATTAGTCTTGGTTTCCCATCCCCTCCCTCCCTAGTTCATACGCAAGGGCATCTTCCCTTTCTGTGCACCGCTGAGTGGTGTCCTTACGTCACTTTTGACCATACTTTTCTTTTCCTCACCCCCACCCCTTTGCTTTAACTTTGCTTGCACACCCCGACCCACCCGGAGAGGCCTGGGGACGGGATAGTTCACAACCGCCCCTTCTCCTATTTGACTCATTTTTCCCCTTCTTCAACCCCCACCCCCGAAAAAACCCCCTCAAAAATATGAGGGGAGATGCCCCGCCAACGCACCGACCGGAAAGCTCGGAATGGGTTTTGAAAATATGCGGGGAGATGCCCCGCCAACGTACCGACCGGAAAGCTCGGAATGGGTTTCCGGGGGTTTTTTACGTGTGGCATTTGTACAGAAAAAAGTCATTGGCACCTCGGCCAAAATCGGGGTTTTTGGCTCAACTTAGAGCCACCCCTGGTTTTCTTCCTTGCTTTCGTATTTTTTGTTTTCTTTATCTATGTGGATCCCCCCCAGTGAACCGTTAGGGACCCCGCTCTGCCGTGGCAGTCGTGGTTAGCGTTGTCATGTTTGTCTGTAGCACACAAGTAAGAAGAGAGACTCTGGGTCTCATTGGCGTCTGTTTCTCAAAGGGCGAGGTGGTTTTTTTTGTCGTTTTTCGAACAATAGTTTAGGGCTGTGTGTGAGTCAACAATCTGCTGCTGCTTCACACCTGTAGCAGCAAGGGTGCCTTGGGTTGGGTGGGAGACACGCTGCCACACTACGACAGCTGTGCTCAGGCAGACAGGCTAGCTGCTGACGTCGCCATCGTCGCTCTCAGTCAGTTGTGCCCGTCGCATGCGCTTGCGCTGCTCGGGAGACTCGTCTCTGCTACGTTTCGCACCAGGTTCAACCAAAAGATGGGACAGCTTGCCTTGCTTCACTGTGCTCCGCACAACAGTATTCCTTGGTACGTCCAAAGCTGTCAAGTTTGTGCAGTTTCGAAGAAAGTACTCACCACCGCCCGATATTTCTGTAACACCGCTCAGTGGCGTCAAGTCGAGTGCGGTAATGCCGCTGTTAGCAAGAAACCCCATAGAAATGTGCGTAACGCTGCTAAGTGGTGTCAGGTCGAGTGTGGCTAAAGCATTGCAATCCGACAGAAAATAATCGCCTATATACTTAGCACTGCTGAGCGACGGCAAGCGCAGGGCTTTCAAAGCTTGGCACTCCGCAAGAAAGTACCCACTAATCTCGGTAACCCTGTTCAGCGGTGGCAAATTTAGTGCTGTTAAGTTTCCACAGTAGGAAAGAAAGTGGTGCTCAATTTTGGTAAGCTTGCTGAGTGAGGGCAAGTCCAGCTCTGTTAAGCTCATGCACCTACAAAAAAAGTTGCTCCCAATGTGAGTGACACTGCTCAACCCAGAGAGGTCGACGCTTGTCACTGTCTTACACTCCGCGAGGAAGCAGTTCCCGATCTGCGTCACAACAGACACAGCACTCAGATCAAGACTCGTCAACGATGCGCCCCACAAGAAGGCAGTAGGAATCACCGTCGCAACCTCCGCCTGCAAAAGCAAAGACGCCACCTCAGGATCCGTAACACCCCCCAACTTCTCAGCCGTAATGTCAGTCACACCCAACGCATGAAGCTCGGCTATGGCTCCGTACTTCTGCGTCTTCGTCAGGATGATTGTGTCACCAGCACTCAGTTCTGTGATGTCCTCTCCTTCGTCCTTCCCTCCAAAGCCCATGTGGAAGCTGTCCTCAGCCAACCCCGCTGCAGACGCCACCTTCTGCCGCATCGTCTCCGTTGTGTCATCCTCACCCACCTCAATCTCGTACTCCGTTTTACCAAAACCCTGAACAGTCAGCTGCATTGGGAGGGTAGAGAGAAAGAGCAGGGAAGCAGGAAATGGTGCACTGCAAAGTGGTGTGGTTGTGGAGGGGGGAGAAAGGGGTTCGGTCATGGGGAAGAAAAATAGGAATATTTTGTACCGTTTTGGGCCGCTGTAATTGTGGTGTAATTGTGGCGTGATTGTGCTCAGTTTTGGTCAGTTCTGCTCAGTTCTGCGTAAGTGTGTGTACGTGTGCGTAAGTGTACGTAAGTGTGCGTAAGTGTTGGTACTTGTGGGTACGTGTGTGTAAGTGTGCAAATACGGGTTTTTTTGTTTTCTGCATGTTTCTCCTGCTCTCTTATCTTAAATTTAGTGCCCAATAATGCTGAAGGTCGGCCAACAAGACTTTGATAACATTTCTCTTAATATTGCACTTTTTTTGGCGTGGCTGCATAACCGATTCCCCGCGTTTCTACCAGTTGTCATTCCGGTTAGGGGCATTCACGTGTTGAAAAAAAATTGTTTTCGTTGGTGAATCTTTTAAACGCCGGCATTTGCATTTCCGGAATCCGTCCGGCCAGTGATGGGGTCAATTTGCCGAAATGGACACGTTCTCGTTGTTGGTCAATTCCGCAGTATACACAGTATACACAGTATACACAGTATACACAGTATACACAGTATACACAGTATACACAGTATACACAGTATACACAGTATACACAGTATACACAGTATACACAGTATACACAGTATACACAGTATACACAGTATACACAGTATACACAGTATACACAGTATACACAGTATACACAGTATACACAGGGGATTGGGAGTACAGTACAGTACAGTACAGTACAGTACAGTACAGTACAGTACAGTACAGTACAGTACAGTACAGTACAGTACAGTACAGTACAGTACAGTACAGTACAGTACAGTACAGTACAGTACAGTACAGTACAGTACAGTACAGTACAGTACAGTACAGTACAGTACAGTACAGTACAGTACAGTACAGTACAGTACAGTACAGTACAGTACAGTACAGTACAGTACAGTACAGTACAGTACAGTACAGTACAGTACAGTACAGTACAGTACAGTACAGTACAGTACAGTACAGTACAGTACAGTACAGTACAGTACAGTACAGTACAGTACAGTACAGTACAGTACAGTACAGTACAGTACAGTACAGTACAGTACAGTACAGTACAGTACAGTACAGTACAGTACAGTACAGTACAGTACAGTACAGTACAGTACAGTACAGTACAGTACAGTACAGTACAGTACAGTACAGTACAGTACAGTACAGTACAGTACAGTACAGTACAGTACAGTACAGTACAGTACAGTACAGTACAGTACAGTACAGTACAGTACAGTACAGTACAGTACAGTACAGTACAGTACAGTACAGTACAGTACAGTACAGTACAGTACAGTACAGTACAGTACAGTACAGTACAGTACAGTACAGTACAGTACAGTACAGTACAGTACAGTACAGTACAGTACAGTACAGTACAGTACAGTACAGTACAGTACAGTACAGTACAGTACAGTACAGTACAGTACAGTACAGTACAGTACAGTACAGTACAGTACAGTACAGTACAGTACAGTACAGTACAGTACAGTACAGTACAGTACAGTACAGTACAGTACAGTACAGTACAGTACAGTACAGTACAGTACAGTACAGTACAGTACAGTACAGTACAGTACAGTACAGTACAGTACAGTACAGTACAGTACAGTACAGTACAGTACAGTACAGTACAGTACAGTACAGTACAGTACAGTACAGTACAGTACAGTACAGTACAGTACAGTACAGTACAGTACAGTACAGTACAGTACAGTACAGTACAGTACAGTACAGTACAGTACAGTACAGTACAGTACAGTACAGTACAGTACAGTACAGTACAGTACAGTACAGTACAGTACAGTACAGTACAGTACAGTACAGTACAGTACAGTACAGTACAGTACAGTACAGTACAGTACAGTACAGTACAGTACAGTACAGTACAGTACAGTACAGTACAGTACAGTACAGTACAGTACAGTACAGTACAGTACAGTACAGTACAGTACAGTACAGTACAGTACAGTACAGTACAGTACAGTACAGTACAGTACAGTACAGTACAGTACAGTACAGTACAGTACAGTACAGTACAGTACAGTACAGTACAGTACAGTACAGTACAGTACAGTACAGTACAGTACAGTACAGTACAGTACAGTACAGTACAGTACAGTACAGTACAGTACAGTACAGTACAGTACAGTACAGTACAGTACAGTACAGTACAGTACAGTACAGTACAGTACAGTACAGTACAGTACAGTACAGTACAGTACAGTACAGTACAGTACAGTACAGTACAGTACAGTACAGTACAGTACAGTACAGTACAGTACAGTACAGTACAGTAATTTCGGTGTAATTGTGTGTAATTGTGGTGTAATTGTGGTTAGTTGTGGTTAGTTGTGTGTACTTGTGCTGAAACTGTACTGGAATTGTGCCTAATATAGGCACAGCTCAGGTGAGTATGGTGCTAGCTGTTCCCAGTAGTGTCATAGGCAAAACGGTACATATTTTGGGGGCTTTTTTTTTTTGTCATTTTTCAAATAACGGTTTGGAGTGTGAGACTCTCGCTTTTTTTTGTCTTTCTTCTTTGCACAGAAATGGAAAACTGTTTTGGTAAGAGGTAAGGTGACTCTCTCTCTCTGTGCTCCTAAAAAAAGCCATCTACAGAGAGTTTATGTGTTCCTCCTGGACATAATCACTGGCGACATCGTTGAGGTCCCCCGTTTAGATTAACCGAGGGGTGTCACTTCTTTCTTTCTTTGGGGCGAGGTGGTTTTTTTTGTCGTTTTTCGAACAATAGTTTAGGGCTGTGTGTGAGTCAACAATCTGCTGCTGCTGCTGCTTCACACCTGTAGCAGCAAGGGTGCCTTGGGTTGGGTGGGATACGCGCTGCCACACTACGACAGCGGTGCTCAGGCAGACAGGCTAGCTGCTGACGTCGCCATCGTCGCTCTCAGTCAGTTGTGCCCGTCGCATGCGCTTGCGCTGCTCGGGAGACTCGTCTCTGCTACGTTTCGCACCAGGTTCAACCAAAAGATGGGACAGCTTGCCTTGCTTCACTGTGCTCCACACAACAGTGTTCCTTGGTACGTCCAAAGCTGTCAAGTTTGTGCAGTTTTGAAGAAAGTACTCACCACCGCCCCATATTTCTGTAACACCGCTCAGTGGCGTCAAGTCGAGTGCGGTAATGCCGCTGTTAGCAAGAAACTCTATATCAATGCGCGTAACGCTGCTAAGTGGTGTCAGGTCGAGTGTGGCTAAAGCATTGCAATGCAACAGAAAAGCATCGCCTATATACTTAGCACTGCTGAGCGACGGCAAGCGCAGGGATTTTAAAGCTCGGCACTCCGCAAGAAAGTGGTGCTCAATTTTGGTAAGCTTGCTGAGTGAGGGCAAGTCCAGCTCTGTTAAGCTCATGCACCTACAAAAAAAGTTGCTCCCAATATGTGTGACACTGCTCAACCCAGAGAGGTCGACGCTTGTCACTGTCTTACACTCCGCGAGGAAGCAGTCCCCGATCTGCGTCACAACAGACACAGCACTCAGATCAAGACTCGTCAACGATTCACCCCACAAGAAGGCATTAGGAATCACCGTCGCAACCTCCGCCTGCAAAAGCAAAGACGCCACCTCAGGATCCTTAACACCCCCCAACTTCTCAGCCGTGATGTCTGTCACACCCAACGCATGAAGCTTGGCTATGGCTCCGTACTTCTGCGTCTTCGTCAGGATGATTGTGTCACCAGCACTCAGTTCTGTGATGTCCTCTCCTTCGTCCTTCCCTCCAAAGCCCATGTGGAAGCTGTCCTCAGCCAACCCCGCTGCAGACGCCACCTTCTGCCGCATCGTCTCCGTTGTGTCATCCTCACCCACCTCAATCTCGTACTCCGTTTTACCAAAACCCTGAACAGTCAGCTGCATTGGGAGGGTAGAGAGAAAGAGCAGGGAAGCAGGAAATGGTGCACTGCAAAGTGGTGTGGTTGTGGAGGGGGGAGAAAGGGGTTCGGTCATGGGGAAGAAAAATAGGAATATTTTGGGGGCTTTTTTTATGTCATTTTTCAAATAACGGTTTGGAGTGTGAGACTCTCGCTTTTTTTTGTCTTTCTTCTTTGCACAGAAATGGAAAACTGTTTTGGTAAGAGGTAAGGTGACTCTCTCTCTCTGTGCTCACCTAAAAAAAGCCATCTACAGAGAGTTTTATGTGTTCCTCCTGGACATAATCACTGGCGACATCGTTGAGGTCCCCCGTTTAGATTAACCGAGGGGTGTCACTTCTTTCTTTCTTTGGGGCGAGGTGGTTTTTTTTGTCGTTTTTCGAACAATAGTTTAGGGCTGTGTGTGAGTCAACAATCTGCTGCTGCTGCTGCTTCACACCTGTAGCAGCAAGGGTGCCTTGGGTTGGGTGGGAGACACGCTGCCACACTACGACAGCTGTGCTCAGGCAGACAGGCTAGCTGCTGACGTCGCCATCGTCGCTCTCAGTCAGTTGTGCCCGTCGCATGCGCTTGCGCTGCTCGGGAGACTCGTCTCTCGCACCAGGTTCAACCAAAAGATGGGACAGCTTGCCTTGCTTCACTGTGCTCCACACAACAGTATTCCTTGGTACGTCCAAAGCTGTCAAGTTTGTGCAGTTTTGAAGAAAGTACTCACCACCGCCCGATATTCTTGTAACACCGCTTAGTGGCGTCAAGTCGAGTGCGGTAATGCCGCTGTTAGCAAGAAACTCTATATCAATGTACGTAACACTGCTAAGTGGTGTCAGGTCAAGCGTGGCTAAAGCATTGCAATCCGACAAAAAATAATCGCCTATATACGTAGCACTGCTGAGCGACGGCAAGTGCAGGGTTTTCAAAGCTTGGCACTTCGCAAGAAAGTGCCGACTAATCTCGGTAACCCTGTTCAGCGGTGGCAAATTTAGTGCTGTTAAGTTTCCGCAGTTGTAAAGAAAGCCTTTCTCAATTTTGGTAAGCTTGCTGAGTGATGACAAGTCTAGCTCTGTTAAGCTCATGCACTCACAAAAAAACTCACTCCCAATATGTGTGACACTGCTCAACCCAGAGAGGTCGACGCTTGTCACGTCACTCTCCGAGAGGAAGCCGTTCCCGATCTGCGTCACAACAGACACAGCACTCAGATCAAGACTCGTCAACGATTCGCCCCACAAGAAGCCATTAGGAATCACCGTCGCAACCTCCGCCTGCAAAAGCAAACACGCCACCTCAGGATCCATAACACTCCCCCACTTCTCAGCCGTGATGTCTGTCACACCCAACGCATGAAGCTCGGCTATGGCTCCGTACTTCTGCGTCTTCGTCAGGATGATTGTGTCACCAGCACTCAGTTCTGTGATGTCCTCTCCTTCGTCCTTCCCTCCAAAGCCCATGTGGAAGCTGTCCTCAGCCAACCCCGCTGCAGACGCCACCTTCTGCCGCATCGTCTCCGTTGTGTCATCCTCACCCACCTCAATCTCGTACTCCGTTTTACCAAAACCCTGAACAGTCAGCTGCATTGGGAGGGTAGAGAGAAAGAGCAGGGAAGCAGGAAATGGTGCACTGCAAAGTGGTGTGGTTGTGGAGGGGGGAGAAAGGGGTTCGGTCATGGGGAAGAAAAATAGGAATATTTTGGGGGCTTTTTTTTTTTGTCATTTTTCAAATAACGGTTTGGAGTGTGAGACTCTCGCTTTTTTTTGTCTTTCTTCTTTGCACAGAAAGGGAAAACTGTTTTGGTAAGAGGTAAGGTGACTCTCTCTCTCTGTGCTCCTAAAAAAAGCCATCTACAGAGAGTTTATGTGTTCCTCTGTGGGCAAATCGTTGTGTTGGGGGGGGGGGGGGGGGGTTTTTTACTGCAGAAGAAAGCAGATGTTTTCGTTTATTCATTTATTTTGACAACCATCAACGCCCCTCCCCACCCTTACCTCCCTCCTTCCCTTCACCCCCCTTGAGCTCACCCCCTATCTCCAACTTACCGTAGTTGCGTGGGATAGTGTAAGACACCGGCTCACCTTCCGTCGCTGAAGGGCATCTACTGGACAACATTCGAGTGGAGAGAGAGGGGCCTGTTCACAGCACCACACCACACACCTTTTTAGATATACCGCATGAAAAAATTTTTGTTGCATCGACAATCGCTGAGTAATCCCACCAGGAAGGAGAATTCATATTAGGTCTGTATTTTCTGTTTTGTGCTGACCATGTGTCCCCAACCTATTCTAGGGGGTTAAAAAAATGGTTTTTTTTTGTAGTTTTTCGACAATCACCCTTGTGGGTTCTGTACAACAAAAGGTCGCCCTCTGGAGACTAATAAACTTCAAAGATAGAGTAAGGCTTTTCCCTTCATTCCTGCCTTCGGTATACATCATTTCCTCCTTCTGCGATCTTTTCTATGAAACCCCTTTTTTGCAAAAACTTTAATGTCCGAATCGCAACCTGCCCTGCAGACTCTGGTGATGTTAACCCTGCACAGAGCGCCGTGATCTCTGATAATGGAACACCATTTTTCTCTTTGCATAGTCGCAACACTGCGATTGCCACGTCTTTGTTCGCGGCCCCTTCGGGAGCATCCACAGTACCGCTGCTAGCACCTCCTTTACCCTTACCTCCATCCTCCACATCAAATAAATACAGCTTTTCCGTTAAAGTGTCCAGATGTGGCGAAAGAGAGTATCTGTCATCTGCGTACTGCAAAAACGGAAATGGTTTATTTTCCAAAAATGCGACCGCCTTTTTTAGAAGAGGCACTGGCATATCAGGTACCATTGCAGCAATTTCATCAAGAGTGAGATGAGCGTTCGAAGATGTGCTGAAACAGAGGAGAACGGAGGCTGGGCAAGGGGGAAGGGAAAACTCTGCCTTCGATACTGTGTCGTAGAGAACAAAGCGAGCGTAGTCCATGCACCATGTGACCTTCCTTTTTATCTTCTTCTTCGGTCCGGATCGCTCTTCCTCTAATGCAATGTGTTTAAGTAAAATCTCTGGCGCTGTGTTTTTATCAACATCCTGAGGATTGAGCAGCTTCTCAAATAGATCGGTTTGCTCTTTAAAAGAGTCGCGGAAAGGGTTGGGAAAATATGAGAGAAGCGGTTCTGGGGTCAATACTGGCCAGATCTTTGCGGAAAGGGGTAAGGGAGCAAAATGAGGTTGCGGAAGATCTGCGGACATTGCTTTGTATTGATTACGAAGGTTTATCGCATTTGTCATATCCCGTGTCATGGAGGTGGCGGGGGACAACTGTTTGCAGAATGTTGCGTCAGATGCAACGTCATGCAATGCAGTCAATGAGGTAAGAAGCTCTTCCTCTGCCGTCGCTAAGGTACGCCCTTGGAGGAGTCTCGCCTGCGTTGCTGCACAAAGCTGCGAGGTAAACCTCGCCTTTCCTGACGCATCCAGGAAACGAAGCATGCCATGCAAACGGGCGCAGAAGGTTGTGAGCGGGATGAACACTCCTCCTCCACCTCCACCTCCACCTCCACCGCCCTCCCACAACCCCGAATGCTGTACATAATAGTCAAGACTCCTCAACGCTTCTGAGACCAAACGCGGACCGCACCGTGCAAATACCTTTTCAAAACAGAGTGCCAATGCGCGATTGTGAACCTCTTGGGTTGAAGAGAGGGAAACTGCTTCGGTCGTGGTATTCCAATCACAACGCAACCGGTCCGTTAAATGCGACATTGCCACAAAAATGTTACCGCTTTTTAACGCAATCTCAGAAGACCGTGCGATTGCTGCTGCTACAGCACGCTCTACCACAATACGCCCTTCTCTACTGTCAGGAAGAATCAAACAGGTTGCTAGCTGTACATAAGGACTGTCTTTGATAGATGACGATGCTTGAGCACATAAGCACACCACAAGAAGGCTCTGCAAACACCTAAAAGACGGCAGCACTACAGGACGTTCCAGCAACTGATCGCACTCTGCGGGGTTCAAAAGAAACTCTTTAAGCACCTTGAGGTGAAAGAAGGTGTTCGTATTGGCAACCTTCAGGGTCTTCGTGAGGGATCGTGTAAAAGCTCGAAAAAGGGTGTTCTCTCTGGGACCAAACCCCTTCTCAGCGTTGGTTGCAAACAGCACAGAAAATATTTTGTTTAGATGGAGAAATTGCAGTGACCTACAGGCCCCTACACAGAGCTCTGATTTGTTCCGGTATGCTTCTGACTTTGTAATGTCTCCACAGGCTAACTCTTTGGCATACTCAGAAAAAAGCTGGGCCTGCGTGATAGCACTACTGTAACGCACGCCGCACCACTGCGTCACAAAGCGTTCTAAAGCGTGCTCTATAATAACCCCAATCTGAGTCAACTCATAGGAAACAGATTCAAAGGGAAACTCACCATCCTTGCATGGACCTACAGTGTGACCGAGGACACACCATTCACTGAAATATGTCATAAAAGAGCGAATCGAGCGGATTTCCTCATTTTTGGATTGATCTTCAACCATTTTATGCATAGCAGCAGCGTCTGCAGAAAAGCGGCGAACGATGTCTTCTGTAGAAAGCACTGTGTTTCCAGAGAAAATCTCTTTTAGTGCATCTGCAGTGTCTCCGTGGGTGTACCAACGATTTGACCCTCCTTTGCTTTCCGCTGCGAGCAAAATTTTAGAAGCTTCGGCGACAAGGGAGTCTATGAGGTGGGGCAACTCTGTGGCGTCTTTCCCTTCCCCTTTCTTTTTCCCTTTCCCTCCAAAGAAATATTGGTAAAATGCGTCATTACAATGAACCTCTATGAAATCGGGGCAATCAAATTCAAGTTGTTTGAGGCCAGGAGATAGGCGGTTTGCTGCACTCCTAGAAAGCTTCCGACAGGCTATAAAAGCATCCAATTCTGCCCCATCACCACCAGGATAGATGCGGTCCATCAAACGGTGCAGTTCTGCTACCACCACAGCCCCCAACTTCTCCCTCAACACCCCGCACGAAACACCCAAGCACAGTACCCCATCCAATGCGGCTGCACCTTCCATTGTTGCCTTCATCCTCTCCGCTCCTGTCATTGCAGTTTCCGCGTTTGCAATGACATTCCGTACGTAACCCTTCAGAAGCTCCATGTTTTGTGTATATCTGAAATAGGAGACGTTCACGTATTGACAGAAGAGAGCGGAGCATCAATGTTGATATATAAAAGTGAGGGCGGGGGGTGTGGGGTTTTGTCAGAAAGTACTTCGGAGGGGGGGGAGGGAAAGCGGGTGTGGGTGAAGGGAGAAACTGTGTGGGTAACCAAACAGAAATATCCCGGCACAAAAAATGCAGTAAAAAAATGGCAGGCAGACAACGAGAACGAATCGTTGTGTATAAAGGGCAAAAAAATGGGGGTGCAATTGAAAATAGAAACAAAAGGTATCCACTCCCCTCCCCTACCCTCCCCCCCCCCGGAAAAGAAACAACTCTCGCCCCCAAAAAAAAAAAGAAAAGTTTATAAGATGATCCTAAGCCTCTCGTGCTTAGTCACCTTAGGGTAGTGTAACTTTTTCAGCCTGTTACCGTTACCGCCCGCCGGATTTTTCGAAAACCAAAAAAATAAAGTTATGTAGAAAGTACCTAGGGAAAAAAGTTATGAAGAGGTTCTATAGGAAAGATGTGGGTGGGGCTGTACAGGGCCCATACCCATAGCACCTCACGATCACTTGGTGAGTAGGCAATTTTTCTCGAGAGAAAAGTCGTTTTCCTTCACGAGTGTTTTCTTGTACACTGTACAGTGTACACTGTACAGTGTACACTGTACACTGTACACTGTACACTGTACACTGTACACTGTACACTGTACACTGTACACTGTACACTGTACACTGTACACTGTACACTGTACACTGTACACTGTACACTGTACACTGTACACTGTACACTGTACACTGTACACTGTACACTGTACACTGTACACTGTACACTGTACACTGTACACTGTACACTGTACACTGTACACTGTACACTGTACACTGTACACTGTACACTGTACACTGTACACTGTACACTGTACACTGTACACTGTACACTGTACACTGTACACTGTACACTGTACACTGTACACTGTACACTGTACACTGTACACTGTACACTGTACACTGTACACTGTACACTGTACACTGTACACTGTACACTGTACACTGTACACTGTACACTGTACACTGTACACTGTACACTGTACACTGTACACTGTACACTGTACACTGTACACTGTACACTGTACACTGTACACTGTACACTGTACACTGTACACTGTACACTGTACACTGTACACTGTACACTGTACACTGTACACTGTACACTGTACACTGTACACTGTACACTGTACACTGTACACTGTACACTGTACACTGTACACTGTACACTGTACACTGTACACTGTACACTGTACACTGTACACTGTACACTGTACACTGTACACTGTACACTGTACACTGTACACTGTACACTGTACACTGTACACTGTACACTGTACACTGTACACTGTACACTGTACACTGTACACTGTACACTGTACACTGTACACTGTACACTGTACACTGTACACTGTACACTGTACACTGTACACTGTACACTGTACACTGTACACTGTACACTGTACACTGTACACTGTACACTGTACACTGTACACTGTACACTGTACACTGTACACTGTACACTGTACACTGTACACTGTACACTGTACACTGTACACTGTACACTGTACACTGTACACTGTACACTGTACACTGTACACTGTACACTGTACACTGTACACTGTACACTGTACACTGTACACTACCTATAACTTTCTGGTACCTAGACACCCGGTGTCCAGGAACCTAGGTACCCAGGCAACATGATTATGAGAAGACACAAAATGCTACACGTAACAGAAAACAAGCTACACGTCACGAAAATAAGGATTTTACTGTGAAGAAAACTCTGGAAAAATGTAAGAAAATCTCTTCATAACTTTTTTCCCCCTGGTAAAACTTTTTTTTCTTCATAACTTTTTTTCTCCGCCGCCCGCCGGATTTTTCGAACACCAAAATAACGGTAACAGACCGAAAAAGTTACACTACCCTTACAAAAAAAAGTTGAGTTGAAATACAAAGCCCTCTCATGACAGTGTACCTACAAAAGGTTACTTGTGTCTCTTCGTGTTGTTAAGTTTCGTGTTGCGTCGAAGCATCCACACAAAAAATTGTTTTGAGAGGAGATGTCAGAATCCTTTTCTTCTGTCCAGGATTACCCAAAGGTTCAAAAAGGGGGGAAATCTTTACAGAACAACATCCCAATCCCTGAGACCGATTCCTCCTCTGGACCCGACCCTTTTTTTCAACTTCAGTACCGCCCCAACGGGGGGAGGACCACGGCGGCCGGTGGTTGTTTGTCTCTGTCCGGAGGTTTGTCTGCGAGGGCTGCTCGCTCTTCGCCTGCGGTTTTGTTATAAAAAGGCGCGCACAGGAGGTCCCACTTGGGGAGCGACAGCCCGGGGAGAAGCTCGTGGTTGGTGATCGGTGGTTCACGCCCTCCTCCTCCTCCTCCACCACCTCCTTGGGTTATCTGGCTCCGCCCGCCTAGGCTGTCAAAGAAGGTTTTCCTCTGTTGCTGCTGTTGGATGCTGTTGCGACCTCGTCTCCCAAGCGCCACCTCAGCAAAGCCCAAAGTATGAAAACGGAACTTCGGGTTCTTCTCCTCCGCCTCCACCACTGCAGGTGACGGTGAGATGACTGGAGGAGCTGGCTGCTTTCCCTTTTGTCTTGCGTGCTTGCGTTTTGATTCGCTCATTGAAGAGTGTTAAGAAGGGAAAGAAAGGAGAAAGAAAAGAGGGAAAAGGTTTACTTCAGACCTAAGCCTCTCGTGTGGTCACCTAAAAGAGCGGATAATTTTTTTTTGTAAAAATCTCAAAAATAAAGGAGAAAAGAAGAGAAGGCAGCTATTTGGACATCAAAAAAAGACAAAAACAATGTGGGGGAGGAATGATGAAAAAAAATCGCTCTTCTTTGTGTAAATGTGCTGTGTTTGTGGGATTTTTCAGGGGGGTGAGTGGGGGAATAAGGGTTGGGTAATGGGTTCGCGGGGTGGAGGGGAAAGAGAGAGAGAGAGAGAGAGAGAGAAATGGTGTTGTAAAGGGAGGGGGGGGCAAATGGGGAATTCGTTGTTACTGTGTGTCAGAGATGACTGGTTACTTTTGTTTTTTGTTTTTTGTTTTGTTTTATTGTATGGACAATCGCCCACAAAGATACGTTCTGTGCTCAATGTCACCCAAAGGTTTAAAAAAAAAAAATGCCTCATATTGCTTTTTGTCGTTCCCTTCAGGGTGTCATAACTTATTAATTTGCTTCATTTTAATATGGCATGGGTCTCTGCTGTTCACATAAATATCGCTTAAGGGGTACATTAATGAAAAGTTGAAAGTGCAAAAACGCCTCACCGTTCCTCGGCGGACGCAGGCACCTGGTTCTCCGCGGGTTATCAAACCCCCCAGAGAGCATTAAATGGTACAGACGGTATTGACCACTTGGCGTATCCCAACCAAAAATTGCCATCAACTCACTACTTACATTCCCTACTGTATTTTCCACCCAATCCCCAAACCAGGGGTTAAGTTAGGGCGGGTTTCTGGGTTTTCAAAACCCGGTTTTCGGGTTTTCGGGTTTTTCAAAAAAGGGCAAATTGCGATAACACGTATACTTTTTGTTTCCATTTGCGATAACACGTACACAAAAAGTATACGTGTTATCGCGAAAAAGTGTACGTGTTATCGCGAAAAGTGGTCAAAAAAAGTATACGTGTTATCGCGAACAAAAATGTACGTGTTTTCTTCTTCTAAGGTGCTCGCTCTCCATACCTGGACCCTCGATTTTTTTTTTTTTTGGGCCCCAAAAAAGGGCTAATTTCGACGATTTGAGGCCATTAAAAGCAAAATTTGGCACTTTTGAGCATCTGTGGGGGTCTAAAACGAGGTACACGTACACGTACACGTACACGTACACGTACACGTACACGTACACGTACACGTACACGTACACGTACACGTACACGTACACGTACACGTACACGTACACGTACACGTACACGTACACGTACACGTACACGTACACGTACACGTACACGTACACGTACACGTACACGTACACGTACACGTACACGTACACGTACACGTACACGTACACGTACACGTACACGTACACGTACACGTACACGTACACGTACACGTACACGTACACGTACACGTACACGTACACGTACACGTACACGTACACGTACACGTACACGTACACGTACACGTACACGTACACGTACACGTACACGTACACGTACACGTACACGTACACGTACACGTACACGTACACGTACACGTACACGTACACGTACACGTACACGTACACGTACACGTACACGTACACGTACACGTACACGTACACGTACACGTACACGTACACGTACACGTACACGTACACGTACACGTACACGTACACGTACACGTACACGTACACGTACACGTACACGTACACGTACACGTACACGTACACGTACACGTACACGTACACGTACACGTACACGTACACGTACACGTACACGTACACGTACACGTACACGTACACGTACACGTACACGTACACGTACACGTACACGTACACGTACACGTACACGTACACGTACACGTACACGTACACGTACACGTACACGTACACGTACACGTACACGTACACGTACACGTACACGTACACGTACACGTACACGTACACGTACACGTACACGTACACGTACACGTACACGTACACGTACACGTACACGTACACGTACACGTACACGTACACGTACACGTACACGTACACGTACACGTACACGTACACGTACACGTACACGTACACGTACACGTACACGTACACGTACACGTACACGTACACGTACACGTACACGTACACGTACACGTACACGTACACGTACACGTACACGTAGGGTGGGAACACTTAGTCAGTCACTGCTATAGCCATTAACCCAGGGAGCATAGCTAGTGCAAGAAATTCGACTTCGGGACCCGGAAAGTCTGTCCTCTGCTTGCGGAGGACTGGACACAATAAAATATTGCGTTCCCCCAGAAAACCAGTTTTTGTCACAGTAATTTTTGCCCAGGGCATGCTCTTGAAGCATGGCGGCTTGGTGTGAGAAGGGGCAGTGTATTGTTTTGTTCTAGATTTCGACGGTTGTTAGAACGAGTCAAGTGGATGCTTATCTAAACACTGACTTTAGTACAGACCCGAGAGATCACACATGACTTTGAGGAAAGAACAAAGCAATGCATCTGTACCCGCACGCCAGGTTGTAGTTACTTCAGAATTTTCTTAAGTTTGCATGAACGAGGAGGGGACGAATCATTCTTCGGGAACGTGCAGTATACCATGGAATGAGGGTTCTCAAAAAAACCACGTGGGGGCTGAATTCATATCCCTTAGAATTGCGAATTCAGCCTTTGCAGAAGGTACGTCTTACTTGTACTTGTACTTGTACTTGTATGCCGTGTCACCCTTCTCAACCTCACCGGTTCACAACGTTCGAATAATAGTAGACAGTGGTAACCCTTCTCGATTGTGCAAACTTAAGAATTTTCTGCTGTAACTTACCAAAATCGATTTTCTCACCCCAAACACCCGCAACACCCCACCTGCTACTTCGGTAGCCTGTGTTGTTGGGAGTTGGTTCTCATGTTGATCCCCAGTGTCTTGCACTGCTTCTTCTGAGCCCAACGCTGTTTGGCCTGTCGACGTAATAAATACGAAGACAGGGGGGCGGTGCCAACAATTTTCCAATGATGTAACGTTTATCTGATTGATTTATCGTTTGATATACCTTGTGTCCTACTTTACCTGCACACCTAAGGTTATTGAACGGTACTTTCAAGCGATACTTCGTTATGTCAGTGGGTACTGGGTACTGGGTACTGGGTACTGGGTACTGGGTACTGGGTACTGGGTACTGGGTACTGGGTACTGGGTACTGGGTACTGGGTACTGGGTACTGGGTACTGGGTACTGGGTACTGGGTACTGGGTACTGGGTACTGGGTACTGGGTACTGGGTACTGGGTACTGGGTACTGGGTACTGGGTACTGGAAAACACGTACGTTTTTGTTCGCGATAACACGTACACTTTTTCGCGATAACACGTATACTTTTTGTGTACGTGTTATCGCAAATCGAAAAAAAAAGTATACGTGTTATCGCAATTTACCCTTCAAAAAAAAAAAAAAAAAAATGGAATCTGAAAAAAAAAAAAAAAAATCCAAATTTTTGGGTGGTGTAGGCTGGGAAGGTGGGGTAGGGGTGGGGGCGGAGCCCCCACCCCACCCTCTAAGAAAAAAAATATCCTCCCGACCCAAACAAACCCCCCCACGCAGTCAGGCCAGGGAGCCACGTAACAAGGCTCGACTGCCACATAGTGGGGGGAGATCTGTGCAGCCTGTATATTCCCCCCGATTTTCGTGGTAAATGGGGAGGCGCTTCCGTTTAACGGCAACCCACAAGAGTAGAACAACAACCAAACTTTTGAGAAACAGACGCCAATGAGACCTAGAGTCTCTCTTCTTACTTGTGTGCTACAGACAAACATGACAACGCTAACCACGACTGCCACGGCAGAGCGGGGTCCCTAACGGTTCACTGGGGGGGATCCACATAGATAAAGAAAACAAAAAATACGAAAGCAAGGAAGAAAACCAGTAAAAAAAAAAAAAAAAAAAAAACCCCCCGTCAGAACTGGGAATTATTCATATGAAGAGGCAACAGGGATCTCTGGCGAGCTTCGGGTTCAGTACTAGTGTTGCGAGAGTGCGGATGAGGCAGGACGTGGGAACTGAGGTCGGTGAGGGGTACACCAGTCCTGTTCTTCAAATTTATGCTCCAAAATTGTTAGGACAAATCCAAAAATCCCCAGGGTCCCCCCACTTTTTGGTGGGATTTTTGAACTTTGCCCAAAAATTGCAAAAAAATTTTCCCGCTCGCTACGCTCGCGGAGGTGCACCTTAAAAATTTTCCCGCTCGCTGCGCTCGCGGAGGGAATGGGTTATTTTTCGCAAAATCCAGAAAAACCGAAAAAAAACCCAGAAAACCCGACTCAGCGAGAAAAAAAAAAAGCTAACTTAACCCCTGCCCCAAACACCCCTCAAAAAAAAAAAACTCCGGAAAACACAAAAATGGAAAAACACACAATCGAGAGGAGAGGCTTTTTTATGCATGAATGTTTATGTAGAAAGAAGAACGAACCTCTCTCCTTACGTGTACAACAGAGAGGGGGTGGGGGAGGAGGAGGAACGTTACCTGGGGGGAGGGGGAGGGGAGGGGAGAAGCCTTGTTCAATAAAAATGAAGAATTTGAGGGGGGGGTTACAATGTCGCGAAAAAAGATCGGGTCTTTTGTTTGTGCGCTCAAAGCCGGGAAAACAAAAAGGTGAAAAAAATGTGTTAAACTGAAGTACGGTTGTTGTGGTTAATTGAGTACTCAAAGAAAACAAGCAAGCTTCTGTTTTTTTTCAATCCGTTTTGTTTGCCCTGCAGCGCTGCCTCCAATCTTTTTAGAATTGACAACAAGCTGTTTTATCAAAAAAGGGGGGGTCCAAAAGGAGAGAGCACACAAGGTGTGGCAGAGAAATTTTAAAACTGTAGTTATTTGATGCAGGTACCTCCTACGACTGACCCACTGTACGATACCAGCCATCCGGATGAAAGCACAAAAGTACCCTGCGGACTATACTAAAAAAAAAACCCCCCCCCTTCCCTGTTCACCTTTTTGTTAGTTACAGTTGTCATTACCCTTCCCCCTCCTCTCCCAAAAAGGGCCTTATTAGGGTGTGAAAATCGGCTTATTTTTTTTTTTTTTCATTTCTTTTGTCCCATTTTTTTATTCATCATTGAAGGGCTGACTCATGCAGTAAAACACACTTTGCACGAAATTCCGGCGGGGTTCATCCCGGTTTGCGGTTTTCATTCCCCATGACCTTTTGGAACGTAGCGCACGCACGAATTCTGTGTCATTTAAGGTTCCATTTTCATCTGCAAAGAGAAGGAAGATGAGATCCAATTCCTTTCTCCCGAGGGAGACTGTTGGGTTTACTGCAGAGATTGCGCGGACTACATCGTGTTTGTGGACATCAGCGTCGGGTCTTTTAAAAACCTCAAATGCCTCCGCAATCTGATCAATCGAAAGAGCCAACTCCGACAAATACACCCACGACTTCAAAGACACCGTGTTATGCTCGCTGTCTGCGGCTTTCAATGCCGCAGCGTTATGCTGCAACGGAGCAGGCAATGCACCACCAAACAGAAGACGCACCAAGCTCTCATGACTGATCGCTGTAGTATTTGTTTCGGTAAATGCCTTGAATTCTGCTTCCACTGCGCGGGTACGGAGTGCTGTGATAAAAGCAAGGAATTGTTCGACAGCGAGAGGGGACCGTTTCCCCCCTTCCCCTTCCGGGAAGAATTTGTTGGTCAGTCCGCCTTCAAAGCTGTACTTTACGGTGCGGTCGTTGGAGAGGCAGCGCATGATCTGTTTGTATTCCTCGAGCTCGACGGTGTTGCTGTTGTCGGTGTCGAACATCCGAAAGAGTTTGTAGACATCCGCTTCTTGGTTGGTCAGCAGTGTCATGAACAGCGAGTACTCCTCGAAGGAGAGATACCCATCGGAGTCGCCGTCGCAATCAAGAAACAAAGACTCGATATCGCGTGTCGCCGCGGTCGGCAACGAGCCAAACGCCTTTCGTCTCAGTAGCGATTTGACAAACCCATCAATCGTCATATAAGCCTGCCCATCACGCTCCTCCGTTGCATAGGAATTGAACAGCGAAGAGCACGTCTCACGCGACCCTGCATGCACCACAGCCTGCCCACCAAGAAACATCCCAGCCCCTGCACCCACAGCAAACCTCATGGTTTTGCTGAACATTTTTTGTGTATTTTTTTTTCTGAGAAAAATGTCGGAGAGTATATTAGGGGGAATAATATAGGGAATGGTGATGCAGAGCGGACCTCCGACTGCCTCAAAACTCAAAACGGGTCGCTTTTTATCGAAGCGCGTTGTTTTGCGAAAAACGGACCCACATACGATGCCAGTCATCTGAATGACAGTATTACCCTGCGGCCAAACAGAAGGTTTAAAAAGGAAACCTCGGGAAGGAAAAAAGGGGGGCTTAAAAGGCAGGAGGAGGAGGGGGAGGAGGGGTGTGCGCAACGTTTAAAAATACCTTTGCTGAGAATGGAAAGGAAAAAAAAAAATGGTTGGAAAGGAACAGAGACACACGATTTTGACCATAACACGCATTTAAAAAAGGGATGATATGATGGCGCCCAAATGTCATGGACTTACCAAGAATTTTGGTATAAAAAAAAAAAATACTAAAATGAAATAGGCAACTATCTGAAGTACCCTCTTGAAGGTTTGACACTTTTTGAATCAGGAAGGGTTTTTGTGTGCCGATAAAAAAAAGCTATTGAAAAAAAATGGAATTTGACTTGAAACATAAAAAGCCCTCGTAGTGACAGGTGTACCTTCGTACATAACCAGGTGCACCTATTGTACCTGGGTGGACCCCCAACCATGCAGTCCTACAATCCATTTCGTGGTTTACACTAGAGAGATATGGAGGCCATTGATGTAGGCACCTCCAATGATCGCAGTTAAAAAGAAAGAGAGAGAGAGAGAAAAGCTGAAAGTGCAAACGCCTCATCAGACACCGGCGGACACAGGCACCGGGGGGGAGAGGAGAGGGTAAATCACATCAAGGGAAAACCGTTGCCTTGTGACAGACCATAAAGAGTAACTGTGTTGCGAAATGCGGGACAAAAATCAATGAGCAAACACAACAGGATACAACCCAAATGGACAATGGCTTTCTTTTTTTTTCTTTTTTCATGTGGAAAAATATATATCATTGCCGAACAAAAACGGTCGGATGATGAACATGCCTTTGCGCACATTGCACATGAAATACAAATCACAGTGTACCTTTGACTACCTAAACACCTATACCACCATGCCACCATACTGCCCCTACAATCCATTTCGTGGTTTACATCTGATATGCCCTCCACCCCCGCTACTCATCAGTCAGATGAACGGGGATCATTGAAGACACAAAATACGGTGGTTAGGTTCCGTTTGGGTAAAAAAAGAGGAGCAAGACAAGCAAGAGACAAAGCTTCGTTCTGATGAGTCATCTTGAGCTTGAAACGGTGAAGAAAAAGGTGAAGATGAACCTACGCCCCCTTGCGCTCAGTCACCTTGGAAAAAGGAATGGTAATCGGAAAGGTGAACACAATCGATTCTACCAGAGCGTTGAGCGAGAAATGAAATACAAATAACAAAAATGACATACGATAATAAAAAGGCTGCCGGAAGGGGGGGGGAAATGCCGGGTCAGCGGCGACACCTACTTCGGTAGGTTGCAGTAGAAAAAGAAGAAAAAAAAGAAGCTGAAAGTGCAAAACGCCTCACCGTACATCGGACGCAGGGGCACTGGTTCTCCGCGGGTTATCAAACCCCAGAGAGAAGAGAAAAAAAAATATATTGCCGCGTCTCTCTTCCTCGCACAAAACCCACAATGGACAATGCTTTACTCTTTCATGACTACCAACATTTGCTTTCAAACACACACACACACACACAAAAACGGCCTCCTCTACGCAGAATCACATGAGGGCGTAGTCGGAGGTAGTGACACACAACTGCTCCTCTGAGCACAAAGACCTGCCTTATGTGGCCCCTAAAGGCAACCGTATAAAGAACTGAATCCATACCACGATCATTTCAGTTCAGGGGAACAGAACGTATTCGCGGGGTATACCACATCCACGACAGACTAGCCAGGGGTACTACTATAGTTGGAACGATGAGTGTTCAAACTAGTGGTGTTATTATTTGGTGGAACACTGGTCGTAAAATACTACCCATTTGGAATAGTGGTGTCATCAGTATCCTTTAAGTGGTACACCAATAATAACAACTGCTAGCGAAACTACTAATGGAACTACTGGTCGCAACGACTACTGTTGAGTAGTGTTATTATTTGGTGGAATACAAGTCGTAAAACACTACTCGTTTGGCCTAGTAGCACTACTGGTAGTCCTCCTGAGTCTGCTGTGTACAGTTCTTCAAATATGTTTGGAGAACCAAAAAAAAAGTTGACAAATTACCTCAAAAAAATCCTCAAATTCGACCAAAGTTATTTGGACTCTGGTATGTGGCCTTTTCTTTTGATAATCTGTTGAATCAGTAAGGAATGTTTTTTGAATCTTTAAACCCAGACAATACTATCCACCAACTGATCTTGCTAACATTCTTTCAGGAAAGATTATGGGATGCTTTTTTGGTTGAACGCAAGCCAAATAGGTTGTAAACAATTTGGCATGTGAATTTACTTCGTCATACAAGATCTTTATCGTTGGCTTTCTTTAACGTCTGGTTCATTGCATGTTACGGGAAAACCCGACTTTTACAGTCACCATCTGATCTTGATTCGAAAAAAGGGGAAGATTTATTTTCGTTGAACGCAGCCAAAAATAGTGTGATATCTGAAGTTTGGCGCAAAGTGATTTTAAAGGGAGGGGGGGGGAAATAGTCGGCACCAGGCGATAAAACGTTGGCTATATCATGCAAGTTGTAAGTAACACGGCGTGGAAGGGGAAACAGAGTCCACAATAACTTATAAAAAAACAAAATGAAGCTGAGAACGTACAGACACCTCTTTGGATGCAGGCACGTGAGAAGAAAATGGCTAAGATGAAGACTTTGAAAAGAAAGATAAAGTTTGTCCGTCAGCAGAGGGGGGAAAAATAACAAGTCAATTTCATATACTTTGCATTCAAAGAAGAGAAATCACACAAAAGGCACATTAAAAAACACATCCGCTGATGAAAAAAAAAATTTTTAAATGAGTGGGAGACATGAGACAAAGCCTCCCCCGATAATACAGCAAAAAGAAAAATGCATCATACCATGTTACGGCTTCAGCATACAGTTCGAAAGGTGGTTTATTTGGGGGAGAAAACATCAAAATACAGATTATATTTCTTGGTTTTCTGAGGGAAGAGGGAATGGGAAAGACATGATAACGCAACAAAAAAGGCAATGCGCACACCTCACTCCATTTTCCGTACTCCAGGCGTGGCTTTTTCTTCTTCTTTTTTGGACATATGTTGAGCATTTTTGAGAAAAGAAAAGTGAAGCACAACGCCTCGCATCGAAGCAACCAATGTCTTTACAGACTGCCGAGTACAGTATTGTGAGTGGCTTACCAACTCGGACCATGGGACAAGGATATAAAATTTTAAAACATGGTTGGGTCATCTGAAAAGGGCTACCTGATAGGGGAGACGCTGTGAGACATTGTGATATCAAAAAAAATCTATCTCACCCTTTTCAGATGACCCAATGGTTGTGTCTTGAGACACATACCGGGTGTTTTGCTTTGTGCTTTATGCTTTTTTGCTTTCATTACCGTAGACGGAAAAATGTTGCAACGGAATAATGTTGTAACGCTGGAAAAAATGGCCCAGCGTTACAACATTATTCCGTTACAACATTTTTTTGGGGTTTATTTTTGTCTTAGGGATTTTTGCTGGTGCGGGGGTGGTTTTTGAAAAGAAAAATCTTGTGCCTCTGACGGTGGTGAAAAAAGGGCGGGGGGCGGGGGGATGATGTTTTTTTTTTTTTTTTTTGGTGTTGTTCAACTTAGCCGTAGGCTCGACTTTTTTTGTTCCACATCAAACTGGACAGGGCAAGGGGGGTACGTTTACTATGCACATGAAAAGCACTTGGTCCGAGCGAAGCAGGGGCCAGACGTCTTACAATCTGTACAGTGCCGGTTAGTTAGAACGAGGCACAAAAGTGAACAAAACTAGAGATGGATTGTAAGGAACGCCAGGTTGGGGGCATCTCCTCCTTCCGAAACAGGCTCGTGGGGATTGCGGCGCTTGCAGAATTGGGCTAATCCCATTTGTTTCATTTTTTATTTGGGTGAGGGGTGGGGGAGGACGTCGAAAAACCTGAAACACTAATTATCGGCTTGAAATTGGGGTGTGGTGTGTGAGGTTGGGGATTATGCCGACTGTTCCAAAAAAAATCCCTAAGACAAAGTTCACCCCAGTCATAAAAATGTTGTAACGGAATAAAGTTACAACTTCCCGCGATCCGCAGCGTTACAACATTATTCCGTTACAACATTTTTACGTTCCAACATTTTTACGTTGCAACATTTTTCCGAATACGGTATTAATTTTTTTTTCTTTGAAAACTTGGTTGTATTAGGCTAGACACCAGAGGGTGAGCTCCACAATTTTTTTTTTTTTTTGAAAATCGCTGTAAGAGGGTTAAATTGTTGACGCTGATTATGACAACATTTTTTTCCCCACTTTTTCGCAATCATCTGTATCGGGTGGGTAAAAGACATGAAGAGTGTGAGAGGGGGCCTCAGGGGGGGATAAAACCAGGGAAATAGCTCCATATACCGAATTATGCGACATCGCATAATTCTGGATTTTTGGGGAAAAAAAAAAAAAAAAGAGGGATTTTTGGGCACTTTTGGGGGCCCCTCGCCCGACCCCCAGATCTCCCAAATGACTGGAATGATGGAATCTTAAAATTTTCGCTCGCTGCGTTTGCAGAGGTACCATACCCTTATTTTTTTTCGCCTGCGGCGCCATTTTCCTTTTTTGCTCCGCAAAAAAAGGGTTTGTTGAGTGACTGTGTGGTTGTAAACCAGCATTTTTACACCGTACCCTATTTTTTTTTCGCCTGCGGCGCCATTTCTTTTTTCCCATACGAAAAGTGGAACGTAAGGTGCAAGACCAAGCTCCGTAATAAGGGATTACATTCCGTTGTTTTTTTGTTATCTCGCAATTTGACCTTTCGCCTCTCCACTCAGGGAGGCTTGCGCGAAGCGCGCAACGACCGCTTTCGACCGGGCAAAAAAAATTTTCGCTTTCGCATAATTCCTGATTTTGGAGGAAAACCAAGCTATTTCCCTGGATAAAACAAAAAAAAAAAAAAACTTTTTCAAAACTTTCTTTCCAAAATGCACACAATGACACTGCAAAAAAAGAAAAAGAACAAAAAAAAAATACCAGAAAACATGAAAACATGAAAACATGAAAACATGAAAACATGAAAACATGAAAACATGAAAACATGAAAACATGAAAACATGAAAACATGAAAACATGAAAACATGAAAACATGAAAACATGAAAACATGAAAACATGAAAACATGAAAACATGAAAACATGAAAACATGAAAACATGAAAACATGAAAACATGGGAAAAAAATAAAACACACCCTCGTTCGTGGACACATTCACATCGTGGAACACAGAGCCCTATTGGCAGTCGTACCCAATCCTGAGGTTCGCTGTGTGCAAAGTGGGGAAAGATGTTTGATTGTAGACTGCTATACACAGCAGCCATGTTTTTTTCTTTCTTCACAGGGTCCACAATAGAGAGCAAAAGAACAGAAAATTCTGAGGTTGATTAGATAACGCAAAAGAAGAGGGTGTGGAAAAGACAGGGGTGGAATCTGCAAAAAACCTGTGGATACAAAACAAGGTTCTTACACAAGTGGTCGATTGATGTCCAAAAAGAAAGAAAAAAAAAGAAAATGAAAAATGAAGGTGCCAACACCTCTGTTTGAAAGTTTGTTTAGTTTAGTTTTGCTTTTGTTTTTGCTACTTTCTGTTTTTCAACACCTCTGAAACGGGGTGGACCAATAATCAATAAATTTCTAGGAAAACTATAAACAACGAAGCATAGAAATCCGCCCACAAAAAAAAGAGTTGAAAACACAGCTCGGCTGTGTTCATGCAAAGGGCGGGATGTGGCACGCGCGAAAAAAAATGGTAGTTATTGATGCAGGCACCTCCGAAGTGACCCAGCCTTCCGGATGGAAGCACAAAGTACCCTACAGCCAACAACAAAATAATAAAAAAAAACAATAAAACCATCCGCACATAAACACAACCCTTTTATTTTTGGAATTTAAAAAAAATAAAACAACAAGAGAGCAGACACACATGCTACGACAGCGCTAAAATTAACGAGAGTGAATACCAAAATAAACTCTTTTTTAAATCCCCCCATCTTCTCTAAGCATCTACACATGCACGAGAAGGTGCGAATGCGAGGCAACTGCGGAATGCATAAGATGCGCCTCTACGAGGGTCGGGTTTCCTTGCATCAAGGTACATGCCGTGTCCCAGGAGGCGCCACGCAGGTACTCCTTGATTGCTGTATTGTAGACCCCCCACAGGTTTGCACCTGAATGTTCCATAGCGTACATCCATTCTAACCCGCCTGAGCGGACCCCATCGCTTGCTTGACCCTCTGCTGCGTCGAGCAAGACCTCGTAGATGTAGCCATCTGGGCAGACATAGTTTTGTGGTTCAGGTTCTCCACTCAACGTGACCCTACGTACGAAGCTAACAAACCGTGGCAGCATCTTTATCTCATGTAGGTATTGCGCGTCTGTGTGCGTCAAGGTGTTGCACACCAAACTACACCCCAACACCCGCCCCGCCCGCTCCATCCCCCCAGACTCCATCGGGAGTTCCCCCAACACGCTGAAACATCGCATCTCGCTGCACCCCATATCACCAACCAAAGCCTTCCCAGTACATATGCTTCCATTAACTTTGACTCGAGTAGGCGTTTCAATGAAGAGGGTACACCCGGAGAACATTTCGTGTAGTTGCCTTGCAGATGCGATAGCGGCGCTGGAGTGCACAACACACTTTCGTGAAGCATTAAAAGAGGAGAGCACCTTGTCGCCAAGAAAGGTGTCAACGACACCAGCGCGGTTCGAGACGGCGGCAAGAGAGCTTTCCAGGAGGGTTACAAAAAATTGCCCAAAGACCTTAGGGTCATCGTGAAGCATTGAAAGGGTGTTCTGTGTGTTCAAATTCATTAACGTAATGTTTTTCCATTCTGGCGACCCTATCCTCCTCCCAACCACCGGAGAGGACAAAAAGGCACGAAACGGCGGGGTTAAAGTACCTGGCAAATCTCTTCTCGGATCAGACCCTTCCCCTTCTGACACCTTCCGCGCAGGGGACCTTGCGTGGGAGGAGAACGAAGTGCTTTTCCATGCCTCAGTAACTGTCAGATGTGCCAGCTGTGGTGTCGCAGATCGCGCATCACCTGTTGTAGAGCTGTGTGACTGCTGGGCGCGTTGTGTTGTGCTGTCCTCAAATGGCAGGCATGATTTAGGGAGGTACGGCTGGTACAAACGAAGGTTGTCAGCAACAGCGTGGAGAGCGGTGTGGATTTCGTTTGGGATACTGCGCCGTTCCTCCTCGAGGAGCGCAGTGACGCGGATGAGGTCGTACTGCGCCAAGAAGTACGCCACCTTCTGCACAGTGTCCACTGTGTGGTCCATGCTCGACTTCTCCCTCGCCATTTCCTCAGCAAACCCTCGCGTAATCATAAAATCCAACAAAAATACCAATGCCGACGTCGTAGCACGACCCAACGCCCCCGCCACCGCAGTCTTACAAGGAGGCTCTTCACAGTCTATCCAAGACTCAAGTCGTTCTTTGCGAAATGAGGCGCTAGGTGTGCCAGGAAAATCAAATAACCCAAAACGGACTGCGGACTCCACATTCACCATATACAACCAGACAATAGACACCCCAACAAGCAGTAACGAAAACCTCCGGGGTAACCCCAACACCAAACTCATGTCAAGAAGAATGACAAAAAAGGGCCAGCGCTCTCCATTTGGGGGGCTGCTTTGTCCGGTCAGATCGATGCAGATAATCGCCAAAAAGACACCAAACATGCAGGTATAGAGCAACCAGTTGGGTACCGGGTTGGTGTACATCATAATCAGATACACCACGATAGGTGCTGTCGACATCGCAAGAAGCCCTGCAGAGACAAGAGGCAAGGCCGCACCTCCTTCCTCCTGATGTCGTAGGATGGAAAGCAGCGTGCCCATCCCCCCACCCACAGAATAGAAGATAAGAAGCAGCAAACGCCGTCTTCGCTCCACCCGTGTCGCAACACCATCTCGAGATATCGCTCGCTCCAAAATCTCTCCCACACGCCCCAACATTGCAAACCCGCAATAATCTTTGATAAAATAAAAGACAAAAAAAAAAATCAATGTAACTTTGAAAAGCCCAGTGTACCTCAAGAAAAGAAACTATGCAAGGGAAGTAGGGGTGAATCAAGAATCACCCCCCTAAAAGCTCTGGAAGATGATGGGGTAGGGTGAGGGGTGAGGGGAGAGGAGGGGTGGTAAACCTTTCAGAAGAATTGAAAAAGAAGTAAAAGGAGGAAGGAGGAGGGAGGAGAGGGTAGCACTGAAGCTTGCTGAGGTTCTAAACTGGTTATTTTTTTACTGCCAAAAAAAAAAAAAAACAACAACAAAAAACGTTTTTACCGGCCCTCCGGATGGTATTGTATGCTAAATGAATTGCAACGGTATAGATGCAGATCGTCCTCAACCCAATGAAGTTGCTTTTAAGACAACACATGCTGATTTCTTTCTGTTACTCATTATACCTTCTATTCAGTAGAATAGAAAGCATATGAAATATTTTTTTTTTCCATCAAAAAGGGAGGACAACGAGTATCTGACTGACCACAGAGCAAACATAAAGACACGAGTTGACTTTCGTCGTAGTTTCGTCGGGTACTACACAATAACAATAAAGAATAAGTGAAGTGTGCACCGCGAAAAAGAAGAAAAAAAAAAAAAAGGCCAATAGCAAGGGAATAAGATGGCTATTTTGTATAGAAAAGATGGACCACAAAATGTGGGAATTTTGTGGAGAATGAGGGTGATGAAGGTACGGCTATACTTCTGGGGCAAGAAGTCCGCGGAATTTATTCGCACAAAAGAGAATTTTTTTTTCAAAGATGAATGTGACCTCTGACTGAGGACAGAAAAAATAAAGTGCAAAGATGATCCACGCCTGGTACGACGTTATCATCGTTTTATTTTTTTTGTATCACAATCGCTTAGAGGAGGGGGTTATGGAACAGTGCAGTCACCACCTCCATGGCAACTGCAGTACTCCCCTCTCCCCCCTTCTAGCTCTCATGACGGGACCTAGTGACAAGTGACAAGTGAAACACATGTCAAAGGTTGCCTTACCACATGTAATGACAAAAAAGTCACTTTTCATGACAAGTGAAAATGACAAGTAAATCACTTGTCATGAAAAGTGACTTTTTTGTCATTCACTTGTCGTAAATTTGACATGTGTTTCACTTGTCACTTGTCACTGGGTCCCGTCGTGCTGACGTGAGTACTTTTTTTCTGGAAAAAGAATTTTTTTTTGGCGCAGTCGAAGGTCGAGCTCCGGCGGAGAAGTTATATGCAATCCCTACCAAGCCCCCCTGAGTGCAGATATAGACTATCGAACAATCAAACAAACAAGGCTTGAAAGGATGGGGCCTCACAGGCACACACACACACCCTTTGAAACAACACAAAGAGAAGATGGAAATTGATGCAAATCTCTTCGCTGCAGACGGACCCAACGGCCTTGATCCTTGAAACAAACTTATATGACTCCCAGGATCAACCAGGTTTATTGTCATTCTAATCAGAGGATTGCTCCTCTGAGATCAGGCACCGGGCCTGCACGCAAAGCAGGTGACAGGAACGGATATTCCACTGAGGGGGGGACTTCAATATCACGCACTAAGACGGGGAAGGGAGGGGGGGGGAGCAGTGTTGTGAGTAATAGTATAAACAAAAAGTTTTCGATGTTTAAAAAACCCCCAAAACTCACAACATTAGTAGGAAGAATGAAAATTTAGAACAGAGTAATAGAATGGACCGTTACCGATACATTAAAAAAAAAGAGGGGGTGAGTTGACTTGAAATATTCTGCAGTCAACCCGACCCCCTTCCTAACCTGAAAATGGGGATGAGAAATGCATATACTTATGATTCATTGATCACTTCCGCAGCAACATTTTTTTTTGAACAAAAAGTTTTGTTTGATTATAGACTACTATCACTTGATAGCAGCCACGGTTTTTCTTCACAGGACCCTTAAAAGAGAGAGCAAATAGAAAGGAGTACGCTTTGCAGTAGGAGGTGTCAGAGTCCTTTTTTGTGAACAAAAAGGTAAACAACAAAAATTCCTGAAGTTGGAGATACTTTTTTTTGACGTCATGCACAAAATGTCTCTCCCTCCTTCATGGTACGCAAATGAACTGAAGTGGTTGTGGGAAAAGGGGGGGGGTGAGGGAGAGGTGGGGTTGATAGATGAGCGTTTGTTGCATATATTTTTTGCAAAGAACAACGTGAAAAGGTGAGAATGTTTGTCTGGAAGTGCGCACACAAATCGGCGGCAAACATTTTGCAGTGCAATAGGTGGAAGAGGGAGAGGGAGAGGGCCACGTAGAAGGAATTCCTTAAGAATTTGCTGTCCAAAAACCCATTTTTTTGAAATTTATGGTGAAGAAATCCACTAAAATGGGCGTGCCTGGGCGCAAATCGGCGGCAAATATTTTGCAGTGCAATAGGTGGAAGAGGGAGAGGGAGAGGATGTGGAGGCAGGGAAATAGCTTGGGTACTTTTGCTGGTTTCAAAACCAGAACAAGCTGGTTTACTGGTTTGGGGAAAAATAAAAAAAAAATGTGGGATTCGGGATTCAGTTATTCGTCGCCCCCGCACCACTTTCTTACTCACAGAAGAGAAAGCCTCACACGTAAGCGAACCCCTAAAAAGGGTTCATTGAGTGACTCTGTGGTGTAAAAAGCTGCATATTTTGCACTATATATACATAGCGCTCTAATTAGAGTATTAGGGTATAATTAGAGTCTGGGATTTTGGGCCAAGTCAGTTAGAGTACAGTTAGAGTATAATTAGAGTCGCTTTTCTTCAATTAGACTATAATTAGAGTGCAGTTAGAGCATAATTAGACTCTAACTACACTCTAATTATAGTCTAATTAGAGTAAAACAACAGGCTTCTTGTAGGTGCAAACGCCGTAAGGAACCGGTTCCCCTAAGGTTCCTCTGTAGGACCCAGGTGCCCAGTTACCCACATAGCTGAAAATAAGACTTGGGGAACCGAGTTCTCAGCCGGACTGGGACACAATATGTGAAGGCGCTGTGGTCCGCCTGAAAGCGGGTCGGGGACCCGGTCGCGGGAGGGTGGGGGGCCTAGTCCTAGTCCTACTGTACCTAGTACCCAGTACCGGGACTCGGGACCCGGCTTATTCTCAGCTATGGGTACCCAGGTACTCAGACCCGCGCAGTGGCACATGCCCTCAAGTGTGAGTGCCCCATACATTAGGGAATGCGATGCAAAAACTCTATGTGCACCTTCGGTGCAACGCCGCAGACAGGCCAAGCAGCGTTAGACTCAGAGGAATGCCTGCTGTGCAGGTATCAAACGAGAAACTCCCAGCAACAAGGGCATTATTGAAGGTGTTTGGGGTGCAAAATTTTCTACAAATGTTGATGCGCGGGTACAGAAGTGGTGTCTTGTTCTTTCATCTGTAGGAATGTAAATATCAATCGAATTTAACTACCACTAAGGGGTCGAAGGGGTAATCCCAGTATCAACGGCTGTGTTGACGGGAAATCTATAGCGAGCATACGTTCATTTCAGCCGAAGAAATACTACTTATGAACCCAGGAGAGATCCAAGCCTCGCGTTGAACAACTACCCGCGATCGACAATACCAAAGAGAATTCATAACAAAACAACACTGCCCCATACACACTACTGGGGAGTCAACTGACTAAATAGCCATGCTTCAAGTGCATGCCCCTGGGCCAAAATTCCTGTGCTAAAAAGGCAACAAGAACATCCACAAGGAGTGTGAATTGTGCACTGGTGTTCTGGGGGAACAAACAATATTTTCTTGTGTCTGGTTCTCTGCAAGCAGAGAACAGACTTTCTGGATTACAAAGTCGAATTTCTTGCACTAGCTATGCCCCCTGGGTTGATGGCTATAGCATTGATTGATGTGCCCCTCTTTATTGACCCTCTTATAGGACTCTAATTAGACTCTAATTAGAGTCCAGTTAGAGTATTAGAGTTCAGTTAGAGTTTTAAAGACTCTAATTATACTCGAACTGCCGACTCTAATTATCTAGTTAGAGTCTAATTGGAGCGCTATGTATAACTATACCTAATTTTTTTCGCCTGCGGCGCCACTTTATATTATTTTTTTGCTCCGCAAAAAATAGAGTTTCCAATGTCGTAGGGAACCCCCTTGCATTTTGCAGCCACAAATGCAACTTGACCAAAGCTGCAAAAAGTTGACCATTTTTTCAAAATGACCCACCGTTGTAACAGCTTCTGGAAGACGTATTGGCTTTGTACGGTTAGTGGAACGTAAGGTGCAAGACCAAGCTCTGTTAACACAGGATTATATTCCATTTTCTTTGTTGTCTCGCAAAATTTACCCTTTGCCTCTCCACTCTGCGGTTGGCAGGGAGGCGCGCGCGAAGCGCGCGACGACCGCTTTCAACCTGGGAAAAATTTTTCTAAACCAGCAAACCAGCAACATTTGAAAAGTGCACCTTTCAAGCTACTACCCTGTGTGGAGGGGTGCATCACGAGAAAAAAAAAAAGCGCTGAGGAATTACCCCTCATTGATATTAAACAGACACTTCTAACAAAAATAAATGCGTGAAATGAAGAAAAAAAAAAGAGTAGGCATTTTCCTGGTGCAACACCCTTGGGGTTCAGACGACGGAAACAGTGCCCCGACAATAGAAACTCTGGCCCCAACACCCTGTTGAATTGACCTTACCCCTCGCCCACTCAAGAGGTTCACTACTCCAATACCACCTGGACTTTTTTTTTTGAATAAGGAACTATTTGAGATCAACGAAATATGGAGCGCAAAACTAAACCTGGGTGATATAAGGTGGTACAGAACACTTCACATTAAACCCATTCACAGAAAAGCTAACATTATGCCTGACGTTACGCTCATTTCCTTTACATATAAATCTGTAGAGGGGATTGGCAGGCAATGTTTTCTCGCGGTGACGGTGGCTCACCTGGGGGCGCATCTTCACCCATTTCGAGAACACGGTCCCAGCCACCAGGACCTCCATCTAGGAAGGCCTTTACTGCAACGTTGTATCGGTCGATGGCTTGGGTTTTGGGGTTGCTGACTTCGTACATCCATTCGGTGGCTTCGTGTGAGGCAAGGGAGATAGGGCACAACCCTGTTGTGGGTGTCATCACTTCGAAGGCAAGCACCCCGTCACGTTCTGTGCAGCACCAATCGGGTTCACCTGTTTTTAGCAAAGCGGGTTTCATGATGCGGATGATGCGGGGGATGAGGCGCAGTTCGTGATGGCATGCTGCATCGCTGTGCGCTGCATCGTTGCAGACCAACGCAAGACCTAGGATCCGCCCAGCACGTTCTAAGCCGTTGCATTCAACGGTAAGCCGTCCTAATACACTGAAGCGTCGCATATCAGCGCACCCCACATCACCACACCAGGCACGCCCAGTGCAGATACTGAAATTGAAGCTTGCGATTTCTCGTTTAATGTTTTTCGCAGCGGTAATTGCGTTGGAAGCATGCAGCACACAGTTTCGAGAGGTGTTGAAAGAACTAAAGACACGGTCACCAAGGAAGGAGTCAACCACACCCCTTGCAGCATCCACCGCTACACAGGTTTCATGAAGAAATGCGGTAAAAGCGGTAGAAAAATCGCGTGGACAGAGATCAAGCCTTGCTAGCGATCCATGTAAATTCCCTACCAAGCAGGTCACCCGCTTTACCATCAGACAGCTCCAGCGTTGTAAGGTGAGCCCCATCTCATTGCTGTTTGAATCCACCACTGCCACTTCGCCTTCGGAAGAACCAAGAGTGTAGACGGCAGTTCGTTCCAAAGGTGTGTCAGGATCGTCGCGGAGAGGAAGGCATGACTTAGGTAGATAGGGGCGATACGCTCGCATGTTTTCTTCGAGGTTGCAAAGGGCTTTGTGCATGCGGGGGGGTAAAGTGGCGTCGTCGGTATCCAGAATAGAGGCCACGACGTCCAAATCGTACTCCGCGAGGTGAAGCGCAACGCGCTGCACAGTGTCAATGGTGTGCCGCATGGTTGCCTTCTCCTTTTCCGCTTGATCTGCAAACCACCTTGTTGTAATAAAGTCTACAACAAATATGGTAACCGAAGTAAATGCCTGGAGTACAGAGACCACCGCATCCTGCTTGCAGGGAGGCACCTCGCAGGTTGAATATTGCTTCATATCGCGTATCCGAGAGACAACAGTTGCCGTCAATGGGATGTCAAAGAGGCCAAATCGATAGGCCCCTTCCGCTTCAACTAAGCAAATCCAAAAAGAGCAAGCAACCAAGGCAACTAACGCAAAGGTTCTGCCAATGCGGAGAACCAGGACAACGTCAAGGACAATAATAAACATTGGCCAAGAGTCGCGATCGCCGGTCGTAGTTCTGCCGGCAAGATCGAGGAACATAACAAAAAGGAGTGCCGCGGTGAGGGCAATTATGTACAGTGTGTTCGCAATTTTGATGCCAGAGAGAATGCAATAGGTAGGGATGAGGCATGCAAAGGCGAGGCAGGCGCCGGCGAAGTAGCGGAGACCAGCATCGTGGCGTAGTGCGGCGGTGGCGAAGGCCACGCCTGCGCACACCACGCCAAGGAGGAAGAGGGGCAGGGCCAGCTCACGTTCATGCCGTTCCCCCTCGGATGCAGCTCCGCCACGGCTCACCCCGTGCACGGCCCAGTGTCGTATCCCATCCACAACACATCGCATCGAGGTTTGATAAGGGGGGGCTCTGGTTGAGGGAGTGTGGGAATAAGGATGTGGGGTGATCGTCGTAAGTATCAGTGATGGTGCAGATTTGTCTAAAAGAAAATGTAGAGTTGAAATACAAAGCCCTCTCATGACAGGGTTGGTACAATGACCGGATGCAGTCCTACAATCCATTTCGTGGTTTACATCTGATATGTGTCTACTCCCGCTTTCCACTCATCAGCCAGATGAACGGGGATCATTGCAAACACAGGGAGATGCGAATTCCTGTGTGATGCAGCGTCCGGTTGGGGTCCTCTGCCGGTTTCGCTGGGGAAAAAAAATTGGCAATCATGAATACTCCCATATGATGGGATTCGCTTCGGTTCAAATGTAGTCCAATATGCATAGGGGAAAGGGGGGAAACACATGAGAAAAAACTTCTTTTTTTTTTTGATAAGAGAAAGCAGACGAAGATAGACTAGGTGGAGGGGTGCTGTGGTGTGTACTCCTTAGATGCGTATTGTCATCAGACAGTATTTTTTTTGTGTGTTCTGATGGTGAACTGCATACACAATACAACTCCATCATACGGTGCGCTCTGCAACAAGCAAAAGTATACGTATACTTTGCACCTTGTTACGTAACAAAGCTTGCGCTTATTCTTTGTTGCGATTTTTTGCTTGTCATGTAAATAGAAATGTGCTTGTTTCCATGGGTAGTAAGGTAACAGTATAGGGAGTACAGGATATGGGCGTCAGAGCAAAATTGAAATATAAATATACCTCTCATGTACACATCTCAGCAAAAAGGGGGAGGGGGGTGCAGTTAGAAAAACAAAAAATAAAAAAATAAAAATTGCGGTTTGTATACTCCGAAGAAAAAGGAAAGTTTTAATAACTATTTATTCACCTCCTTTTAGCGGGGTTTTATTTTGCGATAACTTCACGCATTTTTTTCCCAGGCGAGGGCTACTTAATTTGCCGAGCGAAGCGAGGCAAATTGAGTGCACGAGCCTGGGAAAAAAATAAGTGAAGTATCGCAAAATAATCCGCTAAAAGGAGGTGAATACGTAATTTGAGTTGACGGTCTTGAAAACACTTCGCTGGCTGGTGTGTCAAACGGTATGTGTATGGTTTGCACGTAACGCTCTACGTATACGATACACACAACGCTATGCTTAAGCGATACACGGTTCGTGTGCAGCGTATGCAACGAACGCAACGCATACAACGCAACGCAACCGATGTGTACGTAGCGATCTGTATGCAACGAACGCAACGCATGCAACGCAACCAACGCAACGCAACCGATGCGTACGTAGCGATCTGTATGCAACGAACGCAACGAACGCAACGCATGCAACGCAACGCAACCGATGTGTACGTAGCGATCTGTATGCAACGAACGCAACGCATACAACGCAACGCAACCGATGTGTACGTAGCGATCTGTATGCAACGAACGCAACGCATGCAACGCAACCAACGCAACGCAACCGATGCGTACGTAGCGATCTGTATGCAACGAACGCAACGCATGCAACCGATGTGTACGTAGCGATCTGTATGCAACGAACGCAACGCATGCAACGCATGCAACCGATGTGTACGTAGCGATCTGTATGCAACGAACGCAACGCATGCAACGCATGCAACCGATGTGTACGTAGCGATCTGTATGCAACGAACGCAACGCATGCAACGCATGCAACCGATGCGTACGTAGCGATCTGTGTGCAACGAACGCAACGCATGCAACGCAACGCAACCGATGCGTACGTAGCGATCTGTGTGCAACGAACGCAACGCATACAACGCAACGCAACCGATGCGTACGTAGCGATCTGTATGCAACGAACGCAACGCATACAACGCAACGCAACCGATGTGTACGTAGCGATCTGTATGCAACGAACGCAACGCATACAACGCAACGCAACCGATGTGTACGTAGCGATCTGTATGCAACGAACGCAACGCATACAACGCAACGCAACCGATGCGTACGTAGCGATCTGTATGCAACGAACGCAACGCATGCAACGCAACCAACGCAACGCAACCGATGCGTACGTAGCGATCTGTGTGCAACGAACGCAACGCATACAACGCAACGCAACCGATGTGTACGTAGCGATCTGTATGCAACGAACGCAACGCATACAACGCAACGCAACCGATGTGTACGTAGCGATCTGTATGCAACGAACGCAACGCATGCAACGCAACCAACGCAACGCAACCGATGCGTACGTAGCGATCTGTATGCAACGAACGCAACGCATGCAACCGATGTGTACGTAGCGATCTGTATGCAACGAACGCAACGCATGCAACGCATGCAACCGATGTGTACGTAGCGATCTGTATGCAACGAACGCAACGCATGCAACGCATGCAACCGATGCGTACGTAGCGATCTGTGTGCAACGAACGCAACGCATGCAACGCAACGCAACCGATGCGTACGTAGCGATCTGTATGCAACGAACGCAACGCATACAACGCAACGCAACCGATGTGTACGTAGCGATCTGTATGCAACGAACGCAACGCATACAACGCAACGCAACCGATGCGTACGTAGCGATCTGTATGCAACGAACGCAACGCATACAACGCAACGAAACCGATGTGTACGTAGCGATCTGTATGCAACGAACGCAACGCATACAACGCAACGCAACCGATGTGTACGTAGCGATCTGTATGCAACGAACGCAACGCATACAACGCAACGCAACCGATGCGTACGTAGCGATCTGTATGCAACGAACGCAACGCATACAACGCAACGCAACCGATGCGTACGTAGCGATCTGTATGCAACGAACGCAACGCATGCAACGCAACGCAACCGATGTGTACGTAGCGATCTGTATGCAACGAACGCAACGCATACAACGCAACGCAACCGATGCGTACGTAGCGATCTGTATGCAACGAACGCAACGCATACAACGCAACGCAACCGATGTGTACGTAGCGATCTGTATGCAACGAACGCAACGCATACAACGCAACGCAACCGATGCGTACGTAGCGATCTGTATGCAACGAACGCAACGCATACAACGCAACGCAACCGATGCGTACGTAGCGATCTGTACGAAAGCATGCTACGGGTTTAACGCCATCGCGTTAACGCAACACCTGCGCCGCTGTGACACTTCGCTGGCTCGTGTGGTTGTGATAACGGAACGGTCTACACGTGCGTTACACACTACGGTCTTCGTATACGATACACACAACGCTATGCATATGCGTTGCACGCGTTAACCGCAACGGGTGGTTACCAAACGCAGCCCACCTTCGGTGGGCTGCTGCAACTCGTGCCGTGTGTGGCCCATGCATGGTTCTCACAGCTCGCTGGCACGTTTCCCAAGCCGCAAACCCGGTTACCTGCCTGAAAAACCGGGTTTTTGGCCAAACGCCTGTTTTGCCTGTAGAACCCTGTAGAACCCTTAAGAAACTCGTGTATAAAAGGGGTACTCGTGACACCCTGGTGTCAGGGTCTCTAAGGGGCTACAGCTTCGCTGAGCCTCTACACCCCCCAAAAAGTGTCCGATCTTTCCAAAGAAAACGTTTTTTCGGCTGGGCGAAGCTTCTACACCCTCAAAAAAAAACCGGTTTTTGGTCGGATCCAGCGGGGGGGGTTAGGGGGTAGGGGGGCGGCGAGAAAAGCAACCTTTAAAAACTAGAAAACACAAGTGTTTTCTAGAATTTTATTTCACGGGAAATAAAGTATACGAAAGGATTTGGCACTTTTAGCGGGACTTATTTATTGTGCAATAACTAACGAGAATGTGTCCTCACAGGAAGCTCTCAGGGGGAAAAAAAAAAAAGAGCGTGAAAAAAAAAAAAAAAAAGCTCTCATTACCCTCCCGCCAGCGCTACCGGGTCCCGCGGACCCCTAGATAGGCCCGCTGAGGGGCTGGCGGGATTGAGGAGGCTGGAGGGAGGCTAAAAAAGGCTGGACGGTCCCTCCAGCCCTACTACCTACATGTACCAAAATTTAGCGTGAAATTATCATTAAATAAAATCCCGCTAAAAGTGCCAAATCCTTCGTATACTTTATTTCCCAGGGGAATAAAAAAAGTACCAGGAACCAACACATAAAAATGAGGGTGTTAGCAAAAAAATATAGTGCAGTTCCTCCTTTCTTCCTTCCCCTCTTTTTTGCTTTTTTATTTTTTTTTTTTTTGCTTTTTTTTCTCAGAATTTTTCAAAAAACATTACAACTCTGCGAGGTGCAACAGCGTCATTATCCCCCACACTGAGAGCGCAAGCATTGTGAACCCCATCATCCAACTGACAGCGTCAGGAGCATCGGAGAGCATATCATAAACCCAGGTTAACCTGCGCCCTGTTACGTCCTCTAACAGCCCCACTAAGCCAACACCCCTTTGCGCAGGACGACGCTGAGAGAGCGGGACACCACGCTTCAACATCCCTGCAGAGAGCTCCTTTCGCACAAAATAGCCCCCTTTGGGGGTGGTGTCCAACACATAACCTAGCTTGGTGTAGTACCCTCGCGAGCCAACCCCAGCTATAACCGCGACAGAGGTCTTTCCATTGATAGCAGAGATGTGTTCCGCCTCCGCGAGAAGCGCTCTGCCTAGCCCAGTGTGCTGTGCGTTGCTTCCGGTGTGGTCGTCGCTGTGGATGAGCTGTCCGTATACGTGAAGTTCACGGATTAATCCAGCATTGTGAAGTGCGGGGAGGGTACTGTCATTTGTGATACGGAGTCTACAAAACCCAAAGAGAGTTGTCCGGTCCGGTGTTTCATATGACAGGAAATAGTCGATTGCCCCCGAGCTCTCATATCTCCGTGTCACCAACTCTGCTTCGTTTAAAAGAAGCCGTTCTGCACGCTTCTTTGCTTCCACTCCGTCACGTTGTGTTTTCTTCGCATCAGGCGCACGCTCCCGATTCGCCTGCCGCCCCCCCATATCCCCAGCCTCCCTACACCGAATGCATTTACACAACACTCCTTTTGCTGCCATTTCCCCAAGAACCACTTCTCTGAGGTTTTCTTGCGGTCCTGCGGTAATATACTTTGCAGGTATATCTCTGATAACTCTGTTTAGACGCACCCAAGGGGGGACAAGAGATTTGCCGTAGACGAGAACATCAATAAGATCCTTCGCGGAGTAAGGTATGTACTCTCCCGATGCATGCCATTCAGCGATTTTGGTAAAAGGGGTGGTGTCGCAGGGGTAGATCTTTACTTGGTCTGCTTGGTAGTCCTCCGACTCAAAGACGTCAGCGAACATTGCTTTGTCAAGGTCTGGTGTGCTTCCGGGTAGGTTAGGCATCAAATGAATATCAATCTTAAAACACGAATCCTTCAACAACTTAATCGCTGCTACCGAATCAGCCGCAGAGTGCCCCCGGTTTACCTTCTGCAAGATCCCATCATCAACATGCTGCACCCCAATCTGCACTCTGGTGCACCCCATCTCCCGCATGGAGACAATCTCCGCAGCATCAATCGTGTCTGGACGAGTCTCTAACGTCAGGCCAATGACTTTGCATGTAGCTGTCTCATTGCGGGTCTGCTCTGCAAGAAGACCCTGTTTAGGGGGAAGCGTGTCTGGGTCCATCCGGAAAGTGTTTGCTGCATAGAAAATGTCGCGGATAAAGGATTCTTGGTAGACTTTAGGGTAGTTTGACCAAGTGCCGCCTAATACTAGAACTTCGATTTTGTCAACAGGATGCCCGTTAGTGGAAAGTGACATAGCACGTTCGGTGAATTGCAAAGCCGGGTCAAATTGGTTTTGATTAGCGCGTAACACTGCAGGTTCGTCTCTGAGATAGGACCTCGGTTGACCTGGTTGGTTTGGACAATAAAAACAGTCGTATTTGCAAGAAAACGCCTGCTTTGTGACTCCATCGTCGCCAACTGGATAGGGCGAGGTGACAACGGTGATGGACACCACACCAGACTGGCTTTTCATTGCCTTTGAAACCAATCGTTGCCGCAGCTCGCTTTTTTGGATCACACTGCGTGCGACCAGATCTTCGTAGACCTGGAGGAGGTCGCACTTCTTGGGGATGCCGTCTTTGCTGCCTCGCGAGAGTTGGAGCAGTTTGTTGTTGAGAGCCTGGTCCGATGTGGGGAGGTCCTTTGACAGCGCAACCACCATGCCTTCGTACCGTCCACGTTGCCCCTCCGGTACAGAACGTCCAAAGTGATCATAAATGTCCTTCAAAGAATGAAACTGCGTCTGAAACGCCTTCTCCCCTTCGATGTCTGGGTTGCAAGCAGCGCCTGCTTGGCGAAGGTCTTCGTGCAAGGATGTCATTATGTTTGCTCTGGGAGAGCAATGCAATGCTATGCAATGCAGTGCACCCTCTGTAGTGGATATTTGGGGAATGAAGTGGCATGTAGACGAAGTGAAAGGTAGAGGAAATATTTTTTGACAACTAGGGATAATGAAAAGACATTTTGAAAGATGGACCTCTCGTACGCATACATCTAAAAAAAAAACATTGTGTTATTTACAGGACGATAGAGAGCAAAAGATCAAGAAAAGTTGTAGGTTGAGCCTTTTTTTTTACTTCGTTTGTAGTTTGCTTTTCCGCTTTTATTAAACTATTGGGGAAGTGGTTTTTTTTATGGTCGAGACAAACAATTCATATCGCTAAGACATTAGTTCTGGTTCTGTACGAATGCCATCTTTGAAGAAAAAACACTTTGGAGGAGGTTATTTGAAGAAAGGGTGAAGATGCAAAGCTTTCATTACAATGTATAGGGCACGGCAACAAAGAATTGACAAAACGTTGACCACACTTAGAGTATGGGGCACTCACCGTCCTGCTGTCTAGATGAACCTACACCCTTTGTGGGATCTGATGAGCGACCACTCGGGCACCTTAAAGTCAGCTCTCGGGTTCAGCCCGCCTCAGTCCTGCTTACCAGAAAGCAGCCCGGCAACAAAGAATGACAAAAACTTTGACCACTTCTCTTTTGAAAAACCTTGGTTGTGTATTATCGTAGACCCCCCACAAGGATGAGCTCCACTATTTTTTATTTATTCACAACCTCAAAGCAGGTGCCCAGTTACCCAACATTCTTCCCCTTTTCACTTTTGTACTCGAAGGCCTATCTAACCCTCTTCAGACTCATCTTGGAAAGAATACTACTTTTTTTGTGTCGACAATCACCTAAAGACCCGCTTAGGGAACCTACGGGGTCCTCAGGCGTGTTGTGGGGGAGGGGCGTGGTACAGAGCGATCTATTGTATGCTCTGCTCTAAGCTGGGTTTATGGGGAAATACTTTGTGATACAAAGTTAGTGGGAAGGCAGGGTGGGGGGGGGAGAGAGGATAGGGGAGCTTGGGAGGGGGGGGTATGTTGCATTTTTCGTTTATTTTATGTTTTTTTTTTTTTGAAAACTTGGTTGTATTAGTGTAGCCACCCGAGGATGAACTCCACTATTTTTTATTTTTTCGAGAAATTGTTGGAGTAGTGGAGTTGCCTCGGTTGTGTTGTGCAATCTCTGCCATTTTTTTCCCCCCTTTTTTTGAAAACTTGGTTGGATTAGTGTCTTAATCATGACTTTCTTATGTGCAACGTCTGTCTGCGTGTTGACAGTATGAAACAAATGACAATAAAAAAAAACCTCTTATTTTACAATAACTCCTTAGGCATAAACACAACAACTATGAACCCCCAGAGAAGAGGGAAGTGAAGAAAGCGTCCTACATCCATTTTGTGGTTTACATCTGATATGCAAAGAGACATGCAAATCTTAGGAGCGGAGTCAGTGTTAGCCAGTCTAGACTAGACTAGACTTGGTATCTATAAAAAAAAAGAAAAAATCTGACACAAACACAAAAAAAAAAAAACGCGTATCTGTCCTGGGGGACCAGGGGAGGAGGAGGAGGGGCTTTGCCTGCTTATTGGCAAAATATATTCTAATTTTCTTTCCCTTTTTCTTCATACTTCACAAAATAATGGGATTGGGAGGGAGGGGACGGAGTTGGGAAATTTTTAAATTACCCTTTCTTTTTTGTCTCCTTTTTAAAAAAAAAAAACTCGCATCAGTGCAGAACACCCTCTCCTTCCGTATATCGCCCCTTCACTATTATTGCTCTACAAAAAAAAATAAAAAATTCTCTAAAAATAATTCTACCCTTTTTTTTATGTCAACACTCACGATTGTTCTGTACCGCAAAAGCTGCCATCTAAGGCACCTTTTGCAATACCTACAACTCCTCCTTTTTTTTTTTTTTTTTTTTTTTTGTACTCAGGTAGCTACTTTTTTAAAAAAATCCTAATATTTTCTATTACACCTACAGTTCGTTCCCCTAGTCTTCTTTTGACTGGGCTTACGGGTGTACCTTTGTTTTTTTTTTTTTTTTTTTTTTTTTGAGTCTCTCTCAGAGTCTCTCTGTTAGGTTTCCCCTCTCCCTCTCTCCTCCTTCACCCAAAACTTTCCCATAAATTCCTTTTCATAATTTCCCTTTTTTTTTAATCAGAGTCAGAATCAGAATCGGACAGTTCAGCTCCTAAACCAGGAGGAACTCCTCCTCCTCCTCCACCTCCTCCCATACCAGGCACACCACTAACGCTTCCTCCAGGCATTGCGCCTGAGAGTCCAGCCACCCCGCTTGAATCTAGTCGGCCTAAGGAGGCACCGAGGGCAGCTGTGGAAGGAATTCTTGTAGGGGGTTGGGGGAGAGGGGCAGCGCTGGCGTCGGGCTTGGTGTATCGGAGAGAGGTGTCGGGCTCGTCGTCGCTGGAGAGGGTGGAGGAGGAGGATGTGGAGAGGTCTCCTTCGTATCCGGTGAATTCGCGAGCGGAGAGTGCCTTCATGCGTTCGTCGAGGTCCTTGATGTATGCAGAGTTTACCCCCACCAAATCATTCGGAGACTGCGCAAAGAAAAACTTAATCTGGTCCACAATATCAATCAAATTCCCCGGATGCAACGTTCGCTCACCCTCATGCATTTCTTGCTCACGGAACATAAACAGAGGGAATTTGACATTCTCTTCTCCATGGCTCTGCAACAAACGTACAAATTCCAGCAACACATCTTGGGCATGTGGAATGATGTTGTTCAGGAGGTCAAACAAAAACCACCGCCGTCCCTTTGCCCTTTGCGGAGTGATAAGGAACATCTTCTTAGCGTTGGTAGAGTGTCTGCGGGCCTTGAGGAGTACTTCTTCCATGCGTTCGACGCAGACTTCGTTGAAGGGAATCGCAAAGTAGAACAAATCACCTTCCTGTAGTGGGAAGGATGTGGTGGTTGAAGCTTTGAAAGAAAAAAAGGGGGAAAATTTTTGAAAGAGAATTTAACAGTGTAAACACCTTACCATTCATCGATAGACATTTGAAATACAAAGCCCTGAGAGGATGAGAGGATGTACCCAAAGTATTTCATATACTTTCTATTCTACTGAATGGAAGATATGTAATTAGATGGAACTACAAAAAAAATGGAAGTTGGAAGTGATTGCAAAACACCTCTCGCGGATGGGAAACAATCCCACTGAGGTAGCCATCTGCACTCTTTGTTTCCAGAAGGATTATTATTTTGTTTTTTTTTTTTTTCCCAAAAAAAATAATCTGGATGCTGACCTAAAAGATTAAAATTTGACTGAGAAATGGAACGTAAAAGAGGCGTACCTTAAGATCCTTCACGCTCCATGACTTGAGGCGGTTCTTCTTTGCAACTGGCGTCCACGGGTTTGCGATGTGCGTTTGTCGGATCATGTACCTAAATAATAATAATAATAAACATTTGTATTGAACCAAAAAGACTACTACGGCATACCCATCGGGGGTGGCTTTGTATGTCGGGCGTTTGTCGACCTTTCTGTTGAAGTATTGTGCAAAGTGGATTGTGAGGCGCAGTGCGTGGTCGAACTTGGAGTACGTTTGGCGCAACTCGGGGTTTTGTGCAGGCTTGACGCTGCGAGGGGAGGGGCGGCCTGCTGTGGGGAACATAGGTTCGTAGCCGTCCTGCCCGCTGACAAAGCCGCTGGTACGCCTGGACCTGGCCATACTGGGTTCACCTGAAGGTGCGGCGTACTGCTGTGGAGCAGGCATGCCGCTGAAGTTGACTGACGCGCCATGAATCTGCGACGGCAAGTTCTGCGACAGAACTGTCTCGTTCCCCGGCGCATACGACTCACGCATCTGACGCATCAACGCAGCCTGAGCACGATCAGGGTGTGCAGATACCTCGCGCAGTGTCGATGTCCGTGTCGGCATCGGGGTGTAGTCTGGTGTGGCGCCGTACCCCAGCTGGCTGGGTTCGTTGGGGTTGGGGAGGTGGGAGGGTGGCTGCTGGTGGTGGTGGTGGTGGTGGTGGTGATGGTGCTGAGGTGGATGTTGGTGCTGGTGTTGGTGCTGGTGGTGTTGGTGTGGGTTCTGCAGATAAGCCGGCGGCGGAGGCTGTTGCAAGTGTTCCTCGTAATGCGGGCTCGCAAACTGCGGGTTCTGAACCGCGGAGACACGCTGTGTGGGCACCGAGCCTTCCTCTGTGGAGCTGCTTGCGGAGGACGCAGCGGGGACGTGCTGTGGGTGTGGAAGGTGCTCCTTCTCACGCTCCTTCTCAGCAGGCATGCCGGGTGCGAGGGCAAGGTGGATCACGTACAGAAGAATGACAAAGGTCAGTCGGGTCTCCTTCTGCTTCTGCACCTCCGGCTCGTCGTACGTCGTGCTTGGGAAGCCCTCCCGAGCATGCGCGCCACCAGAACGCTCTGCAACACGCTGCTCCTGGCTCACAAAGATCTGCCGCAGGCTTGCCTTCTTTGCGACAGGCGACCCATTTGGGTTGACATTCCACTGAATGCCTTGCAGGCTGTTGATGTGCGTGCCGGTCAGGTCGTACAGCTCAATGCCACTGTAGTAGGCCAGCTCTGCACGGTTGAGGTGTCCCATGATCGCAGACCGAAGGGCAGGGAGGTAGGCGGGGAAGCCGCTCAGCTCTCGGTGCACAGACGTGCGCGTGAAGGGCGACTGCGCGAAGAGCATCGCGAGCGAGATGCTCAGCTCCACAAGAGGGATCTGCGCATCGGTGTCGTCCGACTGCGGCGCAGACGACGGCTGCAGTACCTTCAGGAGCACGTCCACCGAGGTCCAGTTCTCAATGAGCTTGTGTCCAATCTGCAGCTGCCACGGACAATGCTGCACAAAGTCACGGAAAGCCCTGCTCGCAAACGTCGCCACCTTCGGCCCATTGCGCCCTGCAGACACATGCAACAGCGTTCTGTAACCCTCAATCTCAGCCCAGTGCAATGTGAAGGTGAGTGGGAGCTGGTCCAACGGCATGTCTTTGTGGTTGATCTGCCCGATCTGCTTGCCCTCTGTGCTGAACAGGGCGGAGAGCAGACGGCAGGACACCTTTGCGACATCTGCGTTGGTGTCTGTCTCGAGAAGGTTGTGGAGGACGACAGCAAGCTCCTTCTTGAGGGGGTAGCGCGTCACGTACGAGGTGTCGGCTTTGAAGATGATCTCAAGCGTTTTGATGGCACACTCGCGTACGTCTGCGCTGCTGTCCTTTGCGATGAGCTCGACTGCCTCCTCCGGGAAGTCTGAGTGGATGACGTGGCTTGGGTGTGTCGAGGCAAGCTCGCGTATGCACGTTGCTGCATAGTTACGCACAACAGGGCTCTTCTCCGAACGCAGAGCTGTGCTCATGTACAGCAGACCTCCAGGTGTCTCCACAATGCCCTGCCGCCCTGCGCTGTTGCGCACAATCAACGCAAGAAGACACTCCACAGCACCAATTTTGTGCTCCTCCGACACCTGCGGCCCGCCGCACAGCAGCGACAACAGCACCTCCACACCCCTCAGCGATGCCATACTGCGCGCACACAGCTGGCTCACCTGCGCCGTCTCCGGCCCCCCCGGGTAGTGGTCCAACGAGGTGAACGAAATCAACTTTGCAAGCGTCTTCAACGTTGTCGCGCGGATGCGCGCAATCTGCACCTTCATCTCTTCCGGCGACGTCACCCCTGGCGCATACGTGAACGATGTGTTGAGGTACTGCAACAGCACGGAGAATACAGTTGGCTGCCCTTCCGGCACGCTGTCGAAGAGAAGATGCCGGATGCGACCTACGTTCAAATCCTGCTGTAAGATGGTCACGATCAACCCAAGCAGCTCGCATGCCTCCGACATCGTGACCTGCTCTGCCCTCGCCGACCCTGTGGTGAACACCTGCAACGCCTCGAGCAAAGTACTCAACATCCCCTTCATGCTGTTCACCTCTGCCTGCACACGCTGCTCCACGGTGTTCGGCATCTGCTGCTGGTACGCCTGCGGGGTATGATGCTGGCTCTGTGCCAGAGGTGGCCCCCTCATCGACGGATGCTGCGGTGGGGACACACCAGCCGCATGGGGCACACCATGCAAACCCATGCCCTCAGCGTGGTGCGCAAAATGTGCATCCGGCTGGTACGACATTGCAGAACTACGAGGTTACGCTGAGGAAGAGAAAGGGGGGAGAGGGAAAGCTCCACAGGCTTCCTCACACCTAAGGGGAGAGGGGGTAAAGATGGTTTTGGAGTGTGGGGAGGGGGAAGGACGTTTGAGTGAAGTATGACCAGTAAAATCAAAGTCAACTTGAAATACAAAGCCCTCTCGTGAACAGCGTACCTTGGTACAATGACCAACTGTACCGGGGGGGTGGACACCCCAACCATACTATACCTACAATCCATTTCGTGGTTTACATCTGATATGTGCTACTCCCGCTTTCCACTCATCAGTCAGATGAACGGGGATCATTGCAAACACAGGGATGCGAATACTGTGTGATGTGGGGCCCGCCATCAAATAAAAATGATTGCTTTTTTTGTTGATACCGTTCGATTGGTTGTGTTTTTTTTGGGGGGAAGGGGGTGGGGGGGGATAAGGAGAGAAAGGTTTGGGTGAACAAAAACAACCCCAAACCTCTTTCCCCCCAATGGTTTTCTCTTAAAAGAAGCGAACTAATCGATAGCCGAAAGCCCCGTATAATGCCCTGTTCTTTGTACTATTTGGTTTATTTTTTTACATGGATTTTTTTTTTCTCCGGAAAAATTTGGTTGTATTAGTGAGCACCCGAAAAAAAAAAATGCCTTTCACTCATCTCTTCACCTTTATTTGAAGTATTTTGTAATAAATTTTGTTACATCACTCTTTTTGTGGTGGCAAACTATCCAGTTGGACTGTTGTGGTTTCTTTTTTTGCAACGGAATTCATATTTGAAGGTTTCCTTTGTCTGCAAGCACTTATCAAGAAAGTGCTATTTAGTCCATAATTTAAAACATAAAACATACGGGCGTCAAAACAAATGTTTATAACGTTTGTAACGCGCAATGTATGAGAAAAAAAATGAAATGTTGTCCAGCTGTATGCTGGACACGTGGTAGAATATAAACTCATTTTGTATGATTTCTTAAAAAGAAAGTACAAATTGAAAAGAAAAAAAAAGAGACAGCTCCGCCAAACGTTGCAGAGCTTCCCCTCATCCCCATTTCCCCTAATAGGAGCTTTCGTGCTCACTGTTTCTGCAATATAGTGTACTCCACCAACCTTACCGGTCAAAAAAAATTTAAAAAAAGAAAAGAACGGCACTTGTGTCCCCACGAACACAAAAACCCCACTCCTAAACAACGTCTTAAACGATAGACGCTATTCAGGAAGAGCGGGGCGAGGGGAGAATGTGGGGAAGGGGAAGAGGGTGGGGGGTTCAGGAAGAAGCCGGCACGAAAAACACATCTGTCGTCTATTCCTCGAACGGCACAACCTCCTGTGTCTTCAACACACGGCGCCCGTACATCGCAGATGTGGGGCAGTTCACGTCCAGACCCTGCTCAAGCTGGGAACGGTGCTTACCCTTCAGACCGAACGCACTGTGGGGTGTGGTGTTTGATGTTAAGGTGTCTGGGTGGTTCTTGAATGCGGAATACTCCAAAGATGTACAATACACAAAGAAGTCTACTCAAAAGGAGGAAAGCAGATGATCTAAAAAAAATCAACAAAAAAGTGGTAAAAAAAAAATGTTGACACTGCTGCAATCTTTGAGACAAAACCATCATCATTGAGTTGGTCGAAGAAAAGAAGGAAAGGACATGAAATTTGTTCGACACGTCAGAGAAGAAGGGAGGAAGGTTGACATACAGTGCAGCGTGGTCGTACATCCTGTACGACATACCCTCCTGGTAGAAGTCGTGACGGTATCTCGACTGTGGTTGGTGTGGTTTTGTGTGGTGCATCTCGCGACACGTTTCAAGACAAATTGGTAGAGTTGAAATACAAAACCCTCTCGTGACAGTGTACCTTGGTACATGACCGGCTGTACCATGGGTGGACACCCAACCATGCAGTCCTACATCCATTTCGAGGTTTACATTTGATTAAAAGATGAATGTGGCTTTCATGTACACATCTGAACAGAACAAGAAAACAAAGAAAATATCACAACACAAATGACCTCTATAAATTGTGGGAAATAACAAAGAACACAAACCTGCACATCGAAGAAGATCGAACGCATCGGCTCCGGCACAATCCAACTGCTGCTCATTTGGGGATGGTTGAAAAGGTTTCCGAAGATCTGGTAGCTCGCGTACACCCAGGGGAGTGTGAAGTAGAAGATATGCGGAAGCGTCTGTGGATGAGTTGTATTTAGGATAATGGTGCACATTATTTAGACAACAATCACAAAACTACACAAAAAAGGGGAAACTTTATAAAATGAATCCCAGCCTCTTATTAGCCACCTACAGCATCCCCCTCCTTCCTATGACAAATTGACACAAAATGCAATGACATACGTCCATTCCGAAGTAGCTGTGCTTAAACTTCCTCCACGCGGTGTTGAAGTAGTACGAACGCTTCCAGTGAAACTTCTGCTCACCGGGGCGCATATGCGCCTTGATTTGGTAGACGGCGGGATGCATTTTGTGTGCCTGCACCTAGTTGTGGTGTTGTGAGGTGACGTTGTTACCCCGTGGGTTTGAGACCACAGTTTAAAAAGTGAAGTTATTAATGCAGGCACCTCCGACTGACCCACGTACGATGCCAGCCATCGGATGAAAGTTTAAAAAAAAGTTGACTTGAAATACAAAACCCTCTCTTGGCAGTGTACCTTGGTACAATGACCGGATGCACAGGGGGTGGACACCCAACCATGCAGTCCTACATCCATTTCGAGGGTAACATCTGATATGCTCTACTCCCGCTTCCTCTCATCAGTCAGATGAATAGGGGTCATTGAAGACGTCGGTTGAATAAGTCTGCGTGATGCAGGGTCTGGTTAAGGCCCTCTGCCGGTTTTACGGTAAAAGAAAAAAATAAAGAGAAGTTCGAAAGAAAAAAAATGGGGATATTCTCTTTACTTCTCTGTTCATTTAGTCATGTTTTTTTTTTTAATATTGGAGAGAAAAAAAACCCTTGTTGCTGCCTGTTGTATATTTTCTCCGTGCGCATTTTTACTATTTTTTTTGTTTTGTTTTGCTTTTTTGCTTTTTGTTTTGTATTTTTTATTACCTGGATAAACCCGAATACTTTTTTTTTTTGCGCTTTGTTCAATAATATTATAGTGTTGCACGTTGCAGGTGGATGTGTGCGTATCATTGCAATATTTGCAAAACACACTCAACATAAACAAGCTTGGCAATACTCTGTTACACCCACCCCACAAACTAACACACAAAAATGCTTCCCTCCCACTTACCTGGATTGCGATACGGTTCTTATAAAATGTCTCTCATTAAAAACTCAGCAGTTGGAAAGGAGAATAAAAGAAGTCGAACGAGGGGGGGGATCGACGGACAAGTCCAACTACAAAAAAGAAAAAAAAAATAGGAAAACTTGAAAGGTTTCAGTGAGATCCTACCCCATCGAGAGGGATAGCATAGACACATACAAAACGCTTTCAAATCGCTCGCGGTGGTATTTTTTTTAGCTTTTTTTGTTTCACAAAAAAGCGCAACATTCTTTTTTTTGAAATTTGGTGGACAAGAAGTGGGTATTACCACCTTAGGTACAGCTTTATTGCATTTTTTTGGTACAAAAAAAAATTGACATAATATCAACAGAACTCACAGATATCACTTTCGATCGTAGAAGGGGTGGGTTGGGGCATGGTACAGAGAAGCAGAAAAAAAAAAGGGGGTAAGCCTGGAGGGGGTTCTTATGCGCGATGCTCAAACCCCCTCAATCAGCTCCATCATTCATCCCGTCCTTAGCATAATAAAAAGGGGGGGGAGGGGGGAAGGGGGGAAGGGGGTAAACACAGCTGTCGTCTATTCCTCGAACGGCACAACCTCCTGTGTCTTCAACACACGGCGCCCGTACATCGCAGATGTGGGGCAGTTCACGTCCAGACCCTGCTCAAGCTGGGAACGGTGCTTACCCTTCAGACCGAACGCACTGTGGGGTGTGGTGGTTGATGTTAAGGTGTCTGGGTGGTTCTTGAATGCGGAATACTCCAAAGATGTACAATAAACAAAGAAGTCTACTCAAAAGGAGGAAAGCAGATGATTCAAAAAAAATCAAAAAAAAGTGGTAAAAAAAAATGTTGACACTGCTGAAATCTTTGAGACAAAACCATCATCATTGAGTTGGTCGAAGAAAAGGGAGAAATGACATGAAATTTGTTCGACACGTCAGAGAAGAAGGGGGGGAGGAAGGTTGACATACAGTGCAGCGTGGTCGTACATCCTGTACGACATACCCTCCTGGTAGAAGTCGTGACGGTATCTCGACTGTGGTTTGGTGTGGTTTTGTGTGGTGCATCTCACGATACGTTTTCAAGAAAAATTAAAAGATGGGTGTGCCTCTCATGTACACATCTGAACAGAACAAGAAAAGAACCTAAATCATATGGAAAAATAGTGAGAACAACCTAACCATATAGAAACCGCAAACTGATCCATTTTTCAGTCAATGAGCGTTCTTTTTCATTGAATATTGCATGTAAGGAAATAACAAAGAACACAAACCTGCACATCGAAGAAGATCGAACGCATCGGCTCCGGCACAATCCAACTGCTGCTCATTTGGGGATGGTTGAAAAGGTTTCCGAAGATCTGGTAGCTCGCGTACACCCAGGGGAGTGTGAAGTAGAAGATATGCGGAAGCGTCTGTGGATGGGGTTGTATTTAGGATAATGGTGCACATTATTTAGACAACAATCACAAAACTACATAAAAAAGGGGAAACTTTATAAAATGAATCCCAGCCTCTTATTAGCCACCTACAGCATCCCCCTCCTTCCTATGACAAATTGACACAAAATGCAATGACATACGTCCATTCCGAAGTAGCTGTGCTTAAACTTCCTCCACGCGGTGTTGAAGTAGTACGAACGCTTCCAGTGAAACTTCTGCTCACCGGGGCGCATATGCGCCTTGATTTGGTAGACGGCGGGATGCATTTTTACGCTTCCCACACTTTGTGTCTGGAGGGGTGAATTGTTTTGTTTTGTTTGTTAATTTGTTTGCTTGAAGATACTCTATCGATTCAAGCCTTATACAGGGACTGAACCATGAGACTCCACCAGATGCCCTCTCCACAACCTACAATAAGACTGTGCACGCAGAGAGGAATAAATATGCAAAAAACTTTGTATGTGTTGTTCGCTGCACAATGCAAACGATGAATCGGCTGAAGAGGCAAGAATACCATCAAGGGTTTGATACAGCGTAACTACACCCCCAGGAAAATTTGGAAATATGGTGTTACCGAACACCTGTCGAGGACAGGTCAAGGACCTGTCAATATGGGCCCTTTCGGGAACACCAAAATATCGTCGATAAAAAAAAATCCTCCCTTCTTTCCCCCTTTTAGATTTGTTCATTGACAGTGTAGTCCACCACCCGAGCGTTCAGAACTCAGGTGTTCTCAACATTTTCAGAAACACTTCAGCGAACATTAGGCTCGATAGGCATTCCACCACTATACCACCCCCTTTTACGTTTGCTGCTAAAAACATCAGATAAAAAGGGGTATCCTGTATTGATCCTACGTAAGTAGGTTCATGAGGACAAAGGGAGAGAACGGATGGGCCAAAAAAAAAATCAGAGGGAAAAATGCCCGCAAGTATATTGAAAAAAAAAGGGAACGAAAAGAAAATGTAAGACCATCACAAAGAGAGAGAAAAATACGAAAAGAAGTGAAGTGGCATTAAGACTGATTCTCTGCGCACAACAGAACACCGCCCCCCTCGGGAGGGCGGGATGATGGAAATGGCGAAGCGTTAGTGTGGTTCTACAATTGCATATTCCCCCCCCCCCCCCCTTTTTTTAACCGAGGGTGCCAAGGAGAGCGGCACCTTATGTGGAGACTTTTTGCTATTTTTTTTTTTTGATAAATTGTTGGAGTAGTGTAGTTGCCTCGGTTGTGTTACCACAGTTGTGCAATCTCCACAAACCATAATTTTTTAAAATTGTGCACGGTGGAGTCCGCCCGAAAAAAGCGGACCCTTTGGGACAGACTGAGAGGCGAACCTCTCTGAGCAGGCGGACTCCACCGTACCAAAAAAAAGGAGAAAAAAAAGTGAAATTATTGATGCAGGCACCTCCCGCTGACCCACTGTACGATGACAGCTGGATGAAAGCACAAAGACCAAAAAAAGAGACCTTCAGTCGCGCTCTGCAGAAATTTACTCTATTCAGAGTCCACCTGGCGGACCCAGGGGTGAACCAGGTATAGACTGAGTCTGGGCTGGGAGGACTTCACCAAACAAAGAGGGGGGGGGAAAAAGAAAATCCGAAAAAGACTGTCTGGCAACGTCAGTATTGCCAAAAAGCTTATGAGATGAACCTAACCTTTGTGTTTAGTCATCTAAAAAAAGGTGTAAATTCTACCACATCGAAGAAAGTGGAGTAGTGTATAGACACCTCCTTGATACATGGTACGTTCCACCTCTACCAAGCTGATTGAAAAGAAGAGAAAAAGAAAATGACGCTTGAAATACAAAGCCCTCTCGTGAACTGTGTGTCTTTGGTGTGTTCACCAGAACACCGTGGGTGGACCCCCCCGCAACCATCCCTCCGCCCGCTTCCTTTTCAAAAATGCAACGCTAGTAAGATACCACATCTCACACGCTTTGCCACCTTTAAACAAACCGGACACAACACGCCACCCCAACACATAACGCCAAGACAGCAGTTTCCGGAAGGAAAATGCCTAGTTTTTTGGCCCTCTCTCAGTGCAAGGGATGGAAACAGAGTCCTCGAACGGAAGACAAGGGGATGAGTTTTGTGTGGGGTAGATGGACAATGAGGGGGAAGGGGGGAAAAAATACAGTCAATATTCTCTTTCACTGGTGTAACAACAATAACAACAACAACAACAAAACTCACGCAAAAATATGCAGACGTTCCCTCGGGTGGAAACGATAATAATAAAAGAAATGAAAAAGAAAGAAATAATGCCCTCTTCTATCCATTTCCCCTCCTTAACCCTCTCCCCTCTTCTCCCTTTTCTCTCAATCTTCAGAAAAGACCGATCCGGTTGTTTTTTGAAGGTAGTCTTGAATTGCTCGGAGATTTCCCTCTTTTGTCACACCCCGTGGAGGTGCTGGGCAGAACGGTGAGGCTTTGAACCCAACAATTGGTGGTGGGTCTTTAAAGCGTTGGTTTCTACTGTTTTCCCGACGGCGCAGAATGTAGGAACGGTTAGGGGAGCAGCGGAGCTTTGCGCGGGGTGGTTTGAAGGCTTTGTCGGTCGTTGTGGTGTTGTTGTTTACTTCCCATATGAGAGGGTCGCCGGAGAGAGATTTTCTGTCAGCCTTTTTTTTGAGATATTCTAATCCAGAACCACGGAGGAATGAAGCGATATGAACCCACCCTAGCCGTTTTGGGTCTACCACTGCAAGAAGCTTTGTGATATCTGAGGCGAAGATGTGTCCTACAGATTCGCTTAAGGCAGCCGCAAATCCTTTGTGGTCGACCCGGCCAGACCCTGGGGGTACCTGCCGTTGTTGCAGCGCATTGCGTAAGGTATCGTGCTGGAGGTCCAGCGAAGAAGAGATCAAGGCGGCCATTCGTTCCGCATCACCAAGGATACCGTAGGGTGGGTTCACTGTAACCTCGCCAAGCTCATGAGAAGGTCGACGATGGGCCATGGAAACATGGTTGCGGGCGTCGGGGTGGCGGAACACTTTGCGAATCTTCCCGTCCATCACTCCGTCTACGTCAAACCGATCGTGCTCCCATCGTTCACGTCCAGGGTTGTGTGTTCTATCGTGCAGTTTCAACCGTGCAATGAATTCCTTTGGCTCGTATTGGCATTGAGAATCAGAAAAGGCGAGGGAAACTAATGAACGCAGTTCCCTCCGGTGTTCGGGGCTTAATGTGAACGCTGCCTCTACGCCTTGGCAGAAGCTCTCTTCGTCTGCAGTGGCAGGTACCTTCCGCCAGAGGGCGAAGCTCCGCATGTAAAGCTTGTCCCGCAACCCCCCTGCGGTGCTGCATCTCCTCCTCGGCAAGGAGGGGAACATCTCTTCTGGTTGTGATGGCATTGTTGTGTATTTTTTGAGGAGAAAAGAATAAATTCTCAATAGAGAAGGGAAAAAAGGGTCACCGTGTCGTTCCCCTCACCCCCCTTCTTGATGCGTTGACGCTTCCAATAGTATCTCTTCTGTTGGGTGGTGGTGTTTCGGAGATGAGGTGAGGTGAACGATAATATTATTGACACTTTCCGCTCAAAGTAGCGTAATAAAGGAATTTAGAGGGGGTAATGAGAGCAGGTTTTGGGGTATTCGGGGGGACAAAAAAAAAATGTGTACGGCGAAACTAAAACTGAGGATGGAAAAGTTTTGTTTGATTATAGACTACTATCACTAGATAGGTTTTTTCTTCATATGATCCTTAATAGAGGATGGAAAAGAAAAAAATTGGTTGAGGGTTGGGTTGGGTTGGGAATTTGATTAATTCTCTGCGAAAGGAAGTGTCAAAGATAACTCAGGAGGGGAAGGAAGGAGGTTGTGATGAGGTGGGTGCACTGCACGCTGTCCTGTTTTAAGGGATGCAAGATGCTTCTGCTGACAGTAAAGAAAAGATGAGTGCCATTTTTATTTTTTCTTTTTCCCATTTTTTTACGAAGCCTCACTGGAGGGGGGGAGGGGGGAAGAGGGGCAAAGAACAGAATACAATTAAAAAAAAAACGGTTCCCTCCCCTTTCCCTCCTCCGTCTGCACAAGAAGAAAAAAATGCTCTGAAAAAAAGGAGTGATCCTTTCCTCTCTTGTTGTTGCAAAAGCCAGCACAGTACAATCATCAATAGAACGCGAATGGTTTGTTTATACTTTCTTTTTTTGATTTGAAACAAAAGAAAAAAACACACTGGGGAAAAAAAAATAGTTAAAATGTGCTAAAACGCATCTCAGTCGAAAAGAAAAAAAAATGCAATTCAAATTATTACTACTTTCCCTTTAACTACTCATCTATGTTTCTCTCTTTTTATCCGATACTATATATCACCCATTCCACGAAAAACCGTATACAAAACCCCTGTTTTTGGTAAAGAAACTAGACAACTTCTACTCCACTAATCTTATCGATTTTTTTTTTTAATTGAAAGCGCCGAGCTCGGAAATTCACACTAGCGCATTTTCGACAACAAAAAAATACTTCATATTTCCGCAAACGATGTCGTCCGTGGCCACATAATTTTAACAGGGGCCCAGGTCCCCAAAAAAAATATTTTTTCTCTTTTTTTGGAAGATCGGGTACGAAATCTTTCAATTCCGGGGTCGGACGATTTTTTTTATGCATCTGTTGATGTCTATTATTTTTTGGGCAGTTCTTAGGCGGAAGGTACCTACTAGGAAGTGCCTTATGGTGCCCCTTTTACAGAGGAATCCTTCTATATTTTAAGGCCACGCTTTCGTCAACAAAAAATTGCCCAATCACGCGTTTGAAAGATGCATTGCAATATCTTGCAATTCCGGGGTCGTACGACCAACGGGTAGACGCAGAAGGCGACCAGGGTACTACCGTATACCAGCGGCGAACACCCCATTTTCCAAGGTAATTTGCCCTGCTATATACAGCTATAGTGCAAAAGTCTTCATGGTAAAAAAAGTAGACAACTTCTACTCCACTAATCTTCTCGATTTTTTTTTAATGAAAAGCGCTGAGCTCGGAAATTCACACTAGCGGTGTTTTGGGGGGTTTTTTGTGACCAGGAAATTGTCGAGATAACTGGGAGCGCCGGACCCAAAACTCTCCCACACATCCTCGGATGGGATTTTTTTTTTATTTTTTTTGAAAAAAATATTCTCAGATCCGGGGAGTCAAAATGAATCAAATGCGGGGTCGGACGATAAAAAATTTGCATCTGGGTTCTCTGAGTGACTTTTTTGCAAAAGTATACGGAATTTCATGGAATGGGTGATATATTTTTTTTTCTGAAACACCCTTTTTTTTCCCTTCCTCTTTTCCATCTTCAATTCTATGGACAGCTGTACTGCACTGACAGTAGCTTGTGTCGAGAGAGCAGTATGTGAGTGGTGTGTATATTTGTGAGGCGACGTGAGTAGTCAAAAGGATGTCTCGACGATGGATACACATAAGCTTTATGTAGCTAAGAAAAAAGACAACGATGTGAGTGGGGCGGTGCTTTCTATTGTTTGGCACCGTACGTTGCAGCAAGATGACGGAGGGGTGGGCAGAGACATGATGTGTTGACCAAATATCCAGTCTAGAGCCAAATAGATCATTGGCCACGTCCTAGCAGGGTGGGAGAAAATTACAATAAACCGCGTAAGATGCAATGTGAAATGCGCGGATTATCGGAAGTTCGACCCTAACACAAACGGAACGACAAACAAATGCCTGGTTCGAGTATTGGGTTCTATCTTCAATTCAAAAAATAAACAGCAAATAACAACAAATAACAACAATAGTACCTTTCTTTTTGTACTTCGGTTTTATAGGACTAAATATTCCACTCCTATTTCTGTTCTTACATTTTCTCCTGCCCATGCGGGTCAGCTCTTTGAATAAACTGTTTTGAGGGGGGGATTATACGATCCTGATTTTATATTATTTTGAGCGATGACATTTCCCTCACTCCAACATCAGTTGTGGGAGGTAGTCATACAAAAAAGGCATCAGATTGTTTTGTTGGTCACAGAGAAAAACTTTAAAAAAAAAAAACTTGAAAGATACATCTGCCTCTTGTGCACTTCATCCGAAATTAGCATCTCAAAAAGACGTTTGGCACAGTGACGGAACTAGTACACCCGGCTTGAGTTACAGTCCAAGTATCTATTATGTCGTTTTTAATTATGTCGGTTTACCCCCCTTCCGACACCCAAAAAACGACATTATTAAAACCGCCAAAATCAAGAGCGCCATTAATCGCTCCATCGTACCGTGGCTCGCTGCGCGAGTCACAACCACACACAACCACACACAACCACACACAAACACATACATCCCTCCCACAAAACAATACCCAGTTTCATAACCTAAACATACACTAATGGACGCTCACCTGGTTTCGCAGGAGGTTGCGAGTGCAACGGCGGAGGCCAACATCACCCCTTCAACCGCCGTGAAGGCATCCCTGTCCAATGAGGACATTCGTACGCTCACCGACATGGCGAGAACGACTTCGGCTGCCAGAGCTGCGAGGACTTGGAACGCCAAGGCAGAAAACAAGGAGAAACAAGTAAATGAGCGGACAGTCCAGCGCTACAAAAAACACTGGTGTGACAACAGACAGTACCTCGTTACTCAAAAGCGAGGGCAAAAAACCCTCCTGCTGCCGGCCGAACGCGAAACACTCTCCAAAGCATTTGACACCATCCGCAGCAGTGGTCAGGCTGTCACCGCGTACTTGTTCTCCCGAGTAGCGCGCGGAATTGTTACGCGTGCCAGACCGACACTGACAGCCCAGGACAGGGTGGCCCTGTTTAGCACGTCCTGGGCACGTGATGAAATGGGCAGGATGGGCTTGCGTGTCCGTCGAGGGACAACAGACCGCACGGTCACCGCGGGTCGAATTGCGGCAGATGGACGGGTGTTCTACGACCAACTTGCAGCGACCGGAGTCCAACACAAATCTCTCCTTTTTAACATGGATGAGTTTTTTTGTAAGATGGACAATGCAGGGAGGTCATGGACTTGGGAGAGAGTGCGAAAAGGCGAAAAAAAAAATATAGCCATCAAGAGTGAAAAACTCGGCTTCACTTGTTCGGTGCTCTCCTCGGCGGCTGGCGACGCACACTACCTCCAGATGATCTGGAAAGGAAAAACGGGTATGTTTTCGTACTTTGTTTGTTCATTTACTACACAACTCCTCTCACAGATGCCGTGCACGCCGTACCTCCCGAAGGCCAGTCAGAAAACCCAAATATTATGCAAATGCATAATGCGAGCACCCACTTCCAAACTGCATCCTCATTTTCTTTGTGGTTGGAGCGTTTCAAGGTCCTGGTGTCGAAAATAAGGTCAGAGGAGGGACTGCCCGTGGATGAGCCTGCGGTCCTCATTCTGGACGCCGCCACACAGCACATCACCACCGGTGCTGGTCTGACTGAGATGGGCATCACCGTCGTCGACATCCCCCCCAAGCAGACGCACTGCTTTCAGCCCGCCGATATGTTTATCATATCTGGGCTGAAGCAGGCAGCCTGCAAGGCGTGGGGACGCCACGTCTCGGAGTTGTTCTCCTCCGATTCTGTGGAGGACGCGACGGCCGCCATGCTCTCTACGCGCATGAAGGTGCGGAGGGACCGGAAGTACCGATACCTCAGCGAGGCGCTCGGGCGGTTGTCGAAGGAGCAGGTGCAGAAGAGCTGGGTGGCTGCGGGAATAATCCGCGCCATCTGGAAGGAGCCCGCCACCCCCAGCACCGCCATCGCCTACGACACCTATTGTGAGATGGCGAAACTCGACTCCGAAATCGATGTACCCATCGACAGCGAGGAGCCAGCCGACGACGAACCTCCTGCAGCCAACCCGCCCGCTGCCGCGCAACCTGCAGCACCATCGTCTGCGACTGACACAACAGCACCCACACAACAACCTCCACCACAGCAGCCAGCAGCAGAGGAGCCTGAAAGAAGATTTTCCCTCAGGGTCTGTCAGGGTCGCCCAAAAAAGCTTTTTTTAAACCGTGACGAACTGGTGTTCCAGCATCGCAATAAGATTGCCGGGATCAAGAGAAAGAGGGCACCGCCGTCAAGGGGAGCTCTGATGTCTTTTGTTAAGAAGAGGCGCGTTGAAGACATTGATTAAAACCCCACCCCGCTTTTGTGAACCCTCTAGACTTTGTAGACTTTGTAGACTTTGTAAAATTTGTGAGTAAACCATCCCACCCCCTTTCCATGCAGCGAGCATACCTAATAAAAATGTGTTCTAAGCCAGTAAAACGCCAAAAAAAAAATTTTTTTTTTTTAGGTCCGAAAAGGGGAATTTTTTTTTTTTTTTCAATAACTGAGGATTGCCCTCAGTTCTGACCCCCTATATAAAAGTCTGATTTTTGGGCAAAATCACCCCCCCCCGAGAGCCTTGCTTTCTTTCGTTCAATAAATAATGTTGGAAATAGTGTTGCCTTTTGCCACGTCCTCGCTATCTTGTCGCTCGCTAGATTCTACCGCAACCAACGCACAATCGTACATTAGCCTGACCGTATCCACAAAGCAAAAAAAAAACAGAGAGAATTTCAACCATGAATGCTTCACAATGTGGACAAGCACCTTCTATAATACAAACCAACGAAATAAAATAACACACAAAAAAAAAGGGGGGGTGTCGTTCCCTCACCCCCTTCACGACGGTGAAGTATGTTACATTACAAGTGAAGTTACTCGTAACGTTACAAGTAAAAAACCGTTACAAGTGGGTTACATGTAAGTTACATGTACCACCACCTGATTTTGCCTGACATTAGGTGAAGTTCAGTGGTTCTTGGTGGTGGTACATGCAACGTTACAAGTGGGTTACATGTAACAAAAGTTACATGTAATTCCACTTGTAACACCCGTTACTTCACCGTCGTGTTCTTGTATCATGCGGTGATGCTTCCATACACACTCTCATCTGTTGGGTGGTGGTGTTGCGGAGCACGGTTAGGTGAGGTAAACGATATATTGACACTTTCCGCTCAAAGTAGTGTGCGTAAAGTTATTTAAAAAAAAGTTGACTTGAAATACAACAGCCCTCTCGTGTACCTTGGTACAATGACCGGGTGTACCGGGGTGGAACCCCAACCATGCAGTCCTACATCCATTTCGAGGTTTACATCCTTATAAAAAAAAAAATATACTGAGAGCAATGCGTCCCTAAACCACACCAATCCCTGACACCCAATAAACCATTTTGCTTTGACTAGGATAGCCGGGGGGCGGGTGAACACCAGGGCAAAATTGTTAACCCTGCGCGCGTCTCTTCAATCAACTCACACTGACAACAGCTTTATGGACTATTAAGAGATGCTATGCACGGGGTATGCCCTGGGAGGGGGGATGGCTTCAGTTCAAAGACAAAAAAAATGCGGAAAATGACGAATATTTATTTGGATGGCCAGAGGATAGGTCAGAAACAAAGTGAAGTTAATGCAGACACCTCCGACTGACCCACGATGCCAGCCTCGGATGAAAGCACAACAAAAAAAAAGGGGGGAAGGGGAAAAAGGAGTGATGCCGAATGTGTTCATACACCTCTGCGGATACAGGCAGGTTCTCCGCAGGTCAGCAACCCGTGGAGATTGATCTTCACACCAAAAGAGAATTGTATGCAGGCACACAAAAATTGTTGCCTCCAAAAAAAGACAAAGAATTTTGATTATAGACTACTATCGTTGGATAGCAGCCACAGTTTTTCTTCACAGGATTCTTAAAAGAGAGCAAAAAAAAAAAGGCAAAGAAAGGAATAATTATCAATGCAGGCACCTCCGACTGACGTACGATGCCGGCCATCCGGATGAAAGCAGTACCCTGCGGCCAACAGAAGATGTAAAAGGAAACCTAGTGTCTTGCCATCCAGGATAAAACAGAGTAGTTTCGCATACCCCTCCGGCCAACAGGAGGGAATACAGACGGTACACTTCATCTCCCCCATGAGTGTGACAAGGCATGGTTACCCCTAGGTCACCCCAAAAAAGGTCTGACCCAAAAACTGATATCCGAGTTTAAGCTAGTCTGATAAAGAAAGAAACGAAATCAGAAAAAGAATTTTTCGTCAATCGCCCGGATTTTTTTTTGTGGAGTGTGTAGGGGACAAAAATCAAAAACTTTTCTGTGAATAAGTTGTGACGTGTTTGTGTCGCTCTCACCAAAAATTCGGGCACAACTCAGAATATGTTTTCATTCCCTCCCCTACAACCGCAAGGCGTTGTCTCAAGAAAAGTTTGTATGATGAACTTCAGCCTCTCTCGGTCACCAGCAGGGTAGAAGAAAAGAAAAATAATTCAGAGGCAGACACGGAGAGTCTCCACGTTGTTGGCTCTGAGCTATGTGATATTCGCTCGCATGAGGGAAACCACAAACGCGCACACAGACGACCTAAAACCCCAAGAATAAGGGGGCGAAAAGAGAGAGAGAGAAAACAAATAGGTGTCTTTTCCCCGCACAGTCAGTACCTAAAATAGAGTTTAAACGCACAGAGGGCACACAAACACACAGCTCGGTCATCGTATACTACAAAAACCCCCCCACCCTCCCTCAAGAAACACACACCCACCTCCCTCTGCGCGTAGCTGGGGGGCAAGGGTGGGTTTGGTGCTTTGATAGAAGTTCTGTTGTCGCTTTTTAAAATTAGGACAGTTAAAAGATGAATTACCTACGTATGGACACGTGTGGACACGTATGGATTCCACCTTTTCAAAAACAATTCACATATGGATTACCATACGTTCCACACGTGGAGCGTAATCCCTGCAGTTAAAAGATGAATATGCTTGCACGAGAGCAGACATCTCAAAAAAGAAGAAGAAGAAAAAATAAAAAATGTTTGATTGGTGTGGCTGTGCCGAAAATAGAGTATAGCTTTAGTACTTCTTTTGTACTTATTTTGTACACTAAAAGCAGTGTTTTCAGCCACGCCATTGGTAAAAAAAATTTTCCCCATTACTAAGAAAGTGGGGGTGGCGATGCGGAAGGGGGTGATAACATTCCAGTTCTCACTATTTCCTTCAGCGGTAAAAAGAGTAAAAATAAAATAAATAGTTTCCATGTACTTTCAAAGGGAAAGTACCAAGTCATTCTATACAGATACATAGAAACTTTTCTCGAAAACTATGCTCATGAAGAAAGCACATCAAAAAACCCCCTTTGTAGTTCTAAAGAGAGAAAGCAAAAAAAAAAAAACGCCAGAACCACTTTTAAATACCCTGCTTTTTGCAAAAAATAAAAACCACTCTTTATACATAGCGCTCCAATTAGAGTGTTAGGGTATAATTAGAGTCTGGGATTTTGGGTCAAGTCAGTTAGAGTCCAGTTAGAGTATAATTAGAGTCGCTTTTCTTCAATTAGACTATAATTAGAGCGCAGTTAGAGCATAATTAGACTCTAACTACACTCTAATTATAGTCTAATTAGAGTAAAACAACAGGCTTCTTGTAGGTGCAAACGCCTTAAGGAACCGGTTCCCCTAAGGTTCCTCTGTAGGACCCAGGTGTCCAGGTGCCCACATAGCTGAGAATAAGACTTGGGGACCCGGGACCCGGTTATTCTCAGCCGGACTGGGACACAACTATGTGAAGGCGCTGTGGGTCCGCCTGAAAGCGGGTCGGGGACCCGGTCGCGGGAGGGTGGGGGCCTAGTCCAAGTCCTACTGTACCTAGTACCCGGGACTCGGGACCCGGCTTATTCTCAGCTATGGGTACCCGGACCCGCAGTGGCACATGCCCTCAAGTGTGAGTGACCCACACATGAGGGAATGCGACACCGCAAAAACTCTTCGTGCACCTTCGGGTGCAATGCCGCAGACAGGCCAAACAGCGTTGGACTCAGAGGAATTCCTGCTGTGCAGGTAACAAACATGAGAACCAACTCCCAGTAACAAGGGGCGCCTTTTGGCGGGCGTTGTTGAGGGTGTTTGGGGTGCAAAGTTTTCCACAATTTTGATGCGCGGGTACAGAAGTGTTGTCTTGTTCTTTCATCTCTAGGAATGTAAATGTCAATCGAGTTTAACTACCACTAAGGGGTCGAAGGGGATAATCCCAGTATCAAAGGTTGTGTCGACGGGAAATCTATGAGTATACGTTCATTTCATCCGCAGAAATAACTACTTATGAACCCAGGAGAGATCCAAGCCTCGCGCTAAACCACCACCCGCGATTGACTTAGATGTTATAACAAAGAGAATTCATAACAAACAACACCCTACCCCATGCACACTAAAGTGCCATGCTTCAAGTGATCATGCCCTGGGCCAAAATTCCTGTGCTAAAAAGGCAACAAGACCAGTGTGAATTGTGCACTGGTTTTCTGGGGGAACAAACAATATTTTCTTGTATCTAGTCCTCTGCAAGCAGAAAACAGACGTTCTGGATTACAAAATCGAATTTCTTGCACTGGCTATGCTCCCTGGGTTTATGGCTATAGCATTGGTTGATGTGCCCCTCTTATTGACCCTATTATAAGACTCTAATTAGAGTCTAATTAGAGTCCAGTTAGAGTATTAGAGTTCAGTTAGAGTTTTAAAGACTCTAATTATACTCTAACTGCCGACTCTAATTATCTAGTTGGAGTCTAATTAGAGCGCTATGTATAACTCTTGGTTTAGAAAAACACCCATGGATAACGTCAATTTAATGACAGGACCCATCACCACCTCCCTCTCCCCCCAAAAGTATGCCACAGTTGTAAAAAAAAACCGCATCAACAAAATATGAGGAAAAAACGACACACCATGGGCATAGTGACAGACATTTACTCTCAAAAACCCCCCCTCCCCTCCCCTCCCCCCATCTCCCCTCACTCAACAAAAGATAGATCGGGGTTAGTGGCACGATGTGTTCACCTCCGTGTAGAGAGCACGCTTGGAGGAAATGCGGTGGTCCCAGACAGCCCATCCTAAGGTAATCCCCACCATCACCGAGAGACAGATGCCTGCGTTGTATGTCATTGTGATGAGCATCACTGAGTATACTCCACACTGCACCAGGAAGTAGAGGGTGACCTGCAGCACCTTGTGGAGCTCAAGCTGGGGGCTCAGGGCATAGTAGCGGCCAATGGTAACAAATGCACTGAAGACCATTGTGAGGAACATGGCAAGAATGTATGCGCCGGTGGACTTGGTTTCCCACTCCTTGAACAGAATGACAACGCTGGTGGTCTGGTAGAAACTCATAGGCATCATGGGCATTGACATGCCCGTACCGCTGTCAGACCCGCCACCACTGTTCATGTCCATACACATCCACATGCCACTCATCTTCATCCAGTAACACTGCGCGCAGCTCTGACGGCCAAGACACACATCAACAGCACCATCTGGCACAGGGGTGAAGGATTGGCAACCACCCAGCGTGCTGTTGAAGACGCAGTCGGCGCACTGTGCCTCGTTGTATGCCATGCAATTCCCCATGGCGCTAGCCACCATCGCAGCAAGAATAAACGTACGCAGCATTGTCTTAGAAATAAAAGCTTCTCTTTTTCTGTATTAGTTGTGGTCAGTGGAGGAGTAGGGGCAAGAGAGGGAGCGGGGTTGGAAGTGACGTGGTATGTTTGAAGAAGGAGGCACGTTATTTTAATTATTGGAAGTATCATACGCCACAAACATTATCGTTTAAAAAGAAAGAAAATATAGGTTATTCTTACATATCAGTGGCTGTCACGAAAGGTGTCAATTTCAGAATCCCCAAAAAAAAAGTCAATTTTTTTTTTAAAAAAGTACGTATTTGCCAGGCTCTCCGCTAGGATTCCCGATTTTGAAAATATTCTGTTGATGGTCCACGTTGGTGGGGTACATGCTTGCGCCGCAGGCGCACGGTACGCAACTTTTTTTTTTACCAACGCCCGATTTTGACTTTTTTGGGACGTTTGAGCACTCACCTCTCCATATCTTCTTCTCCTGAGCTTTTTTGACAGGTAGAACGGGTCTGAACCACTTAGCAGAACTTTTTTTTTTTTTTTTTTTTTTCCCCATTTTCAAAAAGTTCTGTTGACAATCAACAGAACTTTAGTACCTAGCGGAGTGCCTGGTATTTGGGCTTAAATTTGCCCGCTGATTCCGTTGGAGCAAGAATTTTGAACTTTTGAAAAAATTACATTTAGTCAAATCCAAAAAAGCGGTTTTTGCCGAAAATCTTTTTGAAATCCCGGCATAGGAGCCTAATTTTCCGGAGCTGGAAACTGCGCGGATCTGCATTTCCGGAGTCCGCGCAAAAAAATGAAAAAAAAATCGAGAAGATTAGTGGAGTAGAAGTTTAGTGGAAGGTGGTCCACTGGGTTTGGGCACTTTACTACTGTATTACTATGGGTAAAAACCCGTTCAAAGTGCCCATGTGGGCCACCATGTAAAAAAAAAGTGGTGAGGGTGAGGCTTTTGTGTTGTTTGAGGGCTCCAAACCTTTTTCAGAGTCTTTTATGTAGTTTTTTTTTACAACTCGTTGTAAAACCACCTGAATATATTACCCAGTGGAACCTACGACAAACGCGACCGACCCATTTTTTGCACCTTTCCGCTGTATTCCAGAGCTGGGGGTGGTAACTCCCCTTGTTGCCCAAGGCAGACCAAGCCACCTCTCCTTCGGGACGTCATCAGAAGACGCCAGGACCCAAGCACGCACGTACTTCGGCAGCAACGCAATTTGCCAGCCATTCTCACAGCTGTCACGAAGCAACATCGCTCCAGCATTACCAGGACAGGTTCTGAATTATGAGCCATTTTCCTTAGTGTTTTCCCTTACTAAAAGTAGTGAAAATTCGATTTTGGGGGGAGAGCCGACCATCCCACAGGAAAAAATGGGTGCAAAAAATTTAAAAAAAAGTACGGAATTGAGAGATTTTTGACGAATGAATCCAAATAAAGCATTTTCGAAAAAAATAATCAACTTCTAGTCGGTCCACAGGCCAGTTTCCTTAGGCCACTTTTTCGACCCTCATCCCACGATCCCGGGGAGGGGGAGAAAAAAATTTCCCCCGGAAACTGCGCGGATCTGCATTTCCGGAGTCCGCGCAAAAAAATGTAAAAAAAATCGATTAGATTAGTGGAGTAGAAGTTTAGTGGAAGGTGGTCCACCAAATTGACACCTTTCGTGACAGCCACTGATATATTGACATCTCCTAGACAGGTCCTTGACAAGTGTTCAGGAACACCACTACCTGTAAAAGAACCGGTCAAAATATAAAGCAGACACCAACGCAACAATACATCAAACCTGCAAAGTTTCATTAAATTTTGGACAGTTCCACACAAACATTACCCACAAGAGACTTCCATTCACCCAAATTCCGAATGCTTGTCTTTGCATTTTCGAGCTTGCGGTCACCCTATCTCGCGACAGCACCCCAGCCCGCTGATTTTTGTGGTACCCCACTCCCAGGGCCTTAAATATAATAAATTTTTAAAATGAAACCTCTTCCGTCGCAAACAACACCTGGTAGGGAGGCACCACAGCCAGTACTGCACTGCTGTTCCCTCATCCACTATATTTTCGGCAGTAGTCACCATAAAGTAGACGGGTGCACAGCGACACCCGATGCGAGCCACCATAACAACTATTTATCGCCCCCGAATCCATACATGCATATAAGCAACAGAACTCAATGGGGACACCACCTAATGTCCAACTCACACGTTATAGCCAAGACAACCCCCTGTCACAGCCACTCCATGTCTGCTTGTCAAAAGTACCCAACTCACAGCCGCTTGCTGCACAGGCGGAGCGAAAACAAGGCAGTTGATGTTGGGAGCGTTAATACCTGACGTCGGAGTTGCGCCTCAGCTGGATGTCCGAGTCAGTATTTGTGCTTTTCTGTTTTAGGGGACGTTCCCGTACAAACAACTTAGTTCTGCGAATAGAAATGAAAGCGCATTATTTCGTGAAAAACGGGCCGCTTTTATCGAAACGCGTTCTTTCGCGAAAAACGGGCCGCTTTTATCGAAGCGCGTTCTTTCGTGAAAAGCGGGCCGCTTTTAACGAAACGCGTTCTTTCGTGAAAAACGGGCCGCTTTTAACGAAGCGCGTTCTTTCGTGAAAAACGGGCCGCTTTTATCGAAGCGCGTTCTTTCGTGAAAAACGGGCCGCTTTTATCGAAGCGCGTTCTTTCGTGAAAAACGGGCCGCTTTTATCTAAACGCGTTCTTTCGTGAAAAACGGGCCGCTTTTATCGAAACCCGTTCTTTCGCGAAAAACGGGCTGCTTTTATCGAAGCGCGTTCTTTCGTGAAAAACCGGCCGCTTTTAACGAAACGCGTTCTTTCGTGAAAAACGGGCCGCTTTTATCGAAACGCGTTCTTTCGTGAAAAACGGGCCGCTTTTATCGGAGCGCGTTCTTTCGTGAAAAACGGGCCGCTTTTATCGAAACGCGTTCTTTCGTGAAAAACGGGCCGCTTTTATCGGAGCGCGTTCTTTCGTGAAAAACGGGCCGCTTTTATCGAAACGCGTTCTTTCGTGAAAAACGGGCCGCTTTTATCGGAGCGCGTTCTTTCGTGAAAAACGGGCCGCTTTTATCGAAACGCGTTCTTTCGTGAAAAACGGGCCGCTTTTATCGGAGCGCGTTCTTTCGTGAAAAACGGTCCGCCTTTATCGAAACGCGTTCTTTCGTGAAAAACGGGCCGCTTTTATCGAAACCCGTTCTTTCGTGAAAAACGGGCCGCTTTTATCGAAACCCGTTCTTTCGTGAAAAACGGGCCGCCTTTATCGAAACGCGTTCTTTCGTGAAAAACGGGCCGCTTTTATCGAAACCCGTTCTTTCGTGAAAAACGGGCCGCTTTTATCGAAACCCGTTCTTTCGTGAAAAACGGGCCGCTTTTATCGGAGCGCGTTCTTTCGTGAAAAACGGGCCGCTTTTATCGAAACGCGTTCTTTCGTGAAAAACGGGCCGCTTTTATCGGAGCGCGTTCTTTCGTGAAAAACGGGCCGCTTTTATCGAAACGCGTTCTTTCGTGAAAAACGGGCCGCCTTTATCGAAACGCGTTCTTTCGTGAAAAACGGGCAGCTTTTATCGAAACCCGTTCTTTCGCGAAAAACGGGCCGCTTTTAACGAAGCGCGTTCTTGCGTGAAAAACGGGCCGCTTTTATCGAAACGCGTTCTTTCGTGAAAAACGGGCCGCCTTTATCGAAACGCGTTCTTTCGTGAAAAACGGGCCGCTTTTATCGAAACCCGTTCTTTCGCGAAAAACGGGCCGCTTTTAACGAAGCGCGTTCTTTCGTGAAGAACGGGCCGCTTTTATCGAAACCCGTTCTTTCGCGAAAAACGGGCCGCTTTTAACGAAGCGCGTGCTTTCGTGAAAAACGGGCCGCTTTTATCGAAGCGCGTTCTTTCGCGAAAAACGGGCCGCTTTTATCGAAACCCGTTCTTTCGTGAAAAACGGGCCGCTTTTATCGAAGCGCGTTCTTTCGCGAAAAACGGGCAGCTTTTATCGAAACCCGTTCTTTCGCGAAAAACGGGCCGCTTTTATCGAAGCGCGTTCTTTCGCGAAAAACGGGCAGCTTTTATCGCCGGCTTTTTTAGGCATCCCTCCGGCTTTTTTGACCATCCCTCCGGCTTTTTTAGGCATCCCTCCGGCTTTTTTGACCATCCCTCCGGCTTTTTTAAGGCATCCCGCCGGCTTTTTAGGCATCCCTCCGGCTTTTTTGGCTTTTTTGGGTTTTTTTTCGCAAACACCTTTTTCAGCTGAAAAAAATACCCCCCCATAGGCTCAGATGGGCCCAAAAATGCAAATAGAGCTGGAATTTTGATGTTTTGACCATCTAGAATTTATTTCCCGGTCATTTTGAGGCTTTTTTTGACCATCACTCCGGCTTTTTGACCATCCCTCCGGCTTTTTTTGGCTTTTTTTTGATTTTTTTTCACAAACACACTTCTCACCTGGAAAAAAAACCCCCCCATAGGCTCAGCTGGGCCCAAAAATGCAAATAGAGCTGGAATTTTGATGATTTGACCATCTAGAATTTATTTCCCGGTCATTTTGTGTACAAAAATGCACTTCTGTGTACAAGCCTACACTAATACAGTGGTTATACAAGGCGATTTCTGACCAAAAAAAATTTTTTTTTTTCGCCCAAAATCGGGCCTGGTAGGTCATAAAATGTGCCAAAAAGTCCAGTGAAAACCTCAGATTGGGCAAATTGTGAAGAAAATTTACAAGTCAAAATTTCAACCAAAATGCGTTCAAATTCTGTGGGTAGGGTCCGGTGGGTGATGGCACAACAGCCCCATACAACCGTAATTCGGCCATTGGGGCCAAGATTCACCCGCATATCGCCAGTCGTGAGTGTATTTTGACCCCTCCCGCGTGAAACAAAGAGAACTACTCCCCTCCCGCATTCCCTCAGTCTCTCCGTTGGGAGGGAGCCTTCGGGAATCCGCAGGGAGGGTAGTAAATACTCAGAAAAACGGGCCGCTTTTATCGAAGCGCGTTCTTTCGTGAAAAACGGGCCGCTTTTATCGAAGCGCGTTCTTTCGTGAAAAACGGGCAGCTTTTATCGAAGCGCGTTCTTTCGCGAAAAACGGGCCGCTTTTATCGAAACCCGTTCTTTCGTGAAAAACGGGCCGCTTTTATCGAAGCGCGTTCTTTCGTGAAAAACGGGCCGCTTTTAACGAAGCGCGTTCTTGCGTGAAAAACGGGCCGCTTTTATCGAAGCGCGTTCTTTCGTGAAAAACGGGCAGCTTTTATCGAAGCGCGTTCTTTCGTGAAAAACGGGCAGCTTTTATCGAAGCGCGTTCTTTCGTGAAAAACGGGCCGCTTTTATCGAAACCCGTTCTTTCGCGAAAAACGGGCCGCTTTTATCGAAGCGCGTTCTTTCGTGAAAAACGGGCCGCTTTTATCGAAGCGCGTTCTTTCGTGAAAAACGGGCAGCTTTTATCGAAGCGCGTTCTTTCGCGAAAAACGGGCCGCTTTTATCGAAACCCGTTCTTTCGTGAAAAACGGGCCGCTTTTATCGAAGCGCGTTCTTTCGTGAAAAACGGGCCGCTTTTAACGAAGCGCGTTCTTGCGTGAAAAACGGGCCGCTTTTATCGAAGCGCGTTCTTTCGTGAAAAACGGGCAGCTTTTATCGAAACCCGTTCTTTCGCGAAAAACGGGCCGCTTTTATCGAAACCCGTTCTTTCGCGAAAAACGGGCCGCTTTTATCGAAGCGCGTTCTTTCGTGAAAAACGGGCCGCTTTTATCGAAACCCGTTCTTTCGCGAAAAACGGGCCGCTTTTATCGAAACCCGTTCTTGCGTGAAAAACGGGCCGCTTTTATCGAAACCCGTTCTTTCGTGAAAAACGGGCCGCTTTTATCGAAGCGCGTTCTTGCGTGAAAAACGGGCCGCTTTTATCGAAACCCGTTCTTTCGCGAAAAACGGGCCGCTTTTATCGAAGCGCGTTCTTTCGTGAAAAACGGGCAGCTTTTATCGAAACCCGTTCTTTCGCGAAAAACGGGCCGCTTTTAACGAAGCGCGTTCTTGCGTGAAAAACGGGCCGCTTTTATCGAAACCCGTTCTTTCGTGAAAAACGGGCCGCTTTTATCGAAGCGCGTTCTTGCGTGAAAAACGGGCCGCTTTTATCGAAACCCGTTCTTTCGCGAAAAACGGGCCGCTTTTATCGAAGCGCGTTCTTTCGTGAAAAACGGGCCGCTTTTAACGAAGCGCGTTCTTGCGTGAAAAACGGGCCGCTTTTATCGAAACCCGTTCTTTCGCTAAAAACGGGCCGCTTTTATCGAAGCGCGTTCTTTCGCGAAAAACGGGCCGCTTTTATCGAAGCGCGTTCTTGCGTGAAAAACGGGCCGCTTTTATCGAAACCCGTTCTTTCGCGAAAAACGGGCCGCTTTTATCGAAGCGCGTTCTTTCGTGAAAAACGGGCCGCTTTTAACGAAGCGCGTTCTTGCGTGAAAAACGGGCCGCTTTTATCGAAACCCGTTCTTTCGTGAAAAACGGGCCGCTTTTATCGAAGCGCGTTCTTTCGTGAAAAACGGGCAGCTTTTATCGAAACCCGTTCTTTCGCGAAAAACGGGCCGCTTTTATCGAAACCCGTTCTTTCGCGAAAAACGGGCCGCTTTTATCGAAGCGCGTTCTTTCGTGAAAAACGGGCCGCTTTTATCGAAACCCGTTCTTTCGCGAAAAACGGGCCGCTTTTATCGAAACCCGTTCTTTCGCGAAAAACGGGCCGCTTTTATCGAAGCGCGTTCTTTCGTGAAAAACGGGCAGCTTTTATCGAAACCCGTTCTTTCGCGAAAAACGGGCCGCTTTTAACGAAGCGCGTTCTTGCGTGAAAAACGGGCCGCTTTTATCGAAACCCGTTCTTTCGTGAAAAACGGGCCGCTTTTATCGAAGCGCGTTCTTGCGTGAAAAACGGGCCGCTTTTATCGAAACCCGTTCTTTCGCGAAAAACGGGCCGCTTTTATCGAAGCGCGTTCTTTCGTGAAAAACGGGCCGCTTTTAACGAAGCGCGTTCTTGCGTGAAAAACGGGCCGCTTTTATCGAAACCCGTTCTTTCGTGAAAAACGGGCCGCTTTTATCGAAACCCGTTCTTTCGCGAAAAACGGGCCGCTTTTATCGAAGCGCGTTCTTTCGTGAAAAACGGGCCGCTTTTATCGAAGCGCGTTCTTTCGCGAAAAACGGGCCGCTTTTATCGAAGCGCGTTCTTTCGCGAAAAACGGGCCGCTTTTAACGAAACCCGTTCTTTCGCGAAAAACGGGCCGCTTTTAACGAAGCGCGTTCTTGCGTGAAAAACCGGCCGCTTTTAACGAAGCGCGTTCTTTCGCGAAAAACGGGCCGCTTTTAACGAAGCGCGTTCTTTCGTGAAAAACGGGCCGCTTTTATCGAAGCGCGTTCTTTCGCGAAAAACGGGCCGCTTTTATCGAAACCCGTTCTTTCGCGAAAAACGGGCCGCTTTTAACGAAGCGCGTTCTTTCGTGAAAAACGGGCCGCTTTTATCGAAACCCGTTCTTTCGCGAAAAACGGGCCGCTTTTAACGAAGCGCGTTCTTTCGCGAAAAACGGGCCGCTTTTATCGGAGCGCGTTCTTTCGTGAAAAACGGGCCGCTTTTATCGAAGCGCGTTCTTTCGCGAAAAACGGGCCGCTTTTATCGAAACCCGTTCTTTCGTGAAAAACGGGCCGCTTTTATCGAAGCGCGTTCTTTCGCGAAAAACGGGCAGCTTTTATCGAAACCCGTTCTTTCGCGAAAAACGGGCCGCTTTTATCGAAGCGCGTTCTTTCGCGAAAAACGGGCAGCTTTTATCGAAACCCGTTCTTTCGCGAAAAACGGGCCGCTTTTAACGAAGCGCGTTCTTTCGTGAAAAACGGGCCGCTTTTAACGAAGCGCGTTCTTTCGTGAAAAACGGGCCGCTTTTAACGAAGCGCGTTCTTTCGTGAAAAACGGGCCGCTTTTATCGAAGCGCGTTCTTTCGTGAAAAACGGGCCGCTTTTAACGAAGCGCGTTCTTTCGCGAATAACGGGCCGCTTTTATCGAAACCCGTTCTTTCGTGAAAAACGGGCCGCTTTTATCGAAGCGCGTTCTTTCGTGAAAAACGGGCAGCTTTTATCGAAACCCGTTCTTTCGCGAAAAACGGGCCGCTTTTATCGAAACCCGTTCTTTCGCGAAAAACGGGCCGCTTTTATCGAAACCCGTTCTTTCGCGAAAAACGGGCCGCTTTTATCGAAGCGCGTTCTTTCGTGAAAAACGGGCCGCTTTTATCGAAGCGCGTTCTTTCGTGAAAAACGGGCCGCTTTTAACGAAGCGCGTTCTTGCGTGAAAAACGGGCCGCTTTTATCGAAGCGCGTTCTTTCGCGAAAAACGGGCCGCTTTTATCGAAGCGCGTTCTTTCGTGAAAAACGGGCAGCTTTTATCGAAACCCGTTCTTTCGCGAAAAACGGGCCGCTTTTATCGAAACCCGTTCTTTCGCGAAAAACGGGCCGCTTTTATCGAAGCGCGTTCTTTCGCGAAAAACGGGCCGCTTTTATCGAAACCCGTTCTTTCGCGAAAAACGGGCCGCTTTTATCGAAACCCGTTCTTTCGCGAAAAACGGGCCGCTTTTATCGAAGCGCGTTCTTTCGTGAAAAACGGGCAGCTTTTATCGAAACCCGTTCTTTCGCGAAAAACGGGCCGCTTTTATCGAAGCGCGTTCTTTCGTGAAAAACGGGCCGCTTTTATCGAAGCGCGTTCTTTCGTGAAAAACGGGCCGCTTTTATCGGAGCGCGTTCTTTCGTGAAAAACGGGCCGCTTTTATCGAAACCCGTTCGTTCGCGAATAACGGGCCGCTTTTATCGAAACGCGTTCTTTCGTGGAAAACGGGCCGCTTTTATAGAAGCGCGTTCTTTCGCGGGGAACAAAACGGAATCGATAGTCCAGAATATTATGTAACCTTGATAAAACATCTGACTTGTCACAGAACGCAAGGTTGTGCACGATTTTTGGGTTGTTTGTGCCCAGAAAAGGGGACTTCACGTGGTTTTAACTCCCCAGAATCGGTTTCCCAGCCCACCTGGCCAGGTATGGGCCCAAAAAACCACCCAAAAAGGCGAAAATCCCGGTTTTTGGTGAAAAACGCCTGTTTTGCCTGTAGAATCCTTAAGGAACGCACGGTTTCTAAGGCATTGTCCACGTAAACTCGACACACGAAATTAGGAATTAAAAACGAATTGGGCGATCTGATTTAGTTATAACTGGATTTTTGAACAATCTTTACAATGCCGAAAAAATCTTACACTTTGGCGCATTTTCGCGAAATGGTCATTTTTGGTGTACCTCACACGGGGGGAGGGTAACCCGGGGCGGGGGTGGGGGGGCAGCAACCTTCAAAACCTAAAGACAAGTGTTTAGGAAATGTTATGAAGAACGATCTCAAGTCGTTGGCGAGACATACGAAAGCTCTGAACCAGATCCAGTGTTTATGGTAGTGGTGCAATTATTTCCAGACAAGTCTGGCCCTCTCTTTTTTACCGAGTTGAGTCCGGGACGAAGGAAACTAAGGAAAAGCTCCTGGAGGAGTTGAGGGCCCATATGTTGTTATTGAGCTGGCTAGTTTAATGAAGTACCGAACAGATGTCTGTACAGGGATTGATGAGACGTTGGACTGTGCATGAGAAGACAGAGTGAAGTGGCGAGCAAGGTCCAGAATATCAACGAAGTTAAGGAGCATTTCGGGATACAACAGAACAATGCGGACCTTTAACTACGGAAATAATAGGTCCACCCTACTACTTGGACCACCCCTCCCCCTTTACACACATTCTACAGACATGTTTTTACGGTGCTTGGAATTCAATTTTGCCTTTTTTGACACATATTTCTAGCAGTAGTCTTATTGTTTCTATCTTGGAACATAGCGCAGGGGAGGAATATGAACAATAGCATGAATGACGAACTAGCTGCGTTGATGCGGTCGTTGAAGACAGTGTTCATTGACCAGGGCTGTGAGATCGTTAACGACGATGCTACTTCCAGCAATTTGGACGACATCATCAGTTTTGCAGGGGGCCTGGCTGAACGGCGGGGCGGTTCGTTTATGAAAACTGAGGTGGATGAGCAGACTGCTCGTGAAATCACGACTACTGTGCAGGGTGTGGATCTGTGCATTCCACAGAACAGGGTGAAGGTGCCACCACAGGATCAGGCCAGTGTGCAGGACCTATTTGAGTCGTTTGTTGAGTTAAACCGCAAGGTTCGTCTTGCAGGCGAGCTTGACGAGAATACGTCCTCAGAAATCATAAAGTGGCGTGACAAATGGATGCAAAGCCCCCCGCCAGCGGAGCAGTTGGGCACAGCCTCCACATACCTGAACACACAGCGGACGTACCTCGACCCGCTCCTGAAAAGCTCCTCACGACCGTACCGATGGCTCCCACTCTCGCCCCAAAGCCAGGAACGGGCACAGCCTAAGAAACAGTCCACCACAGACTTCCTCCGCTCCGTCCTCCCACCTGGCACCCTGCATGGCTCAGTCGCGTCACCCGCTGTGCCATCATATTTGAAGTTGATCGACGACCTGAAGGCCGCATATGCACCGAAGCTGACTGAGTTCCGCGGAACGCCCGTGCAGCTCCCTTCTACAGAAAGCCGAGAGAACAAATGGGTGGAGTGTTCTTGTTGCGGACAGGACCTCGTTTGTCTGACGTGTGTGCTGGCTAAGAGGCATGACCCCTTTAGGGAGACGCCGAGCTATCTGATGGTGTCGAACAAGCTTGCTGCTGTGGTGAAGGAGATGCAGGAGCGGGAGGAGAAGGCGCTGGAGGAGAGTTGTAGGGCTGCAGCGGAGGTGTCGCCGTCACTGTGCTTTGTTTGTGGACATCAGCGTGGACAGCAGCAGATGGCAGCACGGCCGAAGAACAGTCCACGACCGCCGCACACACCACAAACACCACGCTCACCGCATACGCCACACACACCACTACGGGGTGCGAGCAGGTTTGAAAAGGGTGCAAAGCCACGCAAAAAGCGGCCCGCTACACACACAGCTTCGTACCAGCTTGCTGTGGCGGAGTTGCGGGAGCGCTTCAACGCACTCATGGAGACACGTCCCTTCCACACGTGGTATTTCAAGAAGGACATCCAGCTCTCACAACTCGCCGCAGAGCAGGATGCCCAGATCATCAAACTGCGCGAAGAGTTCGAGCAACGTGAAAAAGACATCCTCCTGCAGATGGACTCCTCCAAGAAAGAGACTGCAGCCGTGCGTGAGGAGATGTCCACATCAACAAGAAAGTACGAAGCACAGCTCGTTAAGTACGAGAGATCTCTAGCAGAACTCAAGGTATCCAAAACAAAAAAGTACCCCCTTTCTTCCAGCTCCTTTTCCTTGTAGACGTATTTCACCTCACACCTCCCTCCTCCCCCGTTCCTTCTTCCTTCGTTTCTCCCACTTTTTTTAGTCTGCATCCAGTGTACGATGAGGGTCTGCATTTTCAACCTATCTTTATACTATTCTATTTTTCAGGGTGCGCTTATCAGTGAGAAGGCACGTATTAAGCAAGCAGAAGAGCATCTTGAAGTGCAGTGGCGGGATAAGTTTTCTGAGTGCGAACAGCGTTTTGTGAACGTGTCGTTGGAGCAGGGCGCATTGGAGAGGCAGGGTGCGCTGTTCCGAAGGCGCGTGCTTGGGGAGATTGAGATGCTGCGTGCGAATGTATCTACTGCAGCACGTATCATAGAGGAGCTTGTGCTGGAGGCTGCAGGCGAGCAGCAGGCGTTGCACACAAAGATCAGCGACGACGCCGACATGGCAGACCTGCAGCCAAAGATATCCACCTTACGCAAGACCGGCGCCCGCAGGAGCATGCGCGGACTCTCCAGCACCCCACCCCCGCTTCCAGACAAACGCACCTCGCTCTCACCCTCCTCCCCAACCTCGGCATCTGGTGGCGTCAACACGACACCACCACCGGACCCAGAGCTAGGTGAACACACGAACTCGCCGTCAGAGGCAAAGCGGAAGAGTCGAAATGACTCACTGCATTTTGCACATTCGATAGAGATAGATCCGAACGAGACGGACGTTCCGATGGAGCTGGAGGTTCCTGCAGAGGTTCCTGAGGTGGAAGGGGAGACAGTGGAGGATGAAGATGTGGGTGTAGAGGAGGCAGAAGCAGGTGTCGGGGACGCACAGCTGTCAGAGACGGAGCTTGCGTCGCTCGTCGGGACGGAGTGGTTTGCGGCAATCGAGTCGTTCCAAGGGCTCGACGCACACATCAACTCCTCTCTGCTGTTTGGCGTGAAAGGCAAGCTATGCGAGCATGTCCGCACCCTGAAAGCAACCACCAGCATCGCCACTACCATAAAACCAACCCGGCAACGTTCCAGGAAGACAGAGGCAGAGCTGCCGGTCATCCATTCCGGGAGGCGAATGAAGTCGGCAGTGGTACCTAGCTTGGGGTTTGAGAGAAGGTAGTCAGAGACAGCAATATTGTTTTTCAGCAAAAAATTGCCACTCTCCTTTTCTATGTCCGGAAATATTTGCCAACATCGCTTTATTCACTCAGGTGACTAAGCATGAGAGGATAGGATCATCGTTCCAGCCTTTCTTGATTGTCGTGCAAGAGAACATTCATGTCAAATTGTTATTTTGTCTTCACATTTGAGCCCAAAAAATGCTTGTCAGCAGTCTTGGTTGCCATATGTGTTATAGCAATCTCATTTTTTTTTGTTCATTTCGAAAATGAGATTTTGCACAAAAAAAAGCGGCTCATCTACATTTTCCGAGAATTGATCAAAAAAGATTGTTTGTTGTTTATCATACTACCAGCTTTTTTGCGTTACACCCTTCACTCCCGCCCCCCATCTTCAGAGCAGCTACACAGCCCCCTCCCCCCTTTCCCCCCTTTTGGGTTTTGTTTTGATTTTTTTGTATTTATATTGTAAAAGCACACAAAGGCATCCTCACAGAAGCGAGGCCGTCTATTTTGAAAGAGAAGCCAGTCCACCTCCCCTCTCAGGGAAGAGAAGGGATAGAAACACAGCAACATGGCAAAAGCTGGCCGTATCCGCACGGAGTCAATGATTGACCGAGTATGCCCTCCCTCAATTGCATACCCCTACAAAATGGAAAAATAGTGGAGCACACTCCAGGGTGGCTACACTAATACAACCAGGCCCTAAGTTAGGGCGGGTTTCTGGGTTTTCAAAACCCGGTTTTCGGGTCTAATAAAACGGGGGGGGTTTTTCCCCCCCCCTGACTTATTGAAAATGCAAAGATTCCACAATACATCCCCATTTTCTCTAATTGCAGTTAGGCCGCAAGCCGTTGTCAGAGGGATTTGACATGTGGGACAAGGATTATATGCTTGGCGCACTACGACTCTTCCAGTGCAAGCTCGAAGTAGCACCCCCGTTTGAGCAGGCAGCATGTCTTGACTCCGTGGGCGATATCTTGGCTGGGATTGAGGTATGTACCCACACTTTTCCTATTTTTTTAAAAGCACTAACCACCGAAAAGGATGGTTGGGGTCCACCCACAGTGCACCGATTATACTAAGCACTGTCACGAGAGGGCTTTGTATTTCAAGCCAACCTTTTTTTTTTTTGTTCAGCATTTCACAAAACCATCATGATACTGTCTTTCCATGGATACACATGAAAAGGAGTTCCGTGCTATTCACAGAACTCGATAGGCGATTGAGCGTAGCTAACAACGGCCAAAACAAAAGAAAGTACAACGAAGAGAATAAAAAAAATGCAGGAAAAATAGACAAAGAGAAAAAAAAACAAAGAGATTTTGACAAAGGGACAATAAAACAAAAGCAAAACCCCCTCAACCCCATCAGGAACCCGAGGAGGCGCGCGACCACTACCACCAGGCAGCTGCAAAGTACGATATGATTGGGAAGAACGTGTCGGGCGATTTGATGCGGTGCAGAGAGTTCGAGGTATGTTTCCATGCATTTGATAACACCCCCCCGGGTGCAAGCACCTGACCCTTTACATCTTGACCGCCCTCTTTAAACCAACGATACATATTTACGCTTCCTTTTGCCCCCCTCCATTATAACGTGCACCACTCAAGGCAAAGAGCCTAAATGACTGCGGTCAACGAAGATACTATAGTAGTAGAGCACGGAGACAGTTGGTATAATGTTATTGTTCTGTTTATAGGTGACGAAACACCGAGAGCCGTAGCTTCACCCTAACTTTTCTTCTTGCCCCCCTTTTTTTTTGACACCTGCGCTGACCACCACTGCAAAGCGTCCTTCGATTTGCTCTCTTTTACAAAGATCCTAACGAAAAATCGCTATCTAGTGATAGTAGTCTATAATCAAACAAAAATTTTTTTTGAGAAAAAAAAATCAAACAACCTACAGCTTGGCGAGGGCAGAGGTGCGGAGGCTACACTTGAGACTGTCGACAAGATCCTTTGTGTCTTTGACACACGGCGGGCGTCGGGGCTCACCGGGGCGGAGCTGGTATGCATCCACAGTACCAAACCACCCTTTACCACCACTACCCTTCCACACTAACACTTTCCCACCCACCTTCTAACAGCTTGGGTCTGAAGCTAAAGGGCAGGCCCCTGCCTTGGGGCGCCTATACCTTTACCGTGCAGAGGTGCTTGGCGAGCTTGCACGCCACAAGGAAGCGCTTGAGAGCGTTGAGTACGCGATTGAGCTGGGGTGCGACCGTGTGCACATCGCACACGGCGTGAAGGGGGATGTGCTGATGGAGCTTGGTGCTTCGGGGGAGGCGGTGGCGGCATACCAACAGGCGATACGCGAGAAGGACACTTTCGTGCCTGCGTACAAATCGTTGATCAATGCGCTCAAGGATATGGGTGATGACTCTGCGGCGTTAAAGCTGATTGACACAGCGATGATGTTGCACCCTAGTGCAAACCTTGTCAGAGAAAAGGCCTTTTTGTTGAGCAACAACAAAGCCGATGACGAGGCGATTGCGATTCTTGATGCGGCGATCCTGGACCCCCCGCATGAGGAGACGGAGGCTGTGGCAGAAGCAGGCAACACCGCTACTGCCATCCTCCGCAAGGCTAAGGTAGCGGTGCTTGCCGACCTTTCCAGGTTCCAAGAGGCCGCAGAAGAGCTCACCTACATTCTTGAAGCAGACACAGAGGACGAAGAGGCAGTAGCAATGAAGACTGACATCTTCGTTGCGCTGGCAAGAGACCACGCTGCGAAGTACGGTAAGCAGTGCACTGCGTATGTTTTTTTTTTCTTTTTGAAGTAAAAGTGGAAGGGGGGAGGGAGAAGGTGGTTTTTGGAATGATTTTTTGTTGAAAAATTGTTGTTGTTTCCTTCACAGAGCGATGGAGTCGATGGTGGCTGAGTTTGTCGCGTCGAAGCCGCTTGCGACTGTCGGTATGTAAATTTTATTTTTAGCGTATCTGAGCCACGAGCGCAATTCCGGAGGATAATTTTGTCGTTTTTTTATTTTGGCGTATTTGGGGTCGCGCAGCCAAACAAATATTTGGGGACTCGCGCCAGAATAAAATAAAAAACGACAAAATTAAAAACCGTCAAAATTATACGCGCCACGCCACCCCCTTTTGTAATGCTAAGCCGTACCGTTTAACTACACACATCTGACTAACGTAACTTTCTTCATTTTTTTAAAATGCAGATAACATGCTCGAGTTGATTGCAGACATGTAGACCGAAGGGAGCCTGACACTCATAACGTATTCTCTCGCCCTCTGGAGGATTTGGAAAGCGGTGTGGTTCTGTTCTAACATCTTTTTTCTTTTTGAGGGATAGAATTTGAAACGTGTTTTTGTGAGGCCCGTTCCTTTCCCCCCCCCCCCCCCCCCCAAATATTATTTTTTGTCTTTGCTTCGGATCTCTTGAAGGATACGAATGCAGAATGTAGAAAAGATTAGCGTGCCCCACAGAAAATTCCCCAGAGTCAGCAGAAAAAAGAAAAAAAAAACACGAACAAAAAAAAAAAAAACAACAAAACGGTGACAACAATTAGTTCGGAAAAAGAAGAAAAAAAAGGGGGGAAATTTTGAAAAGAAATCAAGCGATCATCTGATCCTTTTTGGGGTGTGATTGTGTGTTTTATATTATTTTAAAGACAAGTATACAAGAAGAAATAGAATCGACAGAAGGTTCGTGTGAGATTCACTCCCACACTAATAATACCAAGACGATATATTTTTTTTATAAAAAAATTGGGGGTGAACAGTACAGAGGGCACAGTGGGTAGTGTGGCACGAGAGGCAAAGCAATAGAAAGCTGTGTGATGCAGACGAAAAAAGCAGAACAAAAAGAAAAAGAAAAAAATAAAGCAAAAGTGCCACCAAAAGGGCTCATCGTGGAAACCCTGGGAAAAAAAACCAAAAAAAGCCAAAAAAAGTGTCACTTGTCGTTCCCTCACCCCCCTTCTTGTAGTTGTTTGATGCGTTGACGCTTCCACACACACTAAAAATTACCTGTTGGTTGGTGGTGTTGCGGAGCACGGTTGGGTGAGTGAACGACGTGACACTTTCCGCTCACAAAGTAGTGTGCGTAAAAAGTGTCACTTGTCGTTCCCTCACCCCCCTTCTTGTAGTTGTTTGATGCGTTGACGCTTCCACACCAGTCCCTCGTCCCATGAGGGGCGCTGCTACTCCTGTTGCAGCGGTAAAATATAATTGATATCAGTTAGCCTCGGCGCTGACAGGTTGTATGGCTCCCGTGCCACCGTGCCTCTAGTGTACTCATCCGCTCGTTGCTCAGCCGACGGGACCCACTCAGGCTCCAAGTAGAAACCCCCGCTCTCTGCTTGCCCTCTGTTTGCGTTGACGCTTCCACACACACTAAAAATTACCTGTTGGTTGGTGGTGTTGCGGAGCACGGTTGGGTGAGTGAACGACGTGACACTTTCCGCTCACAAAGTAGTGTGCGTAAAAAAAAAAATCCAAAAAAAAAACTAACAAACAAGCAAACAAACAAACAAACAAACAAAAAAAAAGTAAAAAAAAAATGCAAAATAATCTACAAAAAAAAAAACCAAAAAAAAAAAAAAAAAAAAAACAAAGGGGAATAGTCAGTTATACCCTACCCTTTTTTTGAAATGGTCAGAGATACCCGAAAATAAGTTCAGATATACCCGAAAACCAGAAATAGGGCATAACTGACTATATCTGAACTTATTTTCGGGTATATCTGAACTTTTTTCGGGTATCTCTGAACTTATTTGGGGTACCCACTTATTTGGGGGTACCCCCTTTGATTTTTTGCCCAGTGGGTGAGTGACCCACCATGAGGGAATGCGACAGCAGAGACAGTATTGAAGCAGCATGGTATGATTTTCACCCCTCTACCCCACACACAGCCACTTTTAGTGGGGGTAAATACCCGCAAACCCGCAAACCCTTATACATGGTCCCTCGCTTCGCTTGGGAACCATTAGTGCAGCAGGAAACTCTCTGTAGCGTGAAAAAAGGCTACCTTATTTCGCGGAAATACATAGTTATTACCACTTTTTTCATTAACCTCACCCTTCCCGACTACTGCGTTTGTATACCATAACTTAATCACACCCCACATTTACACTCATCACAGGATCGTGAAATCTGAACTGCATCCGTGATTGCGATGAGCGCCGCTCTCCGACATTCAACAACTCAAAATCCAAGGCTTCACCCAAATCAATCTATTCTAGATTTGTTTGTGGACGAAGACCTGGGGGTGGGAACACTTTGTCAGTCACTGCTATTGCCATTAACCCAGGGAGCATAGCTAGTGCAAGAAATTCGACTTTGGAAACCTTCCGGAAAGTCTGTCCTCTGCTTACGGAGGACGAGGCACAAGAAAATATTGCGTTCCCCCAGAAAACCAGTGCACATTTCACACTCCTTGTGGGTGGTCTTGTTGCCTTTTTTGTCACAGTAATTTTGGCCCAGGCATGCTCTTGAAGCATGACAATTTAGTGTGTATGGGGCAGGGTGTTGTTTTGTTCTGAATTCTCTTTGTTATAACATCTAAGTCAATCGCGGGTGGTGGTTTGTGTAGCGTGAGGCACTCTTTTTAGCAAACTTCCTGCGGCTGCTAAAGTGTTATTTCTTCGGATTTAACAACGTACAGCGTAACATAGTGGTTTAGCCTGGTCGACACAACCTTTGATAGATATGGGATAACCAACCCCCTTCGACCCCTCGTGGGTTCACTGAACAAGCCCTCGTGGTAGTTAAACGCGATTGACATTTACATTTCTTAGAGATGAAAGAACAAGATAACACTTCTGTACCCGCGCATCAAAATTGTGGAAAACTTTGCACCCCAAACACCCTCAACAACGCCCGCCAAAAGGCGCCCCTTGTTGCTGGGAGTTGGTTCTCATGATACCTGCACAGCGGGCATTCCTCTGAGTCCAACGCATGTTTGGCCTGTCTGCGGCGTTGTACTTCAGGTGCACGAAGACAGGGTCTGGTGGTAAATTTTGCGTAGTACTGCGACGTAGTGCTGCGTGGGTCTGGAAACCTGGGTACCTGGGTACAGGAAATTTGTTGTGGAAGACATCAACCACCATGCATTGAGGAGGGTAAGACAGTGTTCGCAGTTTCTACCTGATAGCATTACAACATTTAACTTCTCCACGGGGGTCTTGGGCCGTTCACTCGGTTCTACCTTGACTACCGGAAGATATTCTTGAGGCCTTTTTGGTCTCTAGAATATCCGGTCTTCCCGAACGGAGGCACACTTTGTGTGTTACTACGACCTGGCAATTTCCAGCAGTAGGTTAAGTAATCTTTCTTGTAAATTGTTGGATCATTATCTCCTCAGTGCATGAATGCCCCACGTGACTGGACACTTTTGTGTTTGTCATGTGGAGCTGTGGTTGCTCTTTCACGACTTTTTTCCTGTTCCTGGGTACCTGGACCTGGACCTGGTATCTGGGTATCTGGGTATCTGGGTATCTGGGTATCTGGGTATCTGGGTATCTGGGTATCTGGGTATCTGGGTATCTGGGTATCTGGGTATCTGGGTATCTGGGTATCTGGGTATCTGGGTATCTGGGTATCTGGGTATCTGGGTATCTGGGTATACCCGAAAACCAACTTTTTTGGGGTACCCGAAAAAAGTTGGCGATATGGTCAGACATGCCCGAAAATAAGTTGAGAAATAGTCAGAGATACCCGAAATACCCGAAAATAAGTTCAGATATTGGTCAGTTATGCCCTATTTTTGAAAATGGGGCATCTCTGACCAATATCTGAACTTATTTTCGGGTATCTCTGACCAATATCTGAACTTATTTTCGGGTATCTCTGACCATTTCAAAAAAAGGGTAGGGCATAACTGACTATTCCCCAAAAACAAAAAACAAACAAACAAAAAAAACAAGCAACCGAGGCCTTTCTTAGTCTGAAAGGGTCCTTCCCCTATTCTACCCAACTCCTTTTTTTTCTCTTTGTGCCTGCATCTGTTGAGGTGTAGGTGCAGCGTTTACCTTTTTTTTTTTCTTTCTACACTCTGTCGTCAAGACTTTGGTGCTACAAAACAAAACATTTTTTTTTTTTACCAACTTCCTCACACGTTCCCCTATTGTATGATATTCTCGAAAAAAAAATGGCTATTTATTATGAACAAAAATCGTGCCCCATATTGGTATTGATACGGTGATTTTATTGCATTTGGTGACAATTTTTGAGCACTCATTATTTGTTGTTAATAAATAGCTATTCAAATGAGTTTTTTTCATTGGGTCAAAATCTAGTTTACGTTTCCCCTCCTCCCAAACCTCTGCCCTTTAACTCTCTCTCTTTCTTCCCTTCCTTTTTCTGTATACAGTACAGCAATTTTTCGTTCTAAAATACTTTTTCATTTTACTGAAAATACCTCAAACCGGTTACCTGCCGTAAAAGTGTGAAGAGGTTACGGAGAAATGAAAATAAATTGAGAGCAGTTTTTTTAGGCGAACTAAGCTTCCGGGAGGCATGAAAACCAGACAAATGAATGCACGCGGACCAATTTTTTTTATATATATTTTCAACAAAAAAAAGAAAAGAATGACAAAGCAAACGGGTGTAAATAAACACAAAATTTGGGCATTTTAGGGGGATAGACAAAAGTATGCTATCTCGTTCCTCCTGTCAACTACAAAAAAAGGACTCATTTTTTTTTCCTTCTCACCGAAGTAGGTGTGACGCTGACTGCCGGAATTTTTTTTTTTTTTTTTTTTTTTTGGCAGCCGCACCACTGATACCAGGTGATTGTCGACATAACAACAAAAAAATTAAAAAAATAATAGCGTTTAGTATAGTGAAGCTCATCCTCGGGGTGTCTACACTGATACAAACCAAGTTTTCAAAAAAAACAAAAAACAAAACAACAACAAATGCAGTCTCCATACAAAAGGGAACCTTTTCCATACCTACACCTCCCCTATTACCTTCACAAACTCCTTATGGATATCCCTCTCTCTCTCTCCCCCTAGCGTCTGTGAAAACACAAAAAAACAAAAAAAAGTTCCCCATTTTTTCCCCCGTCAATTTATTGACAATTATTGTCTCGCTGTCGTAGCTGCCATCACCACGCAGCTTCTGGTGTTCTCTCTATCGTTAAGGCTCAATTTGATGCATCGTCAGGTCCAGAGATACACATTCTTCGTCCTTGGGGGAAGAGCAAATCACCCTCGTCTCCAACCGCACCCGAACCAAGTAAGCCGGGTTCGCCTGACTGGGCGGATATTTTTTTTGCAAATTGGGGTGCCGAAAAAAACCACTCCAAAGTGCCCCCCTCCGGTGAGGTCCGGAAGGTGGAAATAAGTGGTTTTCGAAGCTTTTGGGCTTTCATATTGGGTTTCAAACGTTGAAAAAACTCCCCCCCCTAACCCCCCCTCCCCTTCAACTCCAATCAGCGTGCCTAAAATGAGTTATGATCGTTCTACCACTATGGGACGTCGTTCTCCGGAACGTGTAAACAGTTCTTTAGGATATCCTCATTTGCGTTCTACAAGCGATGGCGTACGACGTGGCCTCCGCCCCCTTCTGTCCCGCCGCCAGCTGCGATGCGGAGTAGCCGCCCGGACCCGCTCTCTTCTCGAGCACATCTTGGCGCTGCGACACACCGAGTGTCCGCTGAGGAGGAGTTACGGCAGGCTGAATTACGTTTTCTTGAACGCGAACACTCCATTGGGACACCACTGTCTCCTGTCACTATCCAAAGGGCATCTGAGAGAGATCGCCATGCGACGAGCTGAAGCAGAGAAGGAGTTGCTCAACGCAGAGCACGACGCACTCCGCATGCAGCTCGCAGACACACGACGTGTTCTCGGGCAAAAATCATCTATCCCGGACCTCCCATTGAGTCT